>CANSGD010001496.1:0-143196 GCA_947645195.1 Patellifolia procumbens | reverse complement strand
TACAGCTTGCATCCTCTTGTGTTTAGCTTACCTATTCATGTTCTAAAGCTTGTTTGAAACTAATCCTTAGCACCTTACTTACTCAGGGGAAGCTATAGGAAGGTTATATTGGTGAGACATGTTTATTTCGTTACTCAGAGGTAATAGGAATCATATTAAGTTTGATTTTACCGAGGTATGTAACTAGTGAAGAGTAGTCAATGGTTATTGATATCTATTGTTGTTTCTGTTATGAGGTGAATGTTTTGGGACCTTGATTATGGAGTTCAAGAGATCCAATAGAACTACGGAGTTCTCGAAAGTATCATATATCGATCTAAGAAAGGATTAAGCGGTTAAGGTAACTTTTATGTTCAACAAATTCTATTTCATGCCCATGTGTTTTGTACTTCTATTTTGATGAAGTAGTTTGTACCATGGCCATAGATATGAATGTGTTGTTGTTATTGAGACTGTGTTTTGGTTGATTATCAATAATATTTGTTTTGGCTGGCTAGTTTATGAACTGAAATGAAAAGTGGGTAAGGTATAGGTAGAGGAGCTAAACAATAAATCAAAAATGAAGTGAAGTGGTCGAATCGAGTCCAAAGCCTATACTTGCCAGCGATTTGTGTAAGGGGATTGAGCTACGCCAGTCGTATACATTTACAAGAATGATTATCATTTTCAAAGTGATAAAACGATTTGAAATGAAAATATTTTTAACGGGCTGAAGTAAGAGTTACGAGTTTTCCACTCATTTTGGATGTTTTCTTTGTTTTCTATTCCTTCTCATTTGCAGGAGTTAATGTTCGAAGCTCGGAGTCGAATCTAGAGCAAAGTTATGATTCAGATCTATATTGTGGGTTAAAGTCCTAAGATTTAAGTTTGGATACGAGGAGTCTGTTACAATGAGTTATGTTCTAATTTAAATCCTTTCTTTTGGGATTGAGATCGAATGACTCTGTAATTAAAGTATTATATAAAGGATATTGTTTTGTGGGCCCATAACCCACAGGTCCAGGATCGTGTTTTTAAGGTTGTTTCCGCTGCAAGTTCCATTTAAACTATTACTTATTATTATGGATTCCATGTTCATTGAAGTATGAGATTTCTAAGGGTGTTAAGCTAGCAGCTCGGGAGGGATGGGCTGTTACAAATGGTATCCGAGAAACCCCTGCGACCGTGTGCTGAGTTAGCCACATAGCGGGGGTAAAAGATCTTTGGGAATGTTTGTCTGTTAATTGGGTAAGTAGATTTCAAGTTTTGAGAAATAGAAGCGAAGAACAAGAGTTTAGAGCACTGTAGCTTTGAGAATGAGACAATGAGATATGAGTTGTAATTTGAGGATATTTGAGGTTGATCTTAGAGCCTTTGTTTTGAAGTTTCGAGGACGAAACTTATTTTAAGGGGGGTAGAGTGTAATAGCCTGAATTTTAAGCAGCTTGGGTTTAAAGTAATTATATTAAGTTATTTAAATAAGATTCTAAAGTATTTCAGGTGAAGAGAGTTACTTGGATTGTTAGTTATGTTAAGTTCCAATTGGTTTTACTGCTTAAAGTAGATTAGAATACTCTCCAACACCATATGAGGATAAAAGTGGGTAAGATCTATCATTCTTATTGGTTAGGAAGGTTTTAGAAACCAATAAAGAAGTTAGAAGATCCTTAAGAACCTTATTCATTAAGATTGTGAAAATCGTATAGTGATCGTTTTATCGGGTAGCAACGAACTTCCAGTTAATGAGCCTTTCGGGGTTGAATCCGAACTTAGAACCTAACCAAACTTGATATATGACATGCTTGGGATGTCTTAAGGTTAGAATTGTCATTTGTTCCCCAGAATTACGTGGCTAAATCGGGTAAGTTCCTTAGTTAGTAAAACCTGGCCAGCTGATGTTTCAGTTCAGACCTATCCTCAAAGAAATCTACTTAGAAGCTACTTGGGTGTCGATCTCTTAAAAATCTTAGGGTGCATGAAAGCCAACACCTCAAGCTACCACCACAAGCAAGAATCACCCAGAAACTCCATGTAACCGACCTTACCTAGAAAAGGTTTCCCTCCCCTAAGGGTACCGCCATTACCTGCTATAAATAGCAGTTTTGGGTTTTCGGTTCTTTTCACCCAATTTTTCTTCAAAAACACCTACCTTTTCTTATATATATCTCTTCTAGAAATCCATATTTATCTATTCAAGCCTTTTTTCAAGCTTTAAAGCCTTGGAAAGGTATAGAAAACTCCATAGAAACATCAAACAGGATGCTGTAAGTACAGCTTTGCATCTTCTTGTGTTTAGCTTACCTATTCATGTTCTAAAGCTTGTTTAAACTAATCCTTAGCACCTTACTTACTCAGGGGAAGCTATAGGAAGGTTATATTGGTGAGACATGTTTATTTCGTTACTCAGAGGTAATAGGAATCATATTAAGTTTGATTTTACCGAGGTATGTAACTAGTGAAGAGTAGTCAATGGTTATTGATATCTATTGTTGTTTCTGTTATGAGGTGAATGTTTTGGGACCTTGATTATGGAGTTCAAGAGATCCAATAGAACTACGGAGTTCTCAAAGTATCATATATCGATCTAAGAAAGGATTAAGCGGTTAAGGTAACTTTTATGTTCAACAAATTCTATTTCATGCCCATGTGTTTTGTACTTCTATTTTGATGAAGTAGTTTGTACTATGGCCATAGATATGAATGTGTTGTTGTTATTGAGACTGTGTTTTGGTTGATTATCAATAATATTTGTTTTGGCTGGCTAGTTTATGAACTGAAATGAAAAGTGGGTAAGGTATAGGTAGAGGAGCTAAACAATAAATCAAAAATGAAGTGAAGTGGTCGAATCGAGTCCAAAGCCTATACTTGCCAGCGATTTGTGTAAGGGGATTGAGCTACGCCAGTCGTATACATTTACAAGAATGATTATCATTTTCAAAGTGATAAAACGATTTGAAATGAAAATATTTTTAACGGGCTGAAGTAAGAGTTACGAGTTTTCCACTCATTTTGGATGTTTTCTTTGTTTTCTATTCCTTCTTATTTGCAGGAGTTAATGTTGGAAGCTCGGAGTCGAATCTAGAGCAAAGTTATGATTCAGATCTATATTGTGGGTTAAAGTCCTAAGATTTAAGTTTGGATACGAGGAGTCTGTTACAATGAGTTATGTTCTAATTTAAATCCTTTCTTTTGGGATTGAGATCGAATGACTCTGTAATTAAAGTATTATATAAAGGATATTGTTTTGTGGGCCCATAACCCACAGGTCCAGGATCGTGTTTTTAAGGTTGTTTCCGCTGCAAGTTCCATTTAAACTATTACTTATTATTATGGATTCCATGTTCATTGAAGTATGAGATTTCTAAGGGTGTTAAGCTAGCAGCTCGGGAGGATGGGCTGTTACAAATGGTATCCGAGCAACCCCTGCGACCGTGTGCTGAGTTAGCCACATAGCGGGGGTAAAAGATCTTTGGGAATGTTTGTCTGTTAATTGGGTAAGTAGATTTCAAGTTTTGAGAAATAGAAGCGAAGAACAAGAGTTTAGAGCTCTGTAGCTTTGAGAATGAGACAATGAGATATGAGTTGTAATTTGAGGATATTTGAGGTTGATCTTAGAGCCTTTGTTTTGAAGTTTCGAGGACGAAACTTATTTTAAGGGGGGTAGAGTGTAATAGCCTGAATTTTAAGCAGCTTGGGTTTAAAGTAATTATATTAAGTTATTTAAATAAGATTCTAAAGTATTTCAGGTGAAGAGAGTTACTTGGATTGTTAGTTATGTTAAGTTCCAATTGGTTTTACTGCTTAAAGTAGATTAGAATACTCTCCAACACCATATGAGGATAAAAGTGGGTAAGATCTATCATTCTTATTGGTTAGGAAGGTTTTAGAAACCAATAAAGAAGTTAGAAGATCCTTAAGAACCTTATTCATTAAGATTGTGAAAATCGTATAGTGATCGTTTTATCGGGTAGCAACGAACTTCCAGTTAATGAGCCTTTCGGGGTTGAATCCGAACTTAGAACCTAACCAAACTTGATATATGACATGCTTGGGATGTCTTAAGGTTAGAATAGTCATTTGTTCCCAAGAATTACGTGGCTAAATAGGGTAAGTTCCTTAGTTAGTAAAACCTGGCCAGCTGATGTTTCAGTTCAGACCTATCCTCAAAGAAATCTACTTAGAAGCTACTTGGGTGTCGATCTCTTAAAAATCTTAGGGTGCATGAAAGCCAACACCTCAAGCTACCACCACAAGCAAGAATCACCCAGAAACTCCATGTAACCGACCTTACCTAGAAAAGGTTTCCCTCCCCTAAGGGTACCGCCATTACCTGCTATAAATAGCAGTTTTGGGTTTTCGGTTCTTTTCACCCAATTTTTCTTCAAAAACACCTACCTTTTCTTATATATATCTCTTCTAGAAATCCATATTTATCTGTTCAAGCCTTTTTTCAAGCTTTAAAGCCTTGGAAAGGTATAGAAAACTCCATAGAAACATCAAACAGGATGCTGTAAGTACAGCTTTGCATCCTCTTGTGTTTAGCTTACCTATTCATGTTCTAAAGCTTGTTTAAACTAATCCTTAGCACCTTACTTACTCAGGGGAAGCTATAGGAAGGTTATATTGGTGAGACATGTTTATTTCGTTACTCAGAGGTAATAGGAATCATATTAAGTTTGATTTTACCGAGGTATGTAACTAGTGAAGAGTAGTCAATGGTTATTGATATCTATTGTTGTTTCTGTTATGAGGTGAATGTTTTGGGACCTTGATTATGGAGTTCAAGAGATCCAATAGAACTACGGAGTTCTCAAAGTATCATATATCGATCTAAGAAAGGATTAAGCGGTTAAGGTAACTTTTATGTTCAACAAATTCTATTTCATGCCCATGTGTTTTGTACTTCTATTTTGATGAAGTAGTTTGTACTATGGCCATAGATATGAATGTGTTGTTGTTATTGAGACTGTGTTTTGGTTGATTATCAATAATATTTGTTTTGGCTGGCTAGTTTATGAACTGAAATGAAAAGTGGGTAAGGTATAGGTATAGGAGCTAAACAATAAATCAAAAATGAAGTGAAGTGGTCGAATCGAGTCCAAAGCCTATACTTGCCAGCGATTTGTGTAAGGGGATTGAGCTACGCCAGTCGTATACATTTACAAGAATGATTATCATTTTCAAAGTGATAAAACGATTTGAAATGAAAATGTTTTTAACGGGCTGAAGTAAGAGTTACGAGTTTTCCACTCATTTTGGATGTTTTCTTTGTTTTCTATTCCTTATTATTTGCAGGAGTTAATGTTGGAAGCTCGGAGTCGAATCTAGAGCAAAGTTATGATTCAGATCTATATTGTGGGTTAAAGTCCTAAGATTTAAGTTTGGATACGAGGAGTCTGTTACAATGAGTTATGTTCTAATTTAAATCCTTTCTTTTGGGATTGAGATCGAATGACTCTGTAATTAAAGTATTATATAAAGGATATTGTTTTGTGGGCCCATAACCCACAGGTCCAGGATCGTGTTTTTAAGGTTGTTTCCGCTGCAAGTTCCATTTAAACTATTACTTATTATTATGGATTCCATGTTCATTGAAGTATGAGATTTCTAAGGGTGTTAAGCTAGCAGCTCGGGAGGATGGGCTGTTACAAATGGTATCCGAGCAACCCCCTGCGACCGTGTGCTGAGTTAGCCACATAGCGGGGGTAAAAGATCTTTGGGAATGTTTGTCTGTTAATTGGGTAAGTAGATTTCAAGTTTTGAGAAATAGAAGCGAAGAACAAGAGTTTAGAGCTCTGTAGCTTTGAGAATGAGACAATGAGATATGAGTTGTAATTTGAGGATATTTGAGGTTGATTTTAGAGCCTTTGTTTTGAAGTTTCGAGGACGAAACTTATTTTAAGGGGGGTAGAGTGTAATAGCCTGAATTTTAAGCAGCTTGGGTTTAAAGTAATTATATTAAGTTATTTAAATAAGATTCTAAAGTATTTCAGGTGAAGAGAGTTACTTGGATTGTTAGTTATGTTAAGTTCCAATTGGTTTTACTGCTTAAAGTAGATTAGAATACTCTCCAACACCATATGAGGATAAAAGTGGGTAAGATCTATCATTCTTATTGGTTAGGAAGGTTTTAGAAACCAATAAAGAAGTTAGAAGATCCTTAAGAACCTTATTCATTAAGATTGTGAAAATCGTATAGTGATCGTTTTATCGGGTAGCAACGAACTTCCAGTTAATGAGCCTTTCGGGTTGAATCCGAACTTAGAACCTAACCAAACTTGATATATGACATGCTTGGGATGTCTTAAGGTTAGAATAGTCATTTGTTCCCAAGAATTACGTGGCTAAATAGGGTAAGTTCCTTAGTTAGTAAAACCTGGCCAGCTGATGTTTCAGTTCAGACCTATCCTCAAAGAAATCTACTTAGAAGCTACTTGGGTGTCGATATCTTAAAAATCTTAGGGTGCATGAAAGCCAACACCTCAAGCTACCACCACAAGCAAGAATCACCCAGAAACTCCATGTAACCGACCTTACCTAGAAAAGGTTTCCCTCCCCTAAGGCGTACCGCCATTTACCTGCTATAAATAGCAGTTTTGGGTTTTCGGTTCTTTTCACCCAATTTTTCTTCAAAAACACCTACCTTTTCTTATATATATCTCTTCTAGAAATCCATATTTATCTGTTCAAGCCTTTTTTCAAGCTTTAAAGCCTTGGAAAGGTATAGAAAACTCCATAGAAACATCAAACAGGATGCTGTAAGTACAGCTTTGCATCCTCTTGTGTTTAGCTTACCTATTCATGTTCTAAAGCTTGTTTAAACTAATCCTTAGCACCTTACTTACTCAGGGGAAGCTATAGGAAGGTTATATTGGTGAGACATGTTTATTTCGTTACCCAGAGGTAATAGGAATCATATTAAGTTTGATTTTACCGAGGTATGTAACTAGTGAAGAGTAGTCAATGGTTATTGATATCTATTGTTGTTTCTGTTATGAGGTGAATGTTTTGGGACCTTGATTATGGAGTTCAAGAAATCCAATAGAACTATGGAGTTCTCGAAGTATCATATATCGATCTAAGAAAGGATTAAGCGGTTAAGGTAACTTTTATGTTCAGCAAATTCTATTTCATGCCCATGTGTTTTGTACTTCTATTTTGATGAAGTAGTTTTGTACTATGGCCATAGATATGAATGTGTTGTTGTTATTGAGACTGTGTTTTGGTTGATTATCAATAATATTTGTTTTGGCTGGCTAGTTTATGAACTGAAATGAAAAGTGGGTAAGGTATAGGTAGAGGAGCTAAACAATAAATCAAAAATGAAGTGAAGTGGTCGAATCGAGTCCAAAGCCTATACTTGCCAGCGATTTGTGTAAGGGGATTGAGCTACGCCAGTCGTATACATTTACAAGAATGATTATCATTTTCAAAGTGATAAAACGATTTGAAATGAAAATGTTTTTAACGGGCTGAAGTAAGAGTTACGAGTTTTCCACTCATTTTGGATGTTTTCTTTGTTTTCTATTCCTTCTTATTTGCAGGAGTTAATGTTGGAAGCTCATAGTCGAATCTAGAGCAAAGTTATGATTCAGATCTATATTGTGGGTTAAAGTCCTAAGATTTAAGTTTGGATACGAGGAGTCTGTTACAATGAGTTATGTTCTAATTTAAATCCTTTCTTTTGGGATTGAGATCGAATGACTCTGTAATTAAAGTATTATATAAAGGATATTGTTTTGTGGGCCCATAACCCACAGGTCCAGGATCGTGTTTTTAAGGTTGTTTCCGCTGCAAGTTCCATTTAAACTATTACTTATTATTATGGATTCCATGTTCATTGAAGTATGAGATTTCTAAGGGTGTTAAGCTAGCAGCTCGGGAGGATGGGCTGTTACAAATGGTATCCGAGCAACCCCTGCGACCGTGTGCTGAGTTAGCCACATAGCGGGGGTAAAAGATCTTTGGGAATGTTTGTCTGTTAATTGGGTAAGTAGATTTCAAGTTTTGAGAAATAGAAGCGAAGAACAAGAGTTTAGAGCTCTGTAGCTTTGAGAATGAGACAACGAGATATGAGTTGTAATTTGAGGATATTTGAGGTTGATCTTAGAGCCTTTGTTTTGAAGTTTCGAGGACGAAACTTATTTTAAGGGGGGTAGAGTGTAATAGCCTAAATTTTAAGCAGCTTGGGTTTAAAGTAATTATATTAAGTTATTTAAATAAGATTCTAAAGTATTTCAGGTGAAGAGAGTTACTTGGATTGTTAGTTATGTTAAGTTCCAATTGGTTTTACTGCTTAAAGTAGATTAGAATACTCTCCAACACCATATGAGGATAAAAGTGGGTAAGATCTATCATTCTTATTGGTTAGGAAGGTTTTAGAAACCAATAAAGAAGTTAGAAGATCCTTAAGAACCTTATTCATTAAGATTGTGAAAATCGTATAGTGATCGTTTTATCGGGTAGCAACGAACTTCCAGTAATTGAGCCTTTTGGGGTTGAATCCGAACTTAGAACCTAACCAAACTTGATTTATGACATGCTTGGGATGTCTTAAGGTTAGAATAGTCATTTGTTCCCAAGAATTACGTGGCTAAATAGGGTAAGTTCCTTAGTTAGTAAAACCTGGCCAGCTGATGTTTCAGTTCAGACCTATCCTCAAAGAAATCTGCTTAGAAGCTACTTGGGTGTCGATCTCTTAAAACTCTTCGGGTGCATGAAAGCTAACACCTCAAGCTACCACCACAAGCAAGAATAACCCAGAAACTCCATGTAACCAACCTTACCCAGAAGAGGTTTCCCTCCCCAAAGGGTACCGCCATTTACCTGCTATAAATAGCAGTTTTGGGTTTTCGGTTCTTTTCACCCAATTTTTCTTCAAAAACACCTACCTTTTCTTATATATATCTCTTCTAGACATCCATATTTATCTGTTCAAGCCTTTTTCAAGCTTTAAAGCCTTGGAAAGGTATAGAAAACTCCATAGAAACATCAAACAGGATGTTGTAAGTACAACTTTGCATCCTCTTGTGTTTAGCTTACCTATTCATGTTCTAAAGCTTGTTTAAACTAATCCTTAGCACCTTACTTACTCAGGGGAAGCTATAGGAAGGTTATATTGGTGAGACATGTTTATTTCGTTACTCAGAGGTAATAGGAATCATATTAAGTTTGATTTTACCGAGGTATGTAACTAGTGAAGAGTAGTTAATGGTTATTGATATCTATTGTTGTTTCTGTTATGAGGTGAATTTTTTGGGACCTGGATTATGGAGTTCAAGAGATCCAATAGAACTATGGAGTTCTCGAAGTATCATATATCGATCTAAGAATGGATTAAGCGGTTAAGGTAACTTTTATGTTCAGCAAATTCTATTTCATGCCCATGTGTTTTGTACTTCTATTTTAATGAAGTAGTTTCTACTGTGGCCATAGATATGAATGTGTTGTTGTTATTGAGACTGTGTTTTGGTTGATTATCAATAATATTTGTTTTGGCTTGCTAGTTTATGAACTGAAATGAAAAGTGGGTAAGGTATAGGTAGAGGAGCTAAACAATAAATCAAAAATGAAGTGAAGTGGTCGAATTGAGTCCAAAGCCTATACTTGCCAGCGATTTGTGTAAGGGGATTGAGCTACGCCAGTCGTATACATTTACAAGAATGATTATCATTTTCAAAGTGATAAAACGATTTGAAATCAAAATGTTTTTAACGGGCTGAAGTAAGAGTTACGAGTTTTCCACTCATTTTGGATGTTTTCTTTGTTTTCTATTCCTTCTTATTTGCAGGAGTTAATGTTGGAAGCTCGGAGTCGAATCTAGAGCAAAGTTATGATTCAGATCTATATTATGGGTTAAAGTCCTAAGATTTAAGTTTGGATACGAGGAGTCTATTACAATGAGTTATGTTCTAATTTAAATCCTTTCTTTTGGGATTGAGATCGAATGACTCTGTAATTAAAGTATTATATAAAGGATATTGTTTTGTGGGCCCATAACCCACAGGTCCAGGATCGTGTTTTTAAGGTTGTTTCCGCTGCAAGTTCCATTTTTACTATTACTTATTATTATGGATTCCATGTTCATTGAAGTATGAGATTTCTAAGGGTGTTAAGCTAGCAGCTCGAGAGGATGGGCTGTTACAAATGGTATCCGAGCAACCCCTGCGACCGTGTGCTGAGTTAGCCACATAGCGGGGGTAAAAAATCTTTGGGAATGTTTGTCTGTTAATTGGGTAAGTAGATTTCAAGTTTTGAGAAATAGAAGTGAAGAACAAGAGTTTAGAGCTCTGTAGCTTTGAGAATGAGACAATGAGATATGAGTTGTAATTTGAGGATATTTGAGGTTGATCTTAGAGCCTTTGTTTTGAAGTATCGAGGACCAAACTTATTTTAAGGGGGGTAGAGTGTAATAGCCTGAATTTTAAGCAGCTTGGGTTTAAAGTAATTATATTAAGTTATTTAAATAAGATTCTAAAGTATTTCAGGTGAAGAGAGTTACTTGGATTGTTAGTTATGTTAAGTTCCAATTGGTTTTACTGCTTAAAGTAGATTAGAATACTCTCCAACACCATATGAGGATAAAAGTGGGTAAGATCTATCATTCTTATTGGTTAGGAAGGTTTTAGAAACCAATAAAGAAGTTAGAAGATCCTTAAGAACCTTATTCATTAAGATTGTGAAAATCGTATAGTGATCGTTTTATCGGGTAGCAACGAACTTCCAGTTAATGAGCCTTTCGGGGTTGAATCCGAACTTAGAACCTAACCAAACTTGATATATGACATGCTTGGGATGTCTTAAGGTTAGAATAGTCATTTGTTCCCAAGAATTACGTGGCTAAATAGGGTAAGTTCCTTAGTTAGTAAAACCTGGCCAGCTGATGTTTCAGTTCAGACCTATCCTCAAAGAAATCTGCTTAGAAGCTACTTGGGTGTCGATCTCTTACAAATCTTAAGGTGCATGAAATACAACACCTCAAACTACCACCACAAGCAAGAATCACCCAGAAAATCCATGTAACCGACCTTACCCAGAAGAGGTTTCCCTCCCCTAAGGGTACCGCCATTTACCTGCTATAAATAGCAGTTTTGGGTTTTCGGTTCTTTTCACCCAATTTTTCTTCAAAAACACCTACCTTTTCTTATATATATCTCTTCTAGAAATCCATATTTATCTGTTCAAGCCTTTTTTCAAGCTTTAAAGCCTTGGAAAGGTATAGAAAACTCCATAGAAACATCAAACAGGATGCTGTAAGTACAGCTTTGCATCCTCTTGTGTTTAGCTTACCTATTCATGTTCTAAAGCTTGTTTAAACTAATCCTTAGCACCTTACTTACTCAGGGGAAGCTATAGGAAGGTTATATTGGTGAGACATGTTTATTTCGTTACTCAGAGGTAATAGGAATCATATTAAGTTTGATTTTACCGAGGTATGTAACTAGTGAAGAGTAGTCAATGGTTATTGATATCTATTGTTGTTTCTGTTATGAGGTGAATGTTTTGGGACCTTGATTATGGAGTTCAAGAGATCCAATAGAACTACGGAGTTCTCAAAGTATCATATATCGATCTAAGAAAGGATTAAGCGGTTAAGGTAACTTTTATGTTCAACAAATTCTATTTCATGCCCATGTGTTTTGTACTTCTATTTTGATGAAGTAGTTTGTACTATGGCCATAGATATGAATGTGTTGTTGTTATTGAGACTGTGTTTTGGTTGATTATCAATAATATTTGTTTTGGCTGGCTAGTTTATGAACTGAAATGAAAAGTGGGTAAGGTATAGGTAGAGGAGCTAAACAATAAATCAAAAATGAAGTGAAGTGGTCGAATCGAGTCCAAAGCCTATACTTGCCAGCGATTTGTGTAAGGGGATTGAGCTACGCCAGTCGTATACATTTACAAGAATGATTATCATTTTCAAAGTGATAAAACGATTTGAAATGAAAATATTTTTAACGGGCTGAAGTAAGAGTTACGAGTTTTCCACTCATTTTGGATGTTTTCTTTGTTTTCTATTCCTTCTCATTTGCAGGAGTTAATGTTGGAAGCTCGGAGTCGAATCTAGAGCAAAGTTATGATTCAGATCTATATTGTGGGTTAAAGTCCTAAGATTTAAGTTTGGATACGAGGAGTCTGTTACAATGAGTTATGTTCTAATTTAAATCCTTTCTTTTGGGATTGAGATCGAATGACTCTGTAATTAAAGTATTATATAAAGGATATTGTTTTGTGGGCCCATAACCCACAGGTCCAGGATCGTGTTTTTAAGGTTGTTTCCGCTGCAAGTTCCATTTAAACTATTACTTATTATTATGGATTCCATGTTCATTGAAGTATGAGATTTCTAAGGGTGTTAAGCTAGCAGCTCGGGAGGATGGGCTGTTACAAATGGTATCCGAGCAACCCCTGCGACCGTGTGCTGAGTTAGCCACATAGCGGGGGTAAAAGATCTTTGGGAATGTTTGTCTGTTAATTGGGTAAGTAGATTTCAAGTTTTGAGAAATAGAAGCGAAGAACAAGAGTTTAGAGCTCTGTAGCTTTGAGAATGAGACAATGAGATATGAGTTGTAATTTGAGGATATTTGAGGTTGATCTTAGAGCCTTTGTTTTGAAGTTTCGAGGACGAAACTTATTTTAAGGGGGGTAGAGTGTAATAGCCTGAATTTTAAGCAGCTTGGGTTTAAAGTAATTATATTAAGTTATTTAAATAAGATTCTAAAGTATTTCAGGTGAAGAGAGTTACTTGGATTGTTAGTTATGTTAAGTTCCAATTGGTTTTACTGCTTAAAGTAGATTAGAATACTCTCCAACACCATATGAGGATAAAAGTGGGTAAGATCTATCATTCTTATTGGTTAGGAAGGTTTTAGAAACCAATAAAGAAGTTAGAAGATCCTTAAGAACCTTATTCATTAAGATTGTGAAAATCGTATAGTGATCGTTTTATCGGGTAGCAACGAACTTCCAGTTAATGAGCCTTTCGGGGTTGAATCCGAACTTAGAACCTAACCAAACTTGATATATGACATGCTTGGGATGTCTTAAGGTTAGAATTGTCATTTGTTCCCCAGAATTACGTGGCTAAATAGGGTAAGTTCCTTAGTTAGTAAAACCTGGCCAGCTGATGTTTCAGTTCAGACCTATCCTCAAAGAAATCTACTTAGAAGCTACTTGGGTGTCGATCTCTTAAAAATCTTAGGGTTCATGAAAGCCAACACCTCAAGCTACCACCACAAGCAAGAATCACCCAGAAACTCCATGTAACCGACCTTACCTAGAAAAGGTTTCCCTCCCCTAAGGGTACCGCCATTACCTGCTATAAATAGCAGTTTTGGGTTTTCGGTTCTTTTCACCCAATTTTTCTTCAAAAACACCTACCTTTTCTTATATATATCTCTTCTAGAAATCCATATTTATCTGTTCAAGCCTTTTTTCAAGCTTTAAAGCCTTGGAAAGGTATAGAAAACTCCATAGAAACATCAAACAGGATGCTGTAAGTACAGCTTTGCATCCTCTTGTGTTTAGCTTACCTATTCATGTTCTAAAGCTTGTTTAAACTAATCCTTAGCACCTTACTTACTCAGGGGAAGCTATAGGAAGGTTATATTGGTGAGACATGTTTATTTCGTTACTCAGAGGTAATAGGAATCATATTAAGTTTGATTTTACCGAGGTATGTAACTAGTGAAGAGTAGTCAATGGTTATTGATATCTATTGTTGTTTCTGTTATGAGGTGACTGTTTTGGGACCTTGATTATGGAGTTCAAGAAATCCAATAGAACTATGGAGTTCTCGAAGTATCATATATCGATCTAAGAAAGGATTAAGCGGTTAAGGTAACTTTTATGTTCAGCAAATTCTATTTCATGCCCATGTGTTTTGTACTTCTATTTTGATGAAGTAGTTTTGTACTATGGCCATAGATATGAATGTGTTGTTGTTATTGAGACTGTGTTTTGGTTGATTATCAATAATATTTGTTTTGGCTGGCTAGTTTATGAACTGAAATGAAAAGTGGGTAAGGTATAGGTAGAGGAGCTAAACAATAAATCAAAAATGAAGTGAAGTGGTCGAATCGAGTCCAAAGCCTATACTTGCCAGCGATTTGTGTAAGGGGGATTGAGCTACGCCAGTCGTATACATTTACAAGAATGATTATCATTTTCAAAGTGATAAAACGATTTGAAATGAAAATGTTTTTAACGGGCTGAAGTAAGAGTTACGAGTTTTCCACTCATTTTGGATGTTTTCTTTGTTTTCTATTCCTTCTTATTTGCAGAAGTTAATGTTGGAAGCTCATAGTCGAATCTAGAGCAAAGTTATGATTCAGATCTATATTGTGGGTTAAAGTCCTAAGATTTAAGTTTGGATACGAGGAGTCTGTTACAATGAGTTATGTTCTAATTTAAATCCTTTCTTTTGGGATTGAGATCGAATGACTCTGTAATTAAAGTATTATATAAAGGATATTGTTTTGTGGGCCCATAACCCACAGGTCCAGGATCGTGTTTTTAAGGTTGTTTCCGCTGCAAGTTCCATTTAAACTATTACTTATTATTATGGATTCCATGTTCATTGAAGTATGAGATTTCTAAGGGTGTTAAGCTAGCAGCTCGGGAGGATGGGCTGTTACAAATGGTATCCGAGCAACCCCTGCGATCGTGTGCTGAGTTAGCCACATAGCGGGGGTAAAAGATCTTTGGGAATGTTTGTCTATTAATTGGGTAAGTAGATTTCAAGTTTTGAGAAATAGAAGCGAAGAACAAGAGTTTAGAGCTCTGTAGCTTTGAGAATGAGACAATGAGATATGAGTTGTAATTTGAGGATATTTGAGGTTGATTTTAGAGCCTTTGTTTTGAAGTTTCGAGGACGAAACTTATTTTAAGGGGGGTAGAGTGTAATAGCCTGAATTTTAAGCAGCTTGGGTTTAAAGTAATTATATTAAGTTATTTAAATAAGATTCTAAAGTATTTCAGGTGAAGAGAGTTACTTGGATTGTTAGTTATGTTAAGTTCCAATTGGTTTTACTGCTTAAAGTAGATTAGAATACTCTCCAACACCATATGAGGATAAAAGTGGGTAAGATCTATCATTCTTATTGGTTAGGAAGGTTTTAGAAACCAATAAAGAAGTTAGAAGATCCTTAAGAACCTTATTCATTAAGATTGTGAAAATCGTATAGTGATCGTTTTATCGGGTAGCAACGAACTTCCAGTAATTGAGCCTTTTGGGGTTGAATCCGAACTTAGAACCTAACCAAACTTGATATATGACATGCTTGGGATGTCTTAAGGTTAGAATAGTCATTTGTTCCCAAGAATTACGTGGCTAAATAGGGTAAGTTCCTTAGTTAGTAAAACCTGGCCAGCTGATGTTTCAGTTCAGACCTATCCTCAAAGAAATCTGCTTAGAAGCTACTTGGGTGTCGATCTCTTAAAACCCTTCGGGTGCATGAAAGCCAACACCTCAAGCTACCACCACAAGCAAGAATAACCCAGAAACTCCATGTAACCAACCTTACCCAGAAGAGGTTTCCTCTCCCCAAAGGGTACCGCCATTTACCTGCTATAAATAGCACTTTTGGGTTTTCGGTTCTTTTCACCCAATTTTTCTTCAAAAACACCTACCTTTTCTTATATATATCTCTTCTAGACATCCATATTTATCTGTTCAAGCCTTTTTTCAAGCTTTAAAGCCTTGGAAAGGTATAGAAAACTCCATAGAAACATCAAACAGGATGTTGTAAGTACAACTTTGCATCCTCTTGTGTTTAGCTTACCTATTCATGTTCTAAAGCTTGTTTAAACTAATCCTTAGCACCTTACTTACTCAGGGGAAGCTATAGGAAGGTTATATTGGTGAGACATGTTTATTTCGTTACTCAGAGGTAATAGGAATCATATTAAGTTTGATTTTACCGAGGTATGTAACTAGTGAAGAGTAGTTAATGGTTATTGATATCTATTGTTGTTTCTGTTATGAGGTGAATTTTTTGGGACCTGGATTATGGAGTTCAAGAGATCCAATAGAAATATGGAGTTCTCGAAGTATCATATATCGATCTAAGAAAGGATTAAGCGGTTAAGGTAACTTTTATGTTCAGCAAATTCTATTTCATGCCCATGTGTTTTGTACTTCTATTTTAATGAAGTAGTTTCTACTGTGGCCATAGATATGAATGTGTTGTTGTTATTGAGACTGTGTTTTGGTTGATTATCAATAATATTTGTTTTGGCTTGCTAGTTTATGAACTGAAATGAAAAGTGGGTAAGGTATAGGTAGAGGAGCTAAACAATAAATCAAAAATGAAGTGAAGTGGTCGAATCGAGTCCAAAGCCTATACTTGCCAGCGATTTGTGTAAGGGGATTGAGCTACGCCAGTCATATACATTTACAAGAATGATTATCATTTTCAAAGTGATAAAACGATTTGAAATGAAAATGTTTTTAACGGGCTGAAGTAAGAGTTACGAGTTTTCCACTCATTTTGGATGTTTTCTTTGTTTTCTATTCCTTCTTATTTGCAGGAGTTAATGTTGGAAGCTCATAGTCGAATCTAGAGCAAAGTTATGATTCAGATCTATATTGTGGGTTAAAGTCCTAAGATTTAAGTTTGGATACGAGGAGTCTGTTACAATGAGTTATGTTCTAATTTAAATCCTTTCTTTTGGGATTGAGATCGAATGACTCTGTAATTAAAGTATTATATAAAGGATATTGTTTTGTGGGCCCATAACCCACAGGTCCAGGATCGTGTTTTTAAGGTTGTTTCCGCTGCAAGTTCCATTTAAACTATTACTTATTATTATGGATTCCATGTTCATTGAAGTATGAGATTTCTAAGGGTGTTAAGCTAGCAGCTCGGGAGGATGGGCTGTTACAAATGGTATCCGAGCAACCCCTGCGACCGTGTGCTGAGTTAGCCACATAGCGGGGGTAAAAGATCTTTGGGAATGTTTGTCTGTTAATTGGGTAAGTAGATTTCAAGTTTTGAGAAATAGAAGCGAAGAACAAGAGTTTAGAGCTCTGTAGCTTTGAGAATGAGACAACGAGATATGAGTTGTAATTTGAGGATATTTGAGGTTGATCTTAGAGCCTTTGTTTTGAAGTTTCGAGGACGAAACTTATTTTAAGGGGGGTAGAGTGTAATAGCCTGAATTTTAAGCAGCTTGGGTTTAAAGTAATTATATTAAGTTATTTAAATAAGATTCTAAAGTATTTCAGGTGAAGAGAGTTACTTGGATTGTTAGTTATGTTAAGTTCCAATTGGTTTTACTGCTTAAAGTAGATTAGAATACTCTCCAACACCATATGAGGATAAAAGTGGGTAAGATCTATCATTCTTATTGGTTAGGAAGGTTTTAGAAACCAATAAAGAAGTTAGAAGATCCTTAAGAACCTTATTCATTAAGATTGTGAAAATCGTATAGTGATCGTTTTATCGGGTAGCAACGAACTTCCAGTAATTGAGCCTTTTGGGGTTGAATCCGAACTTAGAACCTAACCAAACTTGATATATGACATGCTTGGGATGTCTTAAGGTTAGAATAGTCATTTGTTCCCAAGAATTACGTGGCTAAATAGGGTAAGTTCCTTAGTTAGTAAAACCTGGCCAGCTGATGTTTCAGTTCAGACCTATCCTCAAAGAAATCTGCTTAGAAGCTACTTGGGTGTCGATCTCTTAAAACTCTTCGGGTGCATGAAAGCCAACACCTCAAGCTACCACCACAAGCAAGAATAACCCAGAAACTCCATGTAACCAACCTTACCCAGAAGAGGTTTCCCTCCCCAAAGGGTACCGCCATTTACCTGCTATAAATAGCAGTTTTGGGTTTTCGGTTCTTTTCACCCAATTTTTCTTCAAAAACACCTACCTTTTCTTATATATATCTCTTCTAGACATCCATATTTATCTGTTCAAGCCTTTTTTCAAGCTTTAAAGCCTTGGAAAGGTATAGAAAACTCCATAGAAACATCAAACAGGATGTTGTAAGTACAACTTTGCATCCTCTTGTGTTTAGCTTACCTATTCATGTTCTAAAGCTTGTTTAAACTAATCCTTAGCACCTTACTTACTCAGGGGAAGCTATAGGAAGGTTATATTGGTGAGACATGTTTATTTCGTTACTCAGAGGTAATAGGAATCATATTAAGTTTGATTTTACCGAGGTATGTAACTAGTGAAGAGTAGTTAATGGTTATTGATATCTATTGTTGTTTCTGTTATGAGGTGAATTTTTTGGGACCTGGATTATGGAGTTCAAGAGATCCAATAGAACTATGGAGTTCTCGAAGTATCATATATCGATCTAAGAAAGGATTAAGCGGTTAAGGTAACTTTTATGTTCAGCAAATTCTATTTCATGCCCATGTGTTTTGTACTTCTATTTTAATGAAGTAGTTTCTACTGTGGCCATAGATATGAATGTGTTGTTGTTATTGAGACTGTGTTTTGGTTGATTATCAATAATATTTGTTTTGGCTTGCTAGTTTATGAACTGAAATGAAAAGTGGGTAAGGTATAGGTAGAGGAGCTAAACAATAAATCAAAAATGAAGTGAAGTGGTCGAATCGAGTCCAAAGCCTATACTTGCCAGCGATTTGTGTAAGGGGATTGAGCTACGCCAGTCGTATACATTTACAAGAATGATTATCATTTTCAAAGTGATAAAACGATTTGAAATGAAAATGTTTTTAACGGGCTGAAGTAAGAGTTACGAGTTTTCCACTCATTTTGGATGTTTTCTTTGTTTTCTATTCCTTCTTATTTGCAGGAGTTAATGTTGGAAGCTCATAGTCGAATCTAGAGCAAAGTTATGATTCAGATCTATATTGTGGGTTAAAGTCCTAAGATTTAAGTTTGGATACGAGGAGTCTGTTACAATGAGTTATGTTCTAATTTAAATCCTTTCTTTTGGGATTGAGATCGAATGACTCTGTAATTAAAGTATTATATAAAGGATATTGTTTTGTGGGTCCATAACCCACAGGTCCAGGATCGTGTTTTTAAGGTTGTTTCCGCTGCAAGTTCCATTTAAACTATTACTTATTATTATGGATTCCATGTTCATTGAAGTATGAGATTTCTAAGGGTGTTAAGCTAGCAGCTCGGGAGGATGGGCTGTTACAAATGGTATCCGAGCAACCCCTGCGACCGTGTGCTGAGTTAGCCACATAGCGGGGGTAAAAGATCTTTGGGAATGTTTGTCTGTTAATTGGGTAAGTAGATTTCAAGTTTTGAGAAATAGAAGAGAAGAACAAGAGTTTAGAGCTCTGTAGCTTTGAGAATGAGACAACGAGATATGAGTTGTAATTTGAGGATATTTGAGGTTGATCTTAGAGCTTTTGTTTTGAAGTTTCGAGGACGAAACTTATTTTAAGGGGGGTAGAGTGTAATAGCCTGAATTTTAAGCAGCTTGGGTTTAAAGTAATTATATTAAGTTATTTAAATAAGATTCTAAAGTATTTCAGGTGAAGAGAGTTACTTGGATTGTTAGTTATGTTAAGTTCCAATTGGTTTTACTGCTTAAAGTAGATTAGAATACTCTCCAACACCATATGAGGATAAAAGTGGGTAAGATCTATCATTCTTATTGGTTAGGAAGGTTTTAGAAACCAATAAAGAAGTTAGAAGATCCTTAAGAACCTTATTCATTAAACCAATAAAGAAGTTAGAAGATCCTTAAGAACCTTATTCATTAAGATTGTGAAAATCGTATAGTGATCGT
The DNA here is from genome assembly GCA_947645195.1 of Patellifolia procumbens. Classification (NCBI taxonomy): domain Eukaryota; kingdom Viridiplantae; phylum Streptophyta; class Magnoliopsida; order Caryophyllales; family Amaranthaceae; genus Patellifolia; species Patellifolia procumbens. The sequence goes on along the minus strand of CANSGD010001496.1, from coordinate 123,483 downwards.
TTTATCGGGTAGCAACGAAGTTCCAGTTAATGAGCCTTTCGGGGTTGAATCCGAACTTAGAACCTAACCAAACTTGATATATGACATGCTTGGGATGTCTTAAGGTTAGAATAGTCATTTGTTCCCAAGAATTACGTCGCTAAATAGGGTAAGTTCCTTAGTTAGTAAAACCTGGCCAGCTGATGTTTCAGTTCAGACCTATCCTCAAAGAAATCTGCTTAGAAGCTACTTGGGTGTCGATCTCTTAAAACTCTTCGGGTGCATGAAAGCCAACACCTCAAGCTACCAGCACAAGCAAGAATCACCCAGAAACTCCATGTAACTGACCTTACCCAGAAGAGGTTTCCCTCCCCTAAGGGTACCGCCATTTACCTGCTATAAATAGCAGTTTTGGGTTTCGGTTCTTTTCACCCAATTTTTCTTCAAAAACACCTACCTTTTCTTATATATATCTCTTCTAGACATCCATATTTATCTGTTCAAGCCTTTTTTAAAGCTTTAAAGACTTGGAAAGGTATAGAAAACTCCATAGAAACATCAAACAGGATGCTGTAAGTACAGCTTTGCATCCTCTTGTGTTTAGCTTACCTATTCATGTTCTAAAGCTTGTTTAAACTAATCCTTAGCACCTTACTTACTCAGGGGAAGCTATAGGAAGGTTATATTGGTGAGACATGTTTATTTCGTTACTCAGAGGTAATAGGAATCATATTAAGTTTGATTTTACCGAGGTATGTAACTAGTGAAGAGTAGTCAATGGTTATTGATATCTATTGTTGTTTCTGTTATGAGGTGAATTTTTTGGGACCTGGGTTATGAAGTTCAAGAGATCCAATAGAACTACGGAGTTCTCGAAGTATCATATATCGATCTAAGAAAGGATTAAGCGGTTAAGGTAACTTTTATGTTCAGTAAATTCTATTTCATGCCCATGTGTTTTGTACTTCTATTTTAATGAACTAGTTTCTACTGTGGCCATAGATATGAATGTGTTGTTGTTATTGAGACTGTGTTTTGGTTGATTATCAATAATATTTGTTTTGGCTTGCTAGTTTATGAACTGAAATGAAAAGTGGGTAAGGTATAGGTAGAGGAGCTAAACAATAAATCAAAAATGAAGTGAAGTGGTCGAATTGAGTCCAAAGCCTATACTTGCCAGCGATTTGTGTAAGGGGATTGAGCTACGCCAGTCGTATACATTTACAAGAATGATTATCATTTTCAAAGTGATAAAACGATTTGAAATGAAAATGTTTTTAACGGGCTGAAGTAAGAGTTACGAGTTTTCCACTCATTTTGGATGTTTTCTTTCTCTTCTATTCCTTCTTATTTGCAGGAGTTAATGTTGGAAGCTCGGAGTCGAATCTAGAGCAAAGTTATGATTCAGATCTATATTGTGGGTTAAAGTCCTAAGATTTAAGTTTCGATACGAGGAGTCTGTTACAATGAGTTATGTTCTAATTTAAATCCTTTCTTTTGGGATTGAGATCGAATGACTCTGTAATTAAAGTATTATATAAAGGATATTGTTTTGTGGGTCCATAACCCACAGGACCAGGATCGTGTTTTTAAGGTTGTTTCCGCTGCAAGTTTCATTTAAACTATTACTTATTATTATGGATTCCATGTTCATTGAAGTATGAGATTTCTAAGGGTGTTAAGCTAGCAGCTCGGGAGGATGGGCTGTTGCAAATGGTATCCGAGCAACCCTGCGACCGTGTGCTGAGTTAGCCACATAGCGGGGGTAAAAGATCTTTGGGAATGTTTGTCTGTTAATTGGGTAAGTAGATTTCAAGTTTTGAGAAATAGAAGCGAAGAACAAGAGTTTAGAGCTCTGTAGCTTTGAGAATGAGACAATGAGATATGAGTTGTAATTTGAGGATATTTGAGGTTGATCTTAGAGCCTTTGTTTTGAAGTTTCGAGGACGAAACTTATTTTAAGGGGGGTAGAGTGTAATAGCCTGAATTTTAAGCAGCTTGGGTTTAAAGTAATTATATTAAGTTATTTAAATAAGATTCTAAAGTATTTCAGGAGAAGAGAGTTACTTGGATTGTTAGTTATGTTAAGTTCCAATTGGTTTTACTGCTGAAAGTAGATTAGAATACTCTCCAACACCATATGAGGATAAAAGTGGGTAAGTTCTATCATTCTTATTGGTTAGGAAGGTTTTAGAAACCAATAAAGAAGTTAGAAGATCCTTAAGAACCTTATTCATTAAGATTGTGAAAATCGTATAGTGATCATTTTATCGGGTAGCAACGAAGTTCCAGTTAATGAGCCTTTCGGGGTTGAATCCGAACTTAGAACCTAACCAAACTTGATATATGACATGCTTGGGATGTCTTAAGGTTAGAATAGTCATTTGTTCCCAAGAATTACGTGGCTAAATAGGGTAAGTTCCTTAGTTAGTAAAACCTGGCCAGCTGATGTTTCAGTTCAGACCTATCCTCAAAGAAATCTGCTTAGAAGCTACTTGGGTGTCGATCTCTTAAAACTCTTCGGGTGCATGAAAGCCAACACCTCAAGCTACCACCACAAGAAAGAATCACCCAGAAACGCCATGTAACCGACCTTACCCAGAAGAGGTTTCCCTCCCCTAAGGGTACCGCCATTTACCTGCTATAAATAGCAATTTTGGGTTTTCGGTTCTTTTCACCAAATTTTTCTTCAAAAACACCTACCTTTTCTTATATATATCTCTTCTAGACATCCATATTTATCTGTTCAAGCCTTTTTTCAAGCTTTAAAGCCTTGGAAAGGTATAGAAAACTCCATAGAAACATCAAACAGGATGCTGTAAGTACAGCTTTGCATCCTCTTGTGTTTAGCTTACCTATTCATGTTCTAAAGCTTGTTTAAACTAATCCTTAGCACCTTACTTACTCAGGGGAAGCTATAGGAAGGTTATATTGGTGAGACATGTTTATTTCGTTACTCAGAGGTAATAGGAATCATATTAAGTTTGATTTTACCGAGGTATGTAACTAGTGAGGAGTAGTCAATGGTTATTGATATCTATTGTTGTTTCTGTTATGAGGTGAATGTTTTGGGACATTGATTATGGAGTTCAAGAGATCCAATAGAACTACAGAGTTCTCGAAGTATCATATATCGATCTAAGAAAGGATTAAGCGGTTAAGGTAACTTTTATGTTCAGCAAATTCTATTTCATGCCCATGTGTTTTGTACTTCTATTTTGATGAAGTAGTTTGTACTATGGCCATAGATATGAATGTGTTGTTGTTATTCAGACTGTGTTTTTGTTGATTATCAATAATATTTGTTTTGGCTGGCTAGTTTATGAACTGAAATGAAAAGTGGGTAAGGTATAGGTAGAGGAGCTAAACAATAAATCAAAAATGAAGTGAAGTGGTCGAATCGAGTTCAAAGCCTATACTTGCCAGCGATTTGTGTAAGGGGATTGAGCTACGCCAGTCGTATACATTTACAAGAATGATTATCATTTTCAAAGTGATAAAACGATTTGAAATGAAAATATTTTTAACGGGCTGAAGTAAGAGTTACGAGTTTTCCACTCATTTTGGATGTTTTCTTTGTTTTCTATTCCTTCTTATTTGCAGGAGTTAATGTTGGAAGCTCGGAGTCGAATCTAGAGCAAAGTTATGATTCAGATCTATATTGTGGGTTAAAGTCCTAAGATTTAAGTTTGGATACGAGGAGTCTGTTACAATGAGTTATGTTCTAATTTAAATCCTTTCTTTTGGGATTGAGATCGAATGACTCTGTAATTAAAGTATTATATAAAGGATATTGTTTTGTGGGCCCATAACCCACAGGTCCAGGATCGTGTTTTTAAGGTTGTTTCCGCTGCAAGTTCCATTTAAACTATTACTCATTATTATGGATTCCATGTTCATTGAAGTATGAGATTTCTAAGGGTGTTAAGCTAGCAGCTCGGGAGGATGGGCTGTTACAAATGGTATCCGAGCAACCCCTGCGACCGTGTGCTGAGTTAGCCACATAGCGGGGGTAAAAGATCTTTGGGAATGTTTGTCTGTTAATTGGGTAAGTAGATTTCAAGTTTTGAGAAATAGAAGCGAAGAACAAGAGTTTAGAGCTCTGTAGCTTTGCGAATGAGACAATGAGATATGAGTTGTAATTTGAGGATATTTGAGGTTGATCTTAGAGCCTTTGTTTTGAAGTTTAGAGGACGAAACTTATTTTAAAGGGGGTAGAGTGTAATAGCCTGAATTTTAAGCAGCTTGGGTTTAAAGTAATTATATTAAGTTATTTAAATAAGATTCTAAAGTATTTCAGGTGAAGAGAGTTACTTGGATTGTTAGTTATGTTAAGTTCCAATTGGTTTTACTGCTTAAAGTAGATTAGAATACTCTCCAACACCATATGAGGATAAAAGTGGGTAAGATCTATCATTCTTATTGGTTAGGAAGGTTTTAGAAACCAATAAAGAAGTTAGAAGATCCTTAAGAACCTTATTCATTAAGATTGTGAAAATCGTATAGTGATCGTTTTATCGGGTAGCAACGAACTTCCAGTTAATGAGCCTTTCGGGGTTGAATCCGAACTTAGAACCTAACCAAACTTGATATATGACATGCTTGGGATGTCTTAAGGTTAGAATAGTCATTTGTTCCCAAGAATTACGTGGCTAAATAGGGTAAGTTCCTTAGTTAGTAAAACCTGGCCAGCTGATGTTTCAGTTCAGACCTATCCTCAAAGAAATCTGCTTAGAAGCTACTTGGGTGTCGATCTCTTAAAACTCTTCGGGTGCCTGAAAGCCAACACCTCAAGCTACCACCACAAGCAAGAATCACCCAGAAACTCCATGTAACCGACCTTACCCAGAAGAGGTTTCCTTCCCCTAAGGGTACCGCCATTTACCTGCTATAAATAGCAGTTTTGGGTTTTCGGTTCTTTTCACCCAATTTTTCTTCAAAAACACCTACCTTTTCTTATATATATCTCTTCTAGACATCCATATTTATCTGTTCAAGCCTTTTTTCAAGCTTTAAAGCCTTGGAAAGGTATAGAAAACTCCATAGAAACATCAAACAGGATGCTGTAAGTACAGCTTTGCATCCGCTTGTGTTTAGCTTACCTATTCATGTTCTAAAGCTTGTTTAAACCAATCCTTAGCACCTTACTTACTCAGGGGAAGCTATAGGAAGGTTATATTTGTGAGACATGTTTATTTCGTTACTCAGAGGTAATAGGAATCATATTAAGTTTGATTTTACCGAGGTATGTAACTAGTGAAGAGTAGTCAATGGTTATTGATATCTATTGTTGTTTCTGTTATGAGGTGAATGTTTTGGGACCTTGATTATGGAGTTCAACAGATCCAATAGAACTACGGAGTTCTCGAAGTATCATATATCGATCTAAGAAAGGATTAAGCGGTTAAGGTAACTTTTATGTTCAGCAAATTCTATTTCATGCCCATGTGTTTTGTACTTCTATTTTGATGAAGTAGTTTGTACTATGGCCATAGATATGAATGTGTTGTTGTTATTGAGACTGTGTTTTGGTTGATTATCAATAATATTTGTTTTGGCTGGCTAGTTTATGAACTGAAATGAAAAGTGGGTAAGGTATACGTAGAGGAGCTAAACAATAAATCAAAAATGAAGTGAAGTGGTCGAATCGAGTCCAAAGCCTATACTTGCCAGCGATTTGTGTAAGGGGATTGAGCTACGCCAGTCGTATACATTTACAAGAATGATTATCATTTTCAAAGTGATAAAACGATTTGAAATGAAAATGTTTTTAACGGGCTGAAGTAAGAGTTACGAGTTTTCCACTCATTTTGGATGTTTTCTTTGTTTTCTATTCCTTCTTATTTGCAGGAGTTAATGTTGGAAGCTCGGAGTCGAATCTAGAGCAAAGTTATGATTCAGATCTATATTGTGGGTTAAAGTCCTAAGATTTAAGTTTGGATACGAGGAGTCTATTACAATGAGTTATGTTCTAATTTGAATCCTTTCTTTTGGGATTGAGATCGAATGACTCTGTAATTAAAGTATTATATGAAGGATATTGTTTTGTGGGCCCATAACCCACAGGTCCAGGATCGTGTTTTTAAGGTTGTTTCTGCTGCAAGTTCCATTTAAACTATTACTTATTATTATGGATTCCATGTTCATTGAAGTATGAGATTTCTAAGGGTGTTAAGCTAGCAGCTCGGGAGGATGGGCTGTTACAAATGGTATCCGAGCAACCCCTGCGACCGTGTGCTGAGTTAACCACATAGCGGGGGTAAAAGATCTTTGGGAATGTTTGTCTGTTAATTGGGTAAGTAGATTTCAAGTTTTGAGAAATAGAAGCGAAGAACAAGAGTTTAGAGCTCTGTAGCTTTGAGAATGAGACAATGAGATATGAGTTGTAATTTGAGGATATTTGAGGTTGATCTTAGAGCCTTTGTTTTGAAGTTTCGAGGACGAAACTTATTTTAAGGGGGGTAGAGTGTAATAGCCTGAATTTTAAGCAGCTTGGGTTTAAAGTAATTATATTAAGTTATTTAAATAAGATTCTAAAATATTTCAGGTGAAGAGAGTTACTTGGATTGTTAGTTATGTTAAGTTCCAATTGATTTTACTGCTTAAAGTAGATTAGAATACTCTCCAACACCATATGAGGATAAAATTGGGTAAGATCTATCATTCTTATTGGTTAGGAAGGTTTTAGAAACCAATAAAGAAGTTAGAAGATCCTTAAGAACCTTATTCATTAAGATTGTGAAAATCGTATAGTGATCGTTTTATCGGGTAGCAACGAAGTTCCAGTTAATGAGCCTTTCGGGGTTGAATCCGAACTTAGAACCTAACCAAACTTGATATATGACATGCTTGGGATGTCTTAAGGTTAGAATAGTCATTTGTTCCCAAGAATTACGTGGCTAAATAGGGTAAGTTCCTTAGTTAGTAAAACCTGGCCAGCTGATGTTTCAGTTCAGACCTATCCTCAAAGAAATCTGCTTAGAAGCTACTTGGGTGTCGATATCTTAAAACTCTTCGGGTGGATGAAAGCCAACACCACAATTTACCACCACAAGCAAGAATCACCCAGAAACTCCATGTAACCGACCTTACCCAGAAGAGGTTTCCCTCCCCTAAGGGTACCGCAATTTACCTGCTATAAATAGCAGTTTTGGGTTTTCGGTTCTTTTCACCCAATTTTTCTTCAAAAACACCTACCTTTTCTTATATATATCTCTTCTATACATCCATATTTATCTGTTCAAGCCTTTTTTCAAGCTTTAAAGCCTTGGAAAGGTATAGAAAACTCCATATAAACATCAAACAGGATGCTGTAAGTACAGCTTTGCATCCTCTTGTGTTTAGCTTACCTATTCATGTTCTAAATCTTGTTTAAACTAATCCTTAGCACCTTACTTACTCAGGGGAAGCTATAGGAAGGTTATATTGGTGAGACATGTTTATTTCGTTACTCAGAGGTAATAGGAATCATATTAAGTTTGATTTTACCGAGGTATGTAACTAGTGAAGAGTAGTCAATGGTTATTGATATCTATTGTTGTTTCTGTTATGAGGTGAATGTTTTGGGACCTTGATTATGGAGTTCAAGAGATCCAATAGAACTACGGAGTTCTCGAAGTATCATATATCGATCTAAGAAAGGATTAAGCGGTTAAGGTAACTTTTATGTTCAGCAAATTCTATTTCATGCCCATGTGTTTTGTAATTCTATTTTGATGAAGTAGTTTGTACTATGGCCATAGATATGAATGTGTTGTTGTTATTGAGACTGTGTTTTGGTTGATTATCAATAATATTTGTTTTGGCTGGCTAGTTTATGAACTGAAATGAAAAGTGGGTAAGGTATACGTAGAGGAGCTAAACAATAAATCAAAAATGAAGTGAAGTGGTCGAATCGATTCCAAAGCCTATACTTGCCAGCGATTTGTGTAAGGGGATTGAGCTACGCCAGTCGTATACATTTACAAGAATGATTATCATTTTCAAAGTGATAAAACGATTTTGAAATGAAAATGTTTTTAACGGGCTGAAGTAAGAGTTACGAGTTTTCCACTCATTTTGGATGTTTTCTTTGTTTTCTATTCCTTCTTATTTGCAGGATTTAATGTTGGAAGCTCGGAGTCGAATCTAGAGCAAAGTTATGATTCAGATCTATATTGTGGGTTAAAGTCCTAAGATTTAAGTTTGGATACGAGGAGTCTATTACAATGAGTTATGTTCTAATTTGAATCCTTTCTTTTAGGATTGAGATCGAATGACTCTGTAATTAAAGTATTATATGAAGGATATTGTTTTGTGGGCCCATAACCCACAGGTCCAGGATCGTGTTTTTAAGGTTGTTTCCGCTGCAAGTTCCATTTAAACTATTACTTATTATTATGGGTTCCATGTTCATTGAAGTATGAGATTTCTAAGGGTGTTAAGCTAGCAGCTCGGGAGGATGGGCTGTTACAAATGGTATCCGAGCAACCCCTGCGACCGTGTGCTGAGTTAGCCACATAGCGGGGGTAAAAGATCTTTGGGAATGTTTGTCTGTTAATTGGGTAAGTAGATTTCAAGTTTTGAGAAATAGAAGCGAAGAACAAGAGTTTAGAGCTCTGTAGCTTTGAGAATGAGACAATGAGATATGAGTTGTAATTTGAGGATATTTGAGGTTGATCTTAGAGCCTTTGTTTTGAAGTTTCGAGGACGAAACTTATTTTAAGGGGGGTAGAGTGTAATAGCCTGAATTTTAAGCAGCTTGGGTTTAAAGTAATTATATTAAGTTATTTAAATAAGATTCTAAAGTATTTCAGGTGAAGAGAGTTACTTGGATTGTTAGTTATGTTAAGTTCCAATTGGTTTTACTGCTTAAAGTAGATTAGAATACTCTCCAACACCATATGAGGATAAAAGTGGTTAAGATCTATCATTCTTATTGGTTAGGAAGGTTTTAGAAACCAATAAAGAAGTTAGAAGATCCTTAAGAACCTTATTCATTAAGATTGTGAAAATCGTATAGTGATCGTTTTATCGGGTAGCAACGAACTTCCAGTTAATGAGCCTTTCGGGGTTGAATCCGAACTTAGAACCTAACCAAACTTGATATATGACATGCTTGGGATGTCTTAAGGTTAGAATAGTCATTTGTTCCCAAGAATTACGTGGCTAAATAGGGTAAGTTCCTTAGTTAGTAAAACCTGGCCAGCTGATGTTTCAGTTCAGACCTATCCTCAAAGAAATCTGCTTAGAAGCTACTTGGGTGTCGATCTCTTAAAACTCTTCGGGTGCATGAAAGACAACACCTCAAGCTACCACCACAAGCAAGAATAACCAAGAAACTCCATGTAACTGACCTTACCCAGAAGAGGTTTCCCTCCCCTAAGGGTACTGCCATTTACCTGCTATAAATAGCAGTTTTTGGTTTTCGGTTCTTTTCACCCAATTTTTCTTCAAAAACACCTACCTTTTCTTATATATATCTCTTCTAGACATCCATATTTATCTGTTCAAGCATTTTTTCAAGCTTTAAAGCCTTGGAAAGGTATAGAAAACTCCATAGAAACATCAAACAGGATGCTGTAAGTACAGCTTTGCATCCTCTTGTGTTTAGCTTACCTATTCATGTTCTAAAGCTTGTTTAAACTAATCCTTAGCACCTTACTTACTCAGGGGAAGCTATAAGAAGGTTATATTGGTGAGACATGTTTATTTCGTTACTCAGAGGTAATAGGAATCATATTAAGTTTGATTTTACCGAGGTATGTAACTAGTGATGAGTAGTCAATGGTTATTGATATCTATTGTTGTTTCTGTTATGAGGTGAATGTTTTGGGACCTTGATTATGGAGTTCAAGAGATCCAATAAAACTACGGAGTTCTCGAAGTATCATATATCGATCTAAGAAAGGATTAAGCGGTTAAGGTAACTTTTATGTTCAGCAAATTCTATTTCATGCCCATGTGTTTTGTACTTCTATTTTAATGAAGTAGTTTCTACTGTGGCCATAGATATGAATGTGTTGTTGTTATTGAGACTGTGTTTTGGTTGATTATCAATAATATTTGTTTTGGCTGGCTAGTTTATGAACTGAAATGAAAAGTGGGTAAGGTATAGGTAGAGGAGCTAAACAATAAATCAAAAATGAAGTGAAGTGGTCGAATTGAGTCCAAAGCCTATACTTGCCAGCGATTTGTGTAAGGGGATTGAGCTACGCCAGTCGTATACATTTACAAGAATGATTATCATTTTCAAAGTGATAAAACGATTTGAAATGAAAATGTTTTTAACGGGTTGAAGTAAGAGTTACGAGTTTTCCACTCATTTTGGATGTTTTCTTTGTTTCTATTCCTTCTTATTTGCAGGAGTTAATGTTGGAAGCTCGGAGTCGAATCTAGAGCAAAGTTATGATTCAGATCTATATTGTGGGTTAAAGTCCTAAGATTTAAGTTTGGATACGAGGAGTCTGTTACAATGAGTTATGTTCTAATTTAAATCCTTTCTTTTGGGATTGAGATCGAATGACTCTGTAATTAAAGTATTATATAAAGGATATTGTTTTGTGGGCCCATAACCCACAGGTCCAGGATCGTGTTTTTAAGGTTGTTTCCGCTGCAAGTTCCATTTAAACTATTACTTATTATTATGGATTCCATGTTCATTGAAGTATGAGATTTCTAAGGGTGTTAAGCTAGCAGCTCGGGAGGATGGGCTGTTACAAATGGTATCCGAGCAACCCTGCGACCGTGTGCTGAGTTAGCCACATAGCGGGGGTAAAAGATCTTTGGGAATGTTTGTCTGTTAATTGGGTAAGTAGATTTCAAGTTTTGAGAAATAGAAGCGAAGAACAAGAGTTTAGAGCTCTATAGCTTTGAGAATGAGACAATGAGATATGAGTTGTAATTTGAGGATATTTGAGGTTCATCTTAGAGCCTTTGTTTTGAAGTTTCGAGGACGAAACTTATTTTAAAGGGGGTAGAGTGTAATAGCCTGAATTTTAAGCAGCTTGGGTTTAAAGTAATTATATTAAGTTATTTAAATAAGATTCTAAAGTATTTCAGGTGAAGAGAGTTACTTGGATTGTTAGTTATGTTAAGTTCCAATTGGTTTTACTGCTGAAAGTAGATTAGAATACTCTCCAACACCATATGAGGATAAAAGTGGGTAAGATCTATCATTCTTATTGGTTAGGAAGGTTTTAGAAACCAATAAAGAAGTTAGAAGATCCTTAAGAACCTTATTCATTAAGATTGTGAAAATCGTATAGTGATCGTTTTATCGGGTAGCAACGAACTTCCAGTTAATGAGCCTTTCGGGGTTGAATCCGAACTTAGAACCTAACCAAAATTGATATATGACATGCTTGGGATTTCTTAAGGTTAGAATAGTCATTTGTTCCCAAGAATTACGTGGCTAAATAGGGTAAGTTCCTTAGTTAGTAAAACCTGGCCAGCTGATGTTTCAGTTCAGACCTATCCTCAAAGAAATCTGCTTAGAAGCTACGTGGGTGTTGATCTCTTAAAACTCTTCGGGTGCATGAAAGCCAACACCTCAAGCTACCACCACAAGCAAGAATCACCCAGAAACTCCATGTAACCGACCTTACCCAGAAGAGGTTTCCCTCCCCTAAGGGTACCGCCATTTACCTGCTATAAATAGCAGTTTTGGGTTTTCGGTTCTTTTCACCCAATTTTTCTTCAAAAACACCTACCTTTTCTTATATATATCTCTTCTAGACATCCATATTTATCTGTTCAAGCCTTTTTTCAAGCTTTAAAGCCTTGGAAAGGTATAGAAAACTCCATAGAAACATCAAACAGGATGCTGTAAGTACAGCTTTGCATCCTCTTGTGTTTAGCTTACCTATTCATGTTCTAAAGCTTGTTTAAACTAATCCTTAGCAACTTACTTACTCAGGGGAAGCTATAGGAAGGTTATATTGGTGAGACATGTTTATTTCGTTACTCAGAGGTAATAGGAATCATATTAAGTTTGATTTTACCGAGGTATGTAACTAGTGAAGAGTAGTCAATGGTTATTGATATCTATTGTTGTTTCTGTTATGAGGTGAATGTTTTGGGACCTTGATTATGGAGTTCAAGAGATCCAATAGAACTACGGAGTTCTCGAAGTATCATATATCGATCTAAGAAAGGATTAAGCGGTTAAGGTAACTTTTATGTTCAGCAAATTCTATTTCATGCCCATGTGTTTTGTACTTCTATTTTAATGAAGTAGTTTCTACTGTGGCCATAGATATGAATGTGTTGTTGTTATTGAGACTGTGTTTTGGTTGATTATCAATAATATTTGTTTTGGCTGGCTAGTTTATGAACTGAAATGAAAAGTGGGTAAGGTATAGGTAGAGGAGCTAAACAATAAATCAAAAATGAAGTGAAGTGGTCGAATTGAGTCCAAAGCCTATACTTGCCAGCGATTTGTGTAAGGGGATTGAGCTACGCCAGTCGTATACATTTACAAGAATGATTATCATTTTCAAAGTGATAAAACGATTTGAAATGAAAATGTTTTTAACGGGCTGAAGTAAGAGTTACGAGTTTTCCACTCATTTTGGATGTTTTCTTTGTTTCTATTCCTTCTTATTTGCAGGAGTTAATGTTGGAAGCTCGGAGTCGAATCTAGAGCAAAGTTATGATTCAGATCTATATTGTGGGTTAAAGTCCTAAGATTTAAGTTTGGATACGAGGAGTCTGTTACAATGAGTTATGTTCTAATTTAAATCCTTTCTTTTGGGATTGAGATCGAATGACTCTGTAATTAAAGTATTATATAAAGGATATTGTTTTGTGGGCCCATAACCCACAGGTCCAGGATCGTGTTTTTAAGGTTGTTTCCGCTGCAAGTTCCATTTAAACTATTACTTATTATTATGGATTCCATGTTCATTGAAGTCTGAGATTTCTAAGGGTGTTAAGCTAGCAGCTCGGGAGGATGGGCTGTTACAAATGGTATCCGAGCAACCCTGCGACCGTGTGCTGAGTTAGCCACATAGCGGGGGTAAAAGATCTTTGGGAATGTTTGTCTGTTAATTGGGTAAGCAGATTTCAAGTTTTGAGAAATAGAAGCGAAGAACAAGAGTTTAGAGCTCTATAGCTTTGAGAATGAGACAATGAGATATGAGTTGTAATTTGAGGATATTTGAGGTTCATCTTAGAGCCTTTGTTTTGAAGTTTCGAGGACAAAACTTATTTTAAAGGGGGTAGAGTGTAATAGCCTGAATTTTAAGCAGCTTGGGTTTAAAGTAATTATATTAAGTTATTTAAATAAGATTCTAAAGTATTTCAGGTGAAGAGAGTTACTTGGATTGTTAGTTATGTTAAGTTCCAATTGGTTTTACTGCTGAAAGTAGATTAGAATACTCTCCAACACCATATGAGGATAAAAGTGGGTAAGATCTATCATTCTTATTGGTTAGGAAGGTTTTAGAAACCAATAAAGAAGTTAGAAGATCCTTAAGAACCTTATTCATTAAGATTGTGAAAATCGTATAGTGATCGTTTTATCGGGTAGCAACGAAGTTCCAGTTAATGAGCCTTTCGGGGTTGAATCCGAACTTAGAACCTAACCAAACTTGATATATGACATGCTTGGGATGTCTTAAGGTTAGAATAGTCATTTGTTCCCAAGAATTACGTGGCTAAATAGGGTAAGTTCCTTAGTTAGTAAAACCTGGCCAGCTGATGTTTCAGTTCAGACCTATCCTCAAAGAAATCTGCTTAGAAGCTACTTGGGTGTCGATCTCTTAAAACTCTTCGGGTGCATGAAATCCAACACCTCAAGCTACCACCACAAGCAAGAATCACCCAGAAACTCCATGTAACCGACCTTACCCAGAAGAGGTTTCCCTCCCCTAAGGGTACCGCACTTTACCTGCTATAAATAGCAGTTTTGGGTTTTCGGTTCTTTTCACCCAATTTTTCTTCAAAAACACCTACCTTTTCTTATATATATCTCTTCTGGACATCCATATTTATCTGTTCAAGCCTTTTTTCAAGCTTTAAAGCCTTGGAAAGGTATAGAAAACTCCATAGAAACATCAAACAGGATGCTGTAAGTACAGCTTTGCATCCTCTTGTGTTTAGCTTACCTATTCATGTTCTAAAGCTTGTTTAAACTAATCCTTAGCACCTTACTTACTCAAGGGAAGCTATAGGAAGGTTATATTGGTGAGACATGTTTATTTCGTTACTCAGAGGTAATAGGAATCATATTAAGTTTGATTTTACCGAGGTATGTAACTAGTGAAGAGTAGTCAATGGTTATTGATATCTATTGTTGTTTCTGTTATGAGGTGAATGTTTTGGGACCTTGATTATGGAGTTCAAGAGATCCAATAAAACTACGGAGTTCTCGAAGTATCATATATCGATCTAAGAAAGGATTAAGCGGTTAAGGTAACTTTTATGTTCAGCAAATTCTATTTCATGCCCATGTGTTTTGTACTTCTATTTTAATGAAGTAGTTTCTACTGTGGCCATAGATATGAATGTGTTGTTGTTATTGAGACTGTGTTTTGGTTGATTATCAATAATATTTGTTTTGGCTGGCTAGTTTATGAACTGAAATGAAAAGTGGGTAAGGTATAGGTAGAGGAGCTAAACAATAAATCAAAAATAAAGTGAAGTGGTCGAATTGAGTCCAAAGCCTATACTTGCCAGCGATTTGTGTAAGGGGATTGAGCTACGCCAGTCGTATACATTTACAAGAATGATTATCATTTTCAAAGTGATAAAACGATTTGAAATGAAAATGTTTTTAACGGGCTGAAGTAAGAGTTACGAGTTTTCCACTCATTTTGGATGTTTTCTTTGTTTCTATTCCTTTTTATTTGCAGGAGTTAATGTTGGAAGCTCGGAGTCGAATCTAGAGCAAAGTTATGATTCAGATCTATATTGTGGGTTAAAGTCCTAAGATTTAAGTTTGGATACGAGGAGTCTGTTACAATGCGTTATGTTCTAATTTAAATCCTTTCTTTTGGGATTGAGATCGAATGACTCTGTAATTAAAGTATTATATAAGGGATATTATTTTGTGGGCCCATAACCCACAGGTCCAGGATCGTGTTTTTAAGGTTTTTTTCGCTGCAAGTTCCATTTAAAATATTACTTATTATTATGGATTCCATGTTCATTGAAGTATGAGATTTCTAAGGGTGTTAAGCTAGCAGCTCGGGAGGATGGGCTGTTACAAATGGTATCCGAGTAACCCTGCGACCGTGTGCTGAGTTAGCCACATAGCGGGGGTAAAAGATCTTTGGGAATGTTTGTCTGTTAATTGGGTAAGTAGATTTCAAGTTTTGAGAAATAGAAGCGAAGAACAAGAGTTTAGAGCTCTGTAGCTTTGAGAATGAGACAATGAGATATGTGTTGTAATTTGAGGATATTTGAGGTTGATCTTAGAGCCTTTGTTTTGAAGTTTCGAGGATGAAACTTATTTTAAGGGGGTAGAGTGTAATAGCCTGAATTTTAAGCAGCTTGGGTTTAAAGTAATTATATTAAGTTATTTAAATAAGATTCTAAAGTATTTCAGGTGAAGAGAGTTACTTGGATTGTTAGTTATGTTAAGTTCCAATTGGTTTTACTGCTTAAAGTAGATTAGAATACTCTCCAACACCATATGAGGATAAAAGTGGGTAAGATCTATCATTCTTATTGGTTAGGAAGGTTTTAGAAACCAATAAAGAAGTTAGAAGATCCTTAAGAACCTTATTCATTAAGATTGTGAAAATCGTATAGTGATCGTTTTATCGGGTAGCAACGAAGTTCCAGTTAATGAGCCTTTCGGGGTTGAATCCGAACTTAGAACCTAACCAAACTTGACATATGACATGCTTGGGATGTCTTAAGGTTAGAATAGTCATTTGTTCCCAAGAATTACGTGGCTAAATAGGGTAAGTTCCTTAGTTAGTAAAACCTGGCCAGGTGATGTTTCAGTTCAGACCTATCCTCAAAGAAATCTGCTTAGAAGCTACTTGGGTGTCGATCTCTTAAAACTCTTCGGGTGAATGAAATCCAACACCTCAAGCTACCACCACAAGCAAGAATCACCCAGAAACTCCATGTAACCGACCTTACCCAGAAGAGGTTTCCCTCCCCTAAGGGTACCGCCATTTACCTGCTATAAATAGCAGTTTTGGGTTTTCGGTTCTTTTCACCCAATTTTTCTTCAAAAACACCTACCTTTTCTTATATATATCTCTTCTGGACATCCATATTTATCTGTTCAAGCCTTTTTTCAAGCTTTAAAGCCTTGGAAAGGTATAGAAAACTCCATAGAAACATCAAACAGGATGCTGTAAGTACAGCTTTGCATCCTCTTGTGTTTAGCTTACCTATTCATGTTCTAAAGCTTGTTTAAACTAATCCTTAGCACCTTACTTACTCAAGGGAAGCTATAGGAAGGTTATATTGGTGAGACATGTTTATTTCGTTACTCAGAGGTAATAGGAATCATATTAAGTTTGATTTTACCGAGGTATGTAACTAGTGAAGAGTAGTCAATGGTTATTGATATCTATTGTTGTTTCTGTTATGAGGTGAATGTTTTGGGACCTTGATTATGGAGTTCAAGAGATCCAATAAAACTACGGAGTTCTCGAAGTATCATATATCGATCTAAGAAAGGATTAAGCGGTTAAGGTAACTTTTATGTTCAGCAAATTCTATTTCATGCCCATGTGTTTTGTACTTCTATTTTAATGAAGTAGTTTCTACTGTGGCCATAGATATGAATGTGTTGTTGTTATTGAGACTGTGTTTTGGTTGATTATCAATAATATTTGTTTTGGCTGGCTAGTTTATGAACTGAAATGAAAAGTGGGTAAGGTATAGGTAGAGGAGCTAAACAATAAATCAAAAATAAAGTGAAGTGGTCGAATTGAGTCCAAAGCCTATACTTGCCAGCGATTTGTGTAAGGGGATTGAGCTACGCCAGTCGTATACATTTACAAGAATGATTATCATTTTCAAAGTGATAAAACGATTTGAAATGAAAATGTTTTTAACGGGCTGAAGTAAGAGTTACGAGTTTTCCACTCATTTTGGATGTTTTCTTTGTTTCTATTCCTTTTTATTTGCAGGAGTTAATGTTGGAAGCTCGGAGTCGAATCTAGAGCAAAGTTATGATTCAGATCTATATTGTGGGTTAAAGTCCTAAGATTTAAGTTTGGATACGAGGAGTCTGTTACAATGCGTTATGTTCTAATTTAAATCCTTTCTTTTGGGATTGAGATCGAATGACTCTGTAATTAAAGTATTATATAAGGGATATTGTTTTGTGGGCCCATAACCCACAGGTCCAGGATCGTGTTTTTAAGGTTTTTTCCGCTGCAAGTTCCATTTAAAATATTACTTATTATTATGGATTCCATGTTCATTGAAGTATGAGATTTCTAAGGGTGTTAAGCCAGCAGCTCGGGAGGATGGGCTGTTACAAATGGTATCCGAGTAACCCTGCGACCGTGTGCTGAGTTAGCCACATAGCGGGGGTAAAAGATCTTTGGGAATGTTTGTCTGTTAATTGGGTAAGTAGATTTCAAGTTTTGAGAAATAGAAGCGAAGAACAAGAGTTTAGAGCTCTGTAGCTTTGAGAATGAGACAATGAGATATGTGTTGTAATTTGAGGATATTTGAGGTTGATCTTAGAGCCTTTGTTTTGAAGTTTCGAGGATGAAACTTATTTTAAGGGGGGTAGAGTGTAATAGCCTGAATTTTAAGCAGCTTGGGTTTAAAGTAATTATATTAAGTTATTTAAATAAGATTCTAAAGTATTTCAGGTGAAGAGAGTTACTTGGATTGTTAGTTATGTTAAGTTCCAATTGGTTTTACTGCTTAAAGTAGATTAGAATACTCTCCAACACCATATGAGGATAAAAGTGGGTAAGATCTATCATTCTTATTGGTTAGGAAGGTTTTAGAAACCAATAAAGAAGTTAGAAGATCCTTAAGAACCTTATTCATTAAGATTGTGAAAATCGTATAGTGATCGTTTTATCGGGTAGCAACGAAGTTCCAGTTAATGAGCCTTTCGGGGTTGAATCCGAACTTAGAACCTAACCAAACTTGACATATGACATGCTTGGGATGTCTTAAGGTTAGAATAGTCATTTGTTCCCAACAATTACGTGGCTAAATAGGGTAAGTTCCTTAGTTAGTAAAACCTGGCCAGCTGATGTTTCAGTTCAGACCTATCCTCAAAGAAATCTGCTTAGAAGCTACTTGGGTGTCGATCTCTTAAAACTCTTCGGGTGAATGAAATCCAACACCTCAAGCTACCACCACAAGCAAGAATCACCCAGAAACTCCATGTAACCGACCTTACCCAGAAGAGGTTTCCTCCCCTAAGGGTACCGCCATTTACCTGCTATAAATAGCAGTTTTGGGTTTTCGGTTCTTTTCACCCAATTTTTCTTCAAAAACACCTACCTTTTCTTATATATATCTCTTCTGGACATCCATATTTATCTGTTCAAGCCTTTTTTCAAGCTTTAAAGCCTTGGAAAGGTATAGAAAACTCCATAGAAACATCAAACAGGATGCTGTAAGTACAGCTTTGCATCCTCTTGTGTTTAGCTTACCTATTCATGTTCTAAAGCTTGTTTAAACTAATCCTTAGCACCTTACTTACTCAAGGGAAGCTATAGGAAGGTTATATTGGTGAGACATGTTTATTTCGTTACTCAGAGGTAATAGGAATCATATTAAGTTTGATTTTACCGAGGTATGTAACTAGTGAAGAGTAGTCAATGGTTATTGATATCTATTGTTGTTTCTGTTATGAGGTGAATGTTTTGGGACCTTGATTATGGAGTTCAAGAGATCCAATAAAACTACGGAGTTCTCGAAGTATCATATATCGATCTAAGAAAGGATTAAGCGGTTAAGGTAACTTTTATGTTCAGCAAATTCTATTTCATGCCCATGTGTTTTGTACTTCTATTTTAATGAAGTAGTTTCTACTGTGGCCATAGATATGAATGTGTTGTTGTTATTGAGACTGTGTTTTGGTTGATTATCAATAATATTTGTTTTGGCTGGCTAGTTTATGAACTGAAATGAAAAGTGGGTAAGGTATAGGTAGAGGAGCTAAACAATAAATCAAAAATAAAGTGAAGTGGTCGAATTGAGTCCAAAGCCTATACTTGCCAGCGATTTGTGTAAGGGGATTGAGCTACGCCAGTCGTATACATTTACAAGAATGATTATCATTTTCAAAGTGATAAAACGATTTGAAATGAAAATGTTTTTAACGGGCTGAAGTAAGAGTTACGAGTTTTCCACTCATTTTGGATGTTTTCTTTGTTTCTATTCCTTTTTATTTGCAGGAGTTAATGTTGGAAGCTCGGAGTCGAATCTAGAGCAAAGTTATGATTCAGATCTATATTGTGGGTTAAAGTCCTAAGATTTAAGTTTGGATACGAGGAGTCTGTTACAATGCGTTATGTTCTAATTTAAATCCTTTCTTTTGGGATTGAGATCGAATGACTCTGTAATTAAAGTATTATATAAGGGATATTGTTTTGTGGGCCCATAACCCACAGGTCCAGGATCGTGTTTTTAAGGTTTTTTTCGCTGCAAGTTCCATTTAAAATATTACTTATTATTATGGATTCCATGTTCATTGAAGTATGAGATTTCTAAGGGTGTTAAGCCAGCAGCTCGGGAGGATGGGCTGTTACAAATGGTATCCGAGTAACCCTGCGACCGTGTGCTGAGTTAGCCACATAGCGGGGGTAAAAGATCTTTGGGAATGTTTGTCTGTTAATTGGGTAAGTAGATTTCAAGTTTTGAGAAATAGAAGCGAAGAACAAGAGTTTAGAGCTCTGTAGCTTTGAGAATGAGACAATGAGATATGTGTTGTAATTTGAGGATATTTGAGGTTGATCTTAGAGCCTTTGTTTTGAAGTTTCGAGGATGAAACTTATTTTAAGGGGGGTAGAGTGTAATAGCCTGAATTTTAAGCAGCTTGGGTTTAAAGTAATTATATTAAGTTATTTAAATAAGATTCTAAAGTATTTCAGGTGAAGAGAGTTACTTGGATTGTTAGTTATGTTAAGTTCCAATTGGTTTTACTGCTTAAAGTAGATTAGAATACTCTCCAACACCATATGAGGATAAAAGTGGGTAAGATCTATCATTCTTATTGGTTAGGAAGGTTTTAGAAACCAATAAAGAAGTTAGAAGATCCTTAAGAACCTTATTCATTAAGATTGTGAAAATCGTATAGTGATCGTTTTATCGGGTAGCAACGAAGTTCCAGTTAATGAGCCTTTCGGGGTTGAATCCGAACTTAGAACCTAACCAAACTTGACATATGACATGCTTGGGATGTCTTAAGGTTAGAATAGTCATTTGTTCCCAAGAATTACGTGGCTAAATAGGGTAAGTTCCTTAGTTAGTAAAACCTGGCCAGCTGATGTTTCAGTTCAGACCTATCCTCAAAGAAATCTGCTTAGAAGCTACTTGGGTGTCGATATCTTAAAACTCTTCGGGTGCATGAAATCCAACACCTCAAGCTACCACCACAAGCAAGAATCACCCAGAAACTCCATGTAACCGACCTTACCCAGAAGAGGTTTCCCTCCCCTAAGGGTACCGCCATTTACCTGCTATAAATAGCAGTTTTGGGTTTTCGGTTCTTTTCACCCAATTTTTCTTCAAAAACACCTACCCTTTCTTATATATATCTCTTCTAGACATCCATATTTATCTGTTCAGGCCTTTTTTCAAGCTTTAAAGCCTTGGAAAGGTATAGAAAACTCCATAGAAACATCAAACAGGATGCTGTAAGTACAGCTTTGTATCCTCTTGTGTTTAGCTTACCTATTCATGTTCTAAAGCTTGTTTAAACTAATCCTTAGCAACTTACTTACTCAGGGGAAGCTATAGGAAGGTTATATTGGTGAGACATGTTTATTTCGTTACTCAGAGGTAATAGGAATCATATTAAGTTTGATTTTACCGAGGTATGTAACTAGTGAAGAGTAGTCAATGGTTATTGATATCTATTGTTGTTTCTGTTATGAGGTGAATGTTTTGGGACCTTGATTATGGAGTTCAAGAGATCCAATAGAACTACGGAGTTCTCGAAGTATCATATATCGATCTAAGAAAGGATTAAGCGATTAAGGTAAGTTTTATGTTCAGCAAATTCTATTTCATGCCCATGTGTTTTGTACTTCTATTTTAATGAAGTAGTTTCTACTGTGGCCATAGATATGAATGTGTTGTTGTTATTGAGACTGTGTTTTGGTTGATTATGAATAATATTTGTTTTGGCTTGCTAGTTTATGAACTGAAATGAAAAGTGGGTAAGGTATAGGTAGAGGAGCTAAACAATAAATCAAAAATGAAATGAAGTGGTCGAATTGAGTCCAAAGCCTATACTTGCCAGCGATTTGTGTAAGGGGATTGAGTTACGCCAGTCGTATACATTTACAAGAATAATTATCATTTTCAAAGTGATAAAACGATTTGAAATGAAAATGTTTTTAACGGGCTGAAGTAAGAGTTACGAGTTTTCCACTCATTTTTGATGTTTTCTTTGTTTTCTATTCCTTCTTATTTGCAGTAGTTAATGTCGGAAGCTCGGAGTCGAATCTAGAGCAAAGTTATGATTCAGATCTATATTGTGGGTTAAAGTCCTAAGATTTAAGTTTGGATACGAGGAGTCTGTTACAATGAGTTATGTTCTAATTTAAATCCTTTCTTTTGGGATTGAGATCGAATGACTCTGTAATTAAAGTATTATATAAAGGATATTGTTTTGTGGGCCCATAACCCACAGGTCCAGGATCGTGTTTTTAAGGTTGTTTCCGCTGCAAGTTCCATTTAAACTATTACTTATTATTATGGATTCCATGTTCATTGAAGTATGAGATTTCTAAGGGTGTTAAGCTAGCAGCTCGGGAGGATGGGCTGTTACAAATGGTATCCGAGCAACCCTGCGACCGTGTGCTGAGTTAGCCACATAGCGGGGGTAAAAGATCTTTGGGAATGTTTGTCTGTTAATTGGGTAAGTAGATTTCAAGTTTTGAGAAATAGAAGCGAAGAACAAGAGTTTAGAGCTCTGTAGCTTTGAGAATGAGACAATGAGATATGAGTTGTAATTTGAGGATATTTGAGGTTGATCTTAGAGCCTTTGTTTTGAAGTTTCGAGGACGAAACTTATTTTAAGGGGGGTAGAGTGTAATAGCCTGAATTTTAAGCAGCTTGGGTTTAAAGTAATTATATTAAGTTATTTAAATAAGATTCTAAAGTATTTCAGGTGAAGAGAGTTACTTGGATTGTTAGTTATGTTAAGTTCCAATTGGTTTTACTGCTTAAAGTAGATTAGAATACTCTCCAACACCATATGAGGATAAAAGTGGGTAAGATCTATCATTCTTATTGGTTAGGAAGGTTTTAGAAACCAAAAAAGAAGTTAGAAGATCCTTAAAAACCTTATTCATTAAGATTGTGAAAATCGTGATCGTTTTATCGGGTAGCAACGAACTTCCAGTTAATGAGCCTTTCGGGGTTGAATCCGAACTTAGAACCTAACCAAACTTGATATATGACATACTTGGGATGTCTTAAGGTTAGAATAGTCATTTGTTCCCAACAATTACGTGGCTAAATAGGGTAAGTTCCTTAGTTAGTAAAACCTGGCCAGCTGATGTTTCAGTTCAGACCTATCCTCAAAGAAATCTGCTTAGAAGCTACTTGGGTGTCGATCTCTTAAAACTCTTCGGGTGCATGAAAGCCAACACCTCAAGCTACCACCACAAGCAAGAATTAAACAGAAACTCCATGTAACCGACCTTACCCAGAAGAGGTTTCCCTCCCCTAAGGGTACCGCCATTTACCTGCTATAAATAGCAGTTTTGGGTTTTCGGTTCTTTTCACCCAATTTTTCTTCAAAAACACCTACCTTTTCTTATATATATCTCTTCTAGACATCCATATTTATCTGTTCAAGCCTTTTTTCAAGCTTTAAAGCCTTGGAAAGGTATAGAAAACTCCATAGAAACATCAAACAGGATGCTGTAAGTACAGCTTTGCATCCTCTTGTGTTTAGCTTACCTATTCATGTTCTAAAGCTTGTTTAAACTAATCCTTAGCACCTTACTTACTCAGGGGAAGCTATAGGAAGGTTATATTGGTGACACATGTTTATTTCGTTACTCAGAGGTAATTGGAATCATATTAAGTTTGATGTTACCGAGGTATGTAACTAGTGAAGAGTAGTCAATGGTTATTGATATCTATTGTTGTTTCTGTTATGAGGTGAATGTTTTGGGACCTTGATTATGGAGTTCAAGAGATCCAATAGAACTACGGAGTTCTCGAAGTATCATATATCGATCTAAGAAAGGATTAAGCGGTTAAGGTAACTTTTATGTTCAGAAAATTCTATTTCATGCCCATGTGTTTTGTACTTCTATTTTGATGAAGTAGTTTGTACTATGGCCATAGATATGAATGTGTTGTTGTTATGAGACTGTGTTTTGGTTGATTATCAATAATATTTGTTTTGGCTGGCTAGTTTATGAACTGAAATGAAAAGTGGGTAAGGTATAGGTAGAGGAGCTAAACAATAAATCAAAAATGAAGTGAAGTGGTCGAATCGAGTCCAAAGCCTATACTTGCCAGCGATTTGTGTAAGGGGATTGAGCTACACCAGTCGTATACATTTACAAGAATGATTATCATTTTCAAAGTGATAAAACGATTTGAAATGAAAATGTTTTTAACGGGCTGAAGTAAGAGTTACAAGTTTTCCACTCATTTTGGATGTTTTCTTTGTTTTCTATTCCTTCTTATTTGCAGGAGTTAATGTTGGAAGCTCGGAGTCGAATCTAGAGCAAAGTTATGATTCAGATCTATATTGTGGGTTAAAGTCCTAAGATTTAAGTTTGGATACGAGGAGTCTGTTACAATGAGTTATGTTCTAGTTTAAATCCTTTCTTTTGGGATTGAGATCGAATGACTCTGTAATTAAAGTATTATATGGAGGATATTGTTTTGTGGGCCCATAACCCACAGGTCCAGGATCGTGTTTTTAAGGTTGTTTCCGCTGCAAGTTCCATTTAAACTATTACTTATTATTATGGATTCCATGTTCATTGAAGTATGAGATTTCTAAGGGTGTTAAGCTAGCAGCTCGGGAGGATGGGCTGTTACAAATGGTATCCGAGTAACCCTGCGACCGTGTGCTGAGTTAGCCACATAGCGGGGGTAAAAGATCTTTGGGAATGTTTGTCTGTTAATTGGGTAAGTAGATTTCAAGTTTTGAGAAATAGAAGCGAAGAACAAGAGTTTAGAGCTCTGTAGCTTTGAGAATGAGACAATGAGATATGAGTTGTAATTTGAGGATATTTGAGGTTGATCTTAGAGCCTTTGTTTTGAAGTTTCGAGGATGAAACTTATTTTAAGGGGGGTAGAGTGTAATAGCCTGAATTTTAAGCAGCTTGGGTTTAAAGTAATTATATTAAGTTATTTAAATAAGATTCTAAAGTATTTCAGGTGAAGAGAGTTACTTGGATTGTTAGTTATGTTAAGTTCCAATTGGTTTTTCTGCTTAAAGTAGATTAGAATACTCTCCAACACCATATGAGGATAAAAGTGGGTAAGATCTATCATTCTTATTGGTTAGGAAGGTTTTAGAAACCAATAAAGAAGTTAGAAGATCCTTAAGAACCTTATTCATTAAGATTGTGAAAATCGTATAGTGATCGTTTTATCGGGTAGCAACGAACTTCCAGTTAATGAGCCTTTCGGGGTTGAATCCGAACTTAGAACCTAACCAAAATTGATATATGACATGCTTGGGATTTCTTAAGGTTAGAATAGTCATTTGTTCCCAAGAATTACGTGGCTAAATAGGGTAAGTTCCTTAGTTAGTAAAACCTGGCCAGCTGATGTTTCAGTTCAGACCTATCCTCAAAGAAATCTGCTTAGAAGCTACTTGGGTGTCGATCTCTTAAAACTCTTCGGGTGCATGAAATCCAACACCTCAAGCTACCACCACAAGCATAAATCACCCAAAAACTCCATGTAACCGACCTTACCCAGAAGAGGTTTCCCTCCCCTAAGGGTACCGCCATTTACCTGCTATAAATAGCAGTTTTGGGTTTTCGGTTCTTTTCACCCAATTTTTCTTCAAAAACACCTACCTTTTCTTATATATATCTCTTCTAGACATCCATATTTATCTCTTCAAGCCTTTTTTCAAGCTTTAAAGCCTTGGAAAGGTATAGAAAACTCCATAGAAACATCAAACAGGATGCTGTAAGTACAGCTTTGCATCCTCTTGTGTTTAGCTTACCTATTCATGTTCTAAAGCTTGTTTAAACTAATCCTTAGCACCTGACTTACTCAGGGGAAGCTATAGGAAGGTTATATTGGTGAGACATGTTTATTTCGTTACTTAGAGGTAATAGGAATCATATTAAGTTTGATTTTACCGAGGTATGTAACTAGTGAAGAGTAGTCAATGGTTATTGATATCTATTGTTGTTTCTGTTATGAGGTGAATGTTTTGGGACCTTGATTATGGAGTTCAAGAGATCCAATAGAACTACGGAGTTCTCGAAGTATCATATATCGATCTAAGAAAGGATTAAGCGGTTAAGGTAACTTTTATGTTCAGCAAATTCTATTTCATGCCCATGTGTTTTGTACTTCTATTTTGATGAAGTAGTTTGTACTATGGCCATAGATATGAATGTGTTATTGTTATTGAGACTTTGTTTTGTTTGATTATCAATAATATTTGTTTTGGCTGGCTAGTTTATGAACTGAAATGAAAAGTGGGCAAGGTATAGGTAGATGAGCTAAACAATAAATCAAAAATGAAGTGAAGTGGCCGAATCGAGTCCAAAGCCTATACTTGCCAGTGATTTGTGTAAGGGGATTGAGCTACGCCAGTCGTATACATTTACAAGAATGATTATCTTTTTCAAAGTGATAAAACGATTTGAAATGAAAATGTTTTTAACGGGCTGAAGTAAGAGTTACGAGTTTTCCACTCATTTTGGATGTTTTCTTTGTTTTCTATTCCTTCTTATTTGCAGGAGTTAATGTTGGAAGCTCGGAGTCGAATCTAGAGCAAAGTTATGATTCAGATCTATATTGTGCGTTAAAGTCCTAAGATTTAAGTTCGGATACCAGGAGTCTGTTACAATGAGTTATGTTCTAATTTAAATCCTTTCTTTTGGGATTGAGATCGAATGACTCTGTAATTAAAGTATTATATAAAGGATATTGTTTTGTGGGCCCATAACCCACAGGTCCAGGATCGTGTTTTTAAGGTTGTTTCCGCTGCAAGTTCCATTTAAACTATTACTTATTATTATGGATTCCATGTTCATTGAAGTATGAGATTGCTAAGCGTGTAAAGCTAGCAGCTCTGGAGGACGGGCTGTTACACTTCCATTCATCCCCTTCACAAATTCGAATCTGATGGTATCCACTTTTCAAATCAATCTTATAAAACACATTAGCACCATTAAGATCATCTAATAAATCATTCAATCTTGGAATTGGAAATCTGTATTTAATAGTGATCTTATTAATAGCCCTACTATCCACACACATGCGCCATTCACCATTCTTCTTTGGAACTAAGAGAGTTGGAACTGCACAAGGACTCAAAGACTCTCTAATCATGCCTTTAGACAACAATTCATTCACTTGCCTCCTTATTACTTCAGTTTCTTTCGCGTTGGTTCTATAGGCAGGCTTATTAGGTAACATAGCTCTAGGAATTAGGTCAATTTTGTGTTGGATGTCTCTTTTAGGGGGTAGGTCGTGGGGTATTTCATGTGGGAAGACATCTTTGTAGTTTTCAAGCAATAGGACTAGTAAAGGGTGATCTAGATTACTACCAACTTGTTCCTTTTGATCTATATTTAACAATAACTCACGAAAAGGACTAAGTTCATGATAATCAGATTTTAACAAGGTGGTGAGTGAATGATCTTTTTCTTTTGTGGAATGTTGTTTAGAGGAAGGGATAGACATGATAGGGGTTAGAGTTACTTTCTTTCCATCTTTAGTGAATGAATATGTGTTCTTATAACCATCATGTATGACTCTCCTATCAAACAACCATGGACGCCCTAACAGCACATGACAAGCATCCATAGGAATAATATCACACCAAATCTCCTCTTTATAGTTACTACCAATACTAAAATACAATAGAAAACGGTTAGTAACTTGGATACCTTTACCTTGATTAAGCCATTGAATCACATATGGCTTAGGGTGAGGAGTAGTTGAAAGCTTCAGCTTATCCACCATAGTTTGGGACGCTACATTGGTACAACTCCTTCCATCAATAATCAAGGTGCACACCTTGTTCTCAACAGAACATCTAGTATGGAATATGGCCTCTCTTTGTTGTGACATCTCCTCATCTACTACGCCATTCAAGGCTCTCCTAATAACCAAGCATTCACCCTCATCAGGACCAACAACCTCTTCTCCATATTCCTCCTCTTCACATGCCTCCATGACTACATCATCCACCTCCTCTAGGGCTTCATACTCTACTAGGGTTACAATTCTTTTGTTAGGGCATTCAGAAGCAATATGTCCTCCTCCTTGGCACCTAAAAAACTTCCTAGTAGATCTATTTGGAGTGAGAGTATTGGGGGTGAAAGTATTTGGGGTGTTTGGGGATTTTTGGATCGAACTTGGGGTAGATTTAGAAAAGTTTGTGTTTGGCTTAGAGTAGGTGTTAGGTTTAGGGTAAGAACGAGCCACTTCAGCCTTTCCTTTGCTCTTTTGTTTCCTTTCCACCTTGTGAGCCAAGATGATCCAGTCCTCTAAACTAGAAAAAGAATGCAATTCAACTATGTTAGCAATCTTAACATCCAAACCACCAAGAAATCTTACCAGAGTTTGAGGTTCATCCTCTTGCACTTCACACTTCATGAGATATGACTCGAATTCCCTTGTGATGTGAATCCAGGACGGATCAAAGCTTAAGTCCTCACAACCTTCACTCAGTTATGATTCTTTAAGGGTTCTAAAACAAATTTAGGGCTTCACTCACCTTAAACTCGATTTAGGGGGATAGTATTGAGATTAAACAAGTTAGCTTCACTCACTAATTGAATTAACCTCGCTTAGAATTAGGTTTCACTCGCCTAATTACTAAGGGTCTTGTAATTAGATTCACTCTCTAAAAACAATAAAAACTTGGAAAGATGTACATCCAAATTCACAAAGACAATAGTATGAAATTTCAATTCAAATAAAACGTGTGTTTCTCATTAAATATGAACGCCTATTTATACTAGACTACTTCTAGTATAATCAGGAAAACCAAATCTATCTAGAAAGCATTTTAAAACTAATCACTAAAATCTAGGAAAAGATAAAGATAAGGAAGATAATCTAATAAGATTAGGATAGGGATTTCGGCCCTTCCTATCTTATTTACATGCCTATCTCTTCCCTTATCCCTTAACTAATCAAATCTTATCTAAAACGGATTACAACTCAACTACTACTAGAATAAGGACTCTTAATAACCGAAATTACAAACCATATTTTCGGCTATTATTAACAGAAACGAAAATGTTGAATTTAAATACTAAATAAAATTAACTAAGACTCTTGTAATTAGATTAGAGAAGGACTATGCATGATTGAATTCGCATCACCTTGCATAGGTCTCCACCGAATTCAAACCTTGTTGTAGGTGATGGAACTTGGAAAAGTTCTCTTGGACTTAGTAGGTAGGAAGAAATTTCTTCTTGAGTAGCTTCTTCATTTTCGTCCAATCTCTAAGCTTTTCCTTCCCTTCTCTTTCTCTCTTGCTGCACTTACTAGCCCACCATGTTGATGCATACTTCCTAAGCTTGAGAGCAACAAGCTTGACCTTTCTATCCTCCGGAATTTGTTTATAGTCAAAGAGCCTTTCAACAGTCCTTAACCATTCTACAAACTCATCTGCATCTAACTTTCCATCATACTCAGGAAGATCCACCTTAAAGTCATTGAAGTTTCTTTGACCATTTTGGATGGATGGAACCCTAGATGAATCGTCACTGTCTCCATCAGAACCCCCAAATGAATCGTCTCCTCTCTGTTTTCTCAATCTCAATGACAAACTCCTTACTTGATCTTGAAGTAAGGTCATTATGGCCTCACTCTCACGCCTCTCTTCCTCCATCATTATGATTCTCTCTTGTAACTGTTCGTTGGTTTGGCTAGTTCTAGACATTGTGTTTAGGGTTTGTGTTTGGTCGAATTTAGGCTAGGATATGTGTTGGCTCTGATACCAAGATGTTATATACTGGCTATGCTCTAGGAAGAATAGGTTTGATTATGAAATATGATTGATAGATTAAGCTTTACTTAAATTAACTTTGATACAGATTCACCACTAAGTCAAATTAACGTCCTAAGAACACCACTTGATTCAAGCTTAAAATCAAGCTAGCATAGGCGCCTAGATTAATTGAGAATTAATCAAAGCAAATAAAACTCGAAAGTTTTAATGTTTAAAACGTCTAAGATGATCTGTATTAAAATGAAAATGTGCCCTTTAAATACATGTCCTTGACCCTCTAAAAGATTTTTGCTGAAATTAAAAATAATTAAACTAATTAAGCTTAAAACCTATCCTAACTAGGGTTGAAGTCGATCCTTGCTCATACTCTATCATTTTTGACGCCACCTTCACCATTTTCCTTGATGTACTCACTTATCCCTTCAAAGTAGGAAACCAAACCCTAAAACGATTAGGTTAGGCGCCTAAATGAGCCTTGGAGGGAAAATGATTCCTTTTGCTTGATCCTTGTAGCTTGGCCGGCCATTTTGTGTTAAAGATAGAAGCTCTTCCTATCTTCTCTCATTGTTGATCTTATGTTGAACCTTAGGCGCCATTTTCTGAGTTTAGGCGCCATTTTCCTTGCTTATTAAGTCTTCACTCGTCCATGCTTCGTAATACAACCCTAGTTGACTTTCTAATTACTAGAAATGAAATTACAACTCAACTAAGACTTTTCCAGTTAATCTAATATGACATTAAATTAACTAAGAGGACATTTTATTAACTAGACTCCTAATAAAGCAATAAAAAATAGCACCTTAGTCAATAACTAACTGACTAAGCAAAGGACACTATCAAGGGACTTAGAGGACTCAATAGACTGAAGGGAATTCAGAATATTCCTTAGCACATAAGCAACCAAGTTCTTGGTCTTACAATGGAGCTAGATGGACCTTCATCATCATATGCTTTAAATATATCTAATACCTATTAAAGGAGTAAAAAATATTTGGTAATTATTCATAAAAATAATTTAAAAGTTATTCATACACCACAAATCGCCTAAGGGATTATCACCGTTTTACCCTTAGATTTTAAATGAGTTTGATTCAAGGGATTCATATGCATTAAATATATCTAATACCTAATAAAGTAGTCAAAAAAATTTGGTAATTAAGAACAAGAAATGATTTGAAACGTGTTCATACACCACAAATCGCCACACAGAATATGATGATTTTACCCTTTGTTTTTTAAAGAGTTTGATCAAAGAGATTCATATGCTTTAAATATATCTAACACCTATTCAAGGAGTCAAAAAAATTTTGATATTAGGCACCAAAAATGATTTGAAAGGTGGTCATACACCACAAATCGCCTAAGAGGCTATGGCGATTTTATCCTTTGATTTGAATTAAGTTTGATCAAAGCTATTCATATGCTTTAAATATATCTAATTCCTATTCTAGGACTCAAAAATATTTTGTAATTATTCCCAACAAAATGATTTTAAAAGGTTTTCATTCACCACAAATCGTCTAAGAGACTATGACGGTTTTACCCTTTGATATGAAATAAGTTTGATCCAAGGGCTTCATATGATTTAAATATATGGAATACCTATTCAAGGAGTCAAAAATATTTGGTAATTAACTACAAAAAATGATTTGAAAAGTGTTCATACAACACAAATCCCGTAAGAGACTATGACGGTTTTACCCTTTGATTTGAATTGAGGTTGATCCAAGGACTTCATATGCTTTAAAAAGATCTAATACCTTTTCAACGACTCAAAAATTATTTTGTAATTATTCCCAACAAAATGATTTCAAAGGGGTTCATTCACCACAAATTGCCTAAGATAATATGACGGTTTTACCCATTGATTTGAATTGGGTTTGATCCAAGGGCTTCATATGCTTTAAATATATCTAATAACTACTCAAGGACTTAAAAATATTTTGTTATTATCCACAACCAAAATAATTTGGATGGTGTTCATACACCACAAATCGCCTAAAAGACTATGACTTTTTCACCCTTTGTTTGAAATAAATTTGATCCAAATGCTTCATATGATTCAAAAATATCTAATACCCATTCAAGGAGTCAAAAATATCTTGGTAATTAAGCACTAACAATGATTTGAAAGGTGTTTATAAACCACAAATCCCCTACGAGACTATGACCGTTCTACCCTTTGATTTGAATTGAGTTAGATCCAAGGGCTTAATATGGTTTAATTATATCTAATACCTATTCAAGGACTCAAAAATATTTGGTAATTATTCAATACAAAATGATTTGAAAGGTTTTCATACACCACAAATCGCCTAAGGGACTATGACGGTTTTACCCTTTGATATGAATTAAGTTTGATCCAAGGGCTTCATATGATTGAAATATATCTAATACCTATTGAAGGAGTCAAAAACATTTGGTCATTAATCACAAAAAATGATTTGAAAGGTGTTCATACAACACAAATCCCCTAATAGACTATGATGGTTTTACCCTTTGATTTGAATTGAGTTTGATCCAAGGGCTTCATATGATTTAAATATATCTAATAACTATTCAAGGACTGAAAAATATTTGCTTCTTATCCACAACCAAAATTATTTGAAAGGAGTTCATACACCATAAATCGCCTAAGAGACTATGACGATTTTACCCTTTGATTTGAAATAAATTTGATCCAAATCCTTCATATGATAGAAATATATCTAATACCCATTCAAGGAGTCAAAAATATTTTGGTAATTAAGCACAAACAATGATTTGAAAGTTGTTCATAAACCACCAATCGCCTAAGAGATTATGACGAATTTACCCTTTGATTTGGAAAATTTTTGATCAAAGTGCTTCAGATAATTGAAATATATCTAATACCAATTCAAGGAGTCAAAAACATTTGGTAATTAAGAACAAAAAATGATTTGAAAGATGTTCATACACCACAAATCGCCTAAGAGACTATGCGGTTTTACCTTGATTTGAATTGAGTTTGATCCAAGGGCGTCATACGCTTTAAATATATCTAACACCTACTCAAGGACTCAAAAATATTTTGTTATTATTCACAACCAAAATAATTTGAAAGGTATTCATACACCACAAATCGCCTAAGAAACTATGACGGTTTTACCCTTTGATTTGAAATTACTTTGATCCAAATTCTTCATATGATTAAAATATATCTAATACCCATTCAAGGACTCAAAAATATTTTGGTAATTAAGCACAAACAATGATTTGAAAGGTGTTTATACACCACAAATCCCCTACGAGACTATGACGGTTTTACCCTTTGATTTGAATTTAGTTAGATCCAAGGGCTACATATGATTTAACTATATCTATTACCAATTCAAGGACTCAAATTTATTTGGTAATTATTCAATACAAAATGATTTGAAAGGTTTTCATACACCACAAATTGCCTAAGAGACTGTGACGGTTTTACCCTTTGATATGAAATAAGTTTGACAGGGCTGCATATGATTGAAATATATTGAATACCTATTTGAAAGGTGTTCAGACAATACATATCCCCTAACAGACTATGACGGTTTTACCCTTTGATTTGAATTGAGTTTGATCCAAGGGCTTCATATGCTTTAAATAGATATAATACCCATTCAAGGACTCAAAAATATTTGGTAATTATTCACAACAAAATGATTTCAAAGGTCTTCATACACCACAAATTCCCTAAGGGACTATGACGGTTTTACCCTTTGATTTGAATTGAGTTTGATCTAAGGGCTTCATATGCTTTAAATAGACTTAAAAACTATTGAATGACTCAAAAATATATGGTAATTATTCACAACAAAATAATTTGAAAGGTGTTCATACACCACAAATCGCCTAAGAGACTATGACTGTTTTACACTTTAATTTGAATTGAGTTTGATCCAAGGGCTTCATATGCTTAAAACATATCTAATACCTATGCAAGGACTCTAAAATATTTGGTAATTATTCCCAACAAAATGATTTTAAAGGTGTTCATTCACCACAGATCGCCTAAGAGACTTTGATGGTTTCACCCTTTAATATAAAGTGAGTTTGATACAGGGGATTCATATGCTTTAAATATATCTGATACCAATTCAAGGAGTCGAAAATATTTTGTTAATATTCACAACAAAATAATTTGAAACGTTTTCATACACCACAAATCGCTTAAGAGACTACGACGGTTTTACGCTTTAATTTGAATTGATTTGGATCCAAGGGCTTCATATGCTTTAAAGATATCTAATTCCTATTCAAGTACTCAAAAATATTGTATAATTATTCCCAACAAAATAATTTGAAAGGTTTTCATTCACCACCAATCGTCTAAGAGACTATGACGATTTTACCCTGTTATATGAAATAAGTTTGATTCAAGGGCTTCATCTGATTGAAATATATCTAACACCTATTCAAGGAGATAAAAATATATGGTAATTATTCACAACAAAATGATTTGAATTGTGTTCCTACACCACAAATTGCTTAAGAGACTATGGCGGCTTTGCCGTTTGATATAAATTGAGTTTGATCCAAGGGATTCATATGCTTTAAATATATCTGATACCAATTCAAGGAGTCATAAATATTTTGTAAATATTCACAACAAAATAATTTGAAAGGTGTTCATACACCACAAATCGCCTGGGAGACTATGACGGTTTTACGCTTTAATTTGAATTGAGTTTGATCCAAGGGCTTCATATGCATTAAACATATCTAATTCCTATTCAAGGACTCAAAAATATTTTGCAATTATTCCCAACAAAATGATTTGAAAGGTTTTCATTCACCAAAGATCGTCTAAGAGACTATGACGGTTTTACCCTTTTATATGAAATAAGTTTGATCCAAGGCCTTCATATGATTGAAATATATCTAATAGCTATTCAAGGAGTCAAAAATCTTTGGTAATTAACCACAGAAAATGATTTGAAAGGTGTTCATACACCACAAATCCCCTAAGAGACTATGACGGTTGTACCCTTTGATTTGAATTGAGTTTGTTCTAAGGGCTTCATATTCTTTAAATATACTTAATACCTATTCAACGACTCAGAAACATTTGGTAATTATTTACAACAAAATGATTTGAAAGGTGTTCATACACCACAAATCGCCTAATAGACTATGAGGTTTTACGCTTTGATTTGAATTGAGGTTGATCCAAGGACTTCAAATGCTTTAAAAATATCTAATACCTATTCAAGGACTCAAAAAAGTATTTGGTAATTATTCCCATAAAAATGATTTGAAAGGTGTTCATTAACCACAAATCGCCTAAGAGGCTATGACGGTTTTACACTTTGATTTAACTTGAGTTTGATCCAAGGGATTCATATGCTTTAAATATATCTATTACCTATTCAAGGACTCAAAAATATTTTCTTATTATTCGCAACCAAATTAATTTGAAAGGTGTTCATACACCACAAATCGCCTAAGAGACTATGACGGTTTTACCCTTTGATTTGAAATAAGTTTGATCCAAATGCTTCATATGATTGAAATATATCTAATACCTATTCCAGGAGTCATAAATATTTTGTAAATATTCATAAGAAAATAATTTGAAAGTTGTTCATACACCAAAAATCGCCTAAGAGACTATGACGGTTTTACCCATTGATTTGAATTGAGTTAGGGCTTCATATGATTTAAATATATCTAATATCTATTCAAGGACTCAAATTATTTTGGTAATTATTCAACACAAAATGAATTGAAAGGTTTTCATAAAACACAAATCGCCTAAGAGACTATGACAGTTTTACCCTTTAATTTGAATTGAGTTTGATCCAAGGGCTTCATATGCTTAAAACATATCTAATACCTATTTAAGCACTCAAAAATATTTGGTAATTATTCACAACAAAATAATATGAAAGGTGTTCATGCACCACAAGTCGCCTAAGAGACTATGATGGTTTTACCCTTTGAATTGAAATAAGTTTAATCCAAGGGCTTCATATGATTGAAATATACCTAATACCAATTCAAGGAGTGAAAAGTATTTGGTAATTAAGCACCAAAAATGATTTGAAAGGTGTTCATACACCAAAAATCGCCTAAGAGACTATGACGGTTTTACCCTTTGATTTGAATTGAGTTTGATCCAAGGACTTCATATGATTTAAAAAGATCTAATATCTATTCAAGGACTCAAAAATATGTTTTAATTATTCCCAACAAAATGATTTGAAAGTTTTTCATTCACCACAAATCGTCTAAGAGACTATGACAGTTTTACCCTTTGATTTGAATTGAGTTTGATCCAAGGACTTCATATGATTTAAAAAGATTTGATATCTATTCAAGGAGTCAAAAATATTTTTTAATTATTCCCAACAAAATGATTTGAACGTTTTTCATTCACCACAAATCGTCTAAAAGACTATGACGATTTTACCCTTTGATATGAAATAAGTTTGATCCAAGGGCTTCATATGATTGAAATATATCTAATACCTATTCAAGGAGTCAAAAATATTGGGTAATTAACCACAAAAATAATTTGAAAGGTGTTCATACACCACAAATCTCCTAAGACACTATGATGGTTTTACCCTTTAATTTGAATTGAGTTTGATCTAAGAGCTTCATATGCTTTAAATAGAATTAAAACTATTGAATGGCTCAAAAATATTTGGTAATTATTCACAACAAATTTTTTTGAAAGGTGTTCATACACCTCAAATAGTCTAAGAGACTATGACGGTTTTACCCTTTGATTTAAATTGAGTTTGAACCAAGGGCATCATATGCTTTAAATATATCTAATACCTATTCCAGGAGTCATAAATATTTTTTAAATATTCACAACAAAATAATTTGAAAGGTGTTCATACACCAAAAATCGCCTAAGACACTATGACTGTTTTACACTTTAATTTGAATTGAGTTTTATCCAAGGGCTTCATATGCTTAAAACATATCTAATACCTATTCAAGGACTCAAAAATTCTTGGTAATTATTCACAACAAAATAATATGAAAGGTGTTCAAACACCACAAATCGCCTAAGAGACTATGATGGTTTTACCCTTTGATTTGAAATAAGTTTCATCCAAGGGCTTCATATGTTAGAAATATACCTAATACCAATTCAAGGAGTGAAAAAGTATTTGGTAATTAAGCACCAAAAATGATTTGAAAGGTGTTCATACACCAAAAATTGCATAAGACACTATGACGGTTTTACCCTTTGATTTGAATTGAGTTAGATCCAAGGGCTTCATATGATTTAAATGTATATAATATCTATTCAAGGAGTTAATTTTTTTTTGTAATTATTCAATACAAAATGATTTGAAGGGTTTTCATACACCACAAATCGCCTAAGAGACTATGACGGTTTTACCCTTTGATTTGAATTGAGTTTGATTGAAGGCTTCATATGATTTAAATATATCTAATACCTATAGAAGGACTCAAAAATATTTGGTAATTATTCACAACAAAATGATTTGAGAGGTGTTCATTCACCAAAAATCGTCTAAGAGACTATGATTGTTTTACCCTTTCTTTTGAATTGAGTTTGATCCAAGGCCTTCATATGCTTTAAATAGATCTAATACCTATTCAAGGAGTCAATAATATTTGGTAATGATTCACAACAAAATAGTTTGAAAGGTGTTCATACGTCATAAATCGCCGAAGATACTATGACGGTTTTACCCTTTGATTTAAAATAAGTTTCATCCAAGGGCTTCATATGATTGAAATATATTTTATAACTATTCAAGGAGTCAAAAATATTTGGTAATTAAGCACAAAAAATGACATGAAAGGTGTTCAGACACCGCAAATGGCCTAAGCGACTATGACTGTTTTACCCTTTGATTTTCATTGAGTTTGATCCAAGGGATTCATATGCTTTAAATATATCTATCACCTATTCAAGGAATCAAATTTATTTGGTAAGTATTCAATACAAAATGATTTGAAAGGTTTTCATACACCACAAATCGCCTAAGAGACTATGACGGTTTTGCCGTTTGATATAAATTGAGTTTCATCCAAGGGATTCATATGCTTTAAATATATCTGATACCAATTCAAAGAGTCATAAATATTTTGTAAATATTCACAACAAAATAATTTGAAAGGTGTTCATACACCACAAATTGCCTAAGAGACTATGACGGTTTTACCCTTTGATTTGAATTGAGTTTGATCTAAGGGTTTCATATGCTTTAAATAGACTTAATACCTATTCAACGACTCAATTTTTTTTTGTAATTATTCACAACAAAATGATTTGAAAGGTGTTTATACACCATAAATCCCCAACGAGACTGTGACGGTTTTACCCTTTGATTTGAATTGAGTTTGTTCAAAGGGCTTCATATGCTTTAAACATATCTAATACCTATTCAAGGACTTAAAAATATTTGGTAATTATTCACAACAAATTGATTTGAATGCTGTTCATACACCACAAATCGCCTAAGAGACTATGGCGGCTTTGCCGTTTGATATAAATTGAGTTTAATCCAAGGGCTTCATATGATTGAAATATACCTAATACCAATTCAAGGAGTGAAAAGTATTTGGTAATTATGCACCAAAAATGATTTGAAAGTTGTTCATACACCAAAAATCGCCTAAGAGATATGACAGTTTTACCCTTTGATATGAATTGAGTTTGATCCAAGGACTTCATATGATTTAAAAAGATCTAATACGTATTCAAGGACTCAAAAATATTTTGTAATTATTCCCAACAAAATTATTTGAAAGGTTTTCATGCACCACAAATCGTCAAAATGACTCAGACGGTTTTACCCTTTGATAAGAAATAAGTTTAATCCAAGGGCTTCTTATGATTGAAATATATGTAATACCTTTTCAAGGAGTCAAAAATATTTGGTAATTAACTTAAAAAATGATTTGAAAGGTGTTCTTACACCACAAATCCCCTAAGAGACTATCAGGGTTTTACCCTTTGATTTGAATTGAGTTTGATCTAAGGGCTTCATATGCTTTAAATAGACTTAAAAACTATTGAAGGACTCAAAAATATTTGGTAATTATTCACAACAAAATAATTTGAAAGGTGTTCATACACCAAAAATCGCCTAAGAGACTATTACGGTTTTACCCTTTGATTTAAATTGAGTTTGATCCAAGGGACTCATATGCTTTAAATATATCTATTACCTATTGAAGGAGTCATAAAATTTTTGTAAATATTCACAACCAAATAATTTTAAAGGTGTTCGTAGACCACAATTCGCCTAAGAGACTATGACGGTTTTACCCTTTAATTTGAATTGAGTTTGATCCAAGGGCTTCATACTCTTAAAACATATCTAATACCTATTCAAGGACTCAAAAATATTTGGTAATTATTCACAACAAAATAATATGAAAGGTGTTCATACACCACAAGTCGCATAAGAGACTATGACAGTTTTACCCTTTGATATGAAATAAGTTTGATCCAAGGGTTTCATATGATTGAAATATATCTAATATCTATTCAAGGAGTCAAAAATATTTTGGTAATTAAGCACAAATAATGACTTGAAAGGTGTTTATACACCACAAATCCCCTACGAGACTATGACGGTTTTACCCTTTGATTTGAATTGAGTTTGATCCAAGGGCTTCATATGATTTAAATATATCTAATACCTATTCAAGGTGTCATAAATATTTTGTAAATATTCACAACAAAACAATTTGAAATGTGTTCATACACCACAAATCGCCTTAGGGACTATGACGGTTTTACCCTTTAATTTGGATTGAGTTTGACCCAAGGGCTTGATATGCTTTAAACATATCTAATACCTAATTAAGAACTTAAAAATATTTGGAAATTATTCACAACAAAATAATATTAAAGGAGTTCATACACCACAAATCCCCTAAGAAACTATGACGGTTTTACCCTTTGATTTGAAATTAGTTTAATCCATGGGCTTCATATGATTGAAATATACCTAATACAAATTCAAGGAGTGAAAATTATTTGGGAATTAAGCATCGAAAATGATTTGAAAGGTGTTCATACACCAAAAATCGCCTAAGAGACTATGACGGTTTTACCCTTTGATTTGAATTGAGTTAGATCCAAGGGCTTCATATGCTTTAAATATATCTAATACCTATTCAAGGCCTCAAAATTTTTTGGTAATTATTCCCAACAAAATGATTTAAAAGGTGTTCATTCACCACAAATCGCCTAAGAGACTATGACGGTTTTACCCTTTGATATGAAATAAGTTTGATCCAAGGGTCTATATGATTGAAATATATCTAATACCTATTGAAGGAGTCAAAATGATTTGGTAATTAACCACAAAAATAATTTGAAAGGTGTTCATACACCACAAATCCACAAAGAGATTATGATGGTTTTACCCTTTGATTTGAATTGAGGTTGATCCAAGGACTTCATATGCTTTAAATAGACTTAATACCTATTCATGGACTAAATTGTTTTTTGGTAATTATTCCCAACAAAATGATTTGAAAGGTGTTCATTCACCACAAATCGCCTAAGAGACTATAACGGTTTTGCCCTTTTATCTAAATCTAGTTTGATCCAAGGGCTTCATAT
Source organism: Patellifolia procumbens (assembly GCA_947645195.1). NCBI lineage: Eukaryota > Viridiplantae > Streptophyta > Magnoliopsida > Caryophyllales > Amaranthaceae > Patellifolia > Patellifolia procumbens. The sequence goes on along the minus strand of CANSGD010001496.1, from coordinate 83,641 downwards.
GCTTTAAATATATCTAATACCTATTCAAGGTGTCATAAATATTTTGTAAATATTCACAACAAAACAATTTGAAATGTGTTCATACACCACAAATCGCCTTAGGGACTATGACGGTTTTACCCTTTAATTTGGATTGAGTTTGACCCAAGGGCTTGATATGCTTTAAACATATCTAATACCTAATTAAGAACTTAAAAATATTTGGAAATTATTCACAACAAAATAATATTAAAGGAGTTCATACACCACAAATCCCCTAAGAGACTATGACGGTTTTACCCTTTGATTTGAAATTAGTTTAATCCATGGGCTTCATATGATTGAAATATACCTAATACCAATTCAAGGAGTGAAAATTATTTGGGAATTAAGCATCGAAAATGATTTGAAAGGTGTTCATACACCAAAAATCGCCTAAGAGACTATGACGGTTTTACCCTTTGATTTGAATTGAGTTAGATCCAAGGGCTTCATATGCTTTAAATATATCTAATACCTATTCAAGGCCTCAAAATTTTTTGGTAATTATTCCCAACAAAATGATTTAAAAGGTGTTCATTCACCACAAATCGCCTAAGAGACTATGACGGTTTTACCCTTTGATATGAAATAAGTTTGATCCAAGGGTCTATATGATTGAAATATATCTAATACCTATTGAAGGAGTCAAAATGATTTGGTAATTAACCACAAAAATAATTTGAAAGGTGTTCATACACCACAAATCCACAAAGAGATTATGATGGTTTTACCCTTTGATTTGAATTGAGGTTGATCCAAGGACTTCATATGCTTTAAATAGACTTAATACCTATTCATGGACTAAATTGTTTTTTGGTAATTATTCCCAACAAAATGATTTGAAAGGTGTTCATTCACCACAAATCGCCTAAGAGACTATAACGGTTTTGCCCTTTTATCTAAATCTAGTTTGATCCAAGGGCTTCATATGCTTTAAATATATCTAATACCTATTCAAGGTGTCATAAATATTTTGTAAATATTCACAACAAAACAATTTGAAATGTGTTCATACACCACAAATCGCCTTAGGGACTATGACGGTTTTACCCTTTAATTTGGATTGAGTTTGACCCAAGGGCTTGATATGCTTTAAACATATCTAATACCTAATTAAGAACTTAAAAATATTTGGAAATTATTCACAACAAAATAATATTAAAGGAGTTCATACACCACAAATCCCCTAAGAGACTATGACGGTTTTACCCTTTGATTTGAAATTAGTTTAATCCATGGGCTTCATATGATTGAAATATACCTAATACCAATTCAAGGAGTGAAAATTATTTGGGAATTAAGCATCGAAAATGATTTGAAAGGTGTTCATACACCAAAAATCGCCTAAGAGACTATGACGGTTTTACCCTTTGATTTGAATTGAGTTAGATCCAAGGGCTTCATATGCTTTAAATATATCTAATACCTATTCAAGGCCTCAAAATTTTTTGGTAATTATTCCCAACAAAATGATTTGAAAGGTGTTCATTCACCACAAATCGCCTAAGAGACTATGACGGTTTTACCCTTTGATATGAAATAAGTTTGATCCAAGGGTCTATATGATTGAAATATATCTAATACCTATTGAAGGAGTCAAAATGATTTGGTAATTAACCACAAAAATAATTTGAAAGCACAAATCCACAAAGAGATTATGATGGTTTTACCCTTTGATTTGAATTGAGGTTGATCCAAGGACTTCATATGCTTTAAATAGACTTAATACCTATTCATGGACTAAATTGTTTTTTGGTAATTATTCCCAACAAAATGATTTGAAAGGTGTTCATTCACCACAAATCGCCTAAGAGACTATAACGGTTTTGCCCTTTTATCTAAATCTAGTTTGATCCAAGGGCTTCATATGCTTTAAATATATCTAATACCTATTCAAGGTGTCATAAATATTTTGTAAATATTCACAACAAAACAATTTGAAATGTGTTCATACACCACAAATCGCCTTAGGGACTATGACGGTTTTACCCTTTAATTTGGATTGAGTTTGACCCAAGGGCTTGATATGCTTTAAACATATCTAATACCTAATTAAGAACTTAAAAATATTTGGAAATTATTCACAACAAAATAATATTAAAGGAGTTCATACACCACAAATCCCCTAAGAGACTATGACGGTTTTACCCTTTGATTTGAAATTAGTTTAATCCATGGGCTTCATATGATTGAAATATACCTAATACCAATTCAAGGAGTGAAAATTATTTGGGAATTAAGCATCGAAAATGATTTGAAAGGTGTTCATACACCAAAAATCGCCTAAGAGACTATGACGATTTTACCCTTTGATTTGAATTGAGTTAGATCCAAGGGCTTCATATGCTTTAAATATATCTATTACCTATTCAAGGCCTCAAATTTTTTTGGTAATTATTCCCAACAAAATGATTTGAAAGGTGTTCATTCACCACAAATCGCCTAAGAGACTATGACGGTTTTACCCTTTGATATGAAATAAGTTTGATCCAAGGGTCTATATGATTGAAATATATCTAATACCTATTGAAGGAGTCAAAATGATTTGGTAATTAACCACAAAAATAATTTGAAAGGTGTTCATACACCACAAATCCACAAAGAGATTATGATGGTTTTACCCTTTGATTTGAATTGAGGTTGATCCAAGGACTTCATATGCTTTAAATAGACTTAATACCTATTCATGGACTAAATTGTTTTTTGGTAATTATTCCCAACAAAATGATTTGAAAGGTGTTCATTCACCACAAATCGCCTAGGAGACTATAACGGTTTTGCCCTTTTATCTAAATCTAGTTTGATCCAAGGGCTTCATATGCTTTAAATATATCTAATACCTATTCAAGGTGTCATAAATATTTTGTAAATATTCACAACAAAACAATTGGAAATGTGTTCATACACCACAAATCGCCTTAGGGACTATGACGGTTTGACCCTTTAATTTGGATTGAGTTTGACCCAAGGGCTTGATATGCTTTAAACATATCTAATACCTAATTAAGAACTTAAAAATATTTGGAAATTATTCACAACAAAATAATATTCAAGGAGTTCATACACCACAAATCCCTTAAGAGACTATGACGGTTTTACCCTTTGATTTGAAATTAGTTTAATCCATGGGCTTCATATGATTGAAATATACCTAATACCAATTCAAGGAGTGAAAATTATTTGGGAATTAAGCATCGAAAATGATTTGAAAGGTGTTCATACACCAAAAATCGCCTAAGAGACTATGACGGTTTTACCCTTTGATTTGAATTGAGTTAGATCCAAGGGCTTCATATGCTTTAAATATATCTAATACCTATTCAAGGCCTCAAAATTTTTTGGTAATTATTCACAACAAAATGATTTGAAAGGTGTTCATTCACCACAAATCGCCTAAGAGACTATGACGGTTTTACCCTTTGATATGAAATAAGTTTGATCCAAGGGTCTATATGATTGAAATATATCTAATACCTATTGAAGGAGTCAAAATGATTTGGTAATTAACCACAAAAATAATTTGAAAGGTGTTCATACACCACAAATTCACAAAGAGATTATGATGGTTTTACCCTTTGATTTGAATTGAGGTTGATCCAAGGAATTCATATGCTTTAAATAGACTTAATACCTATTCATGGACTAAATTGTTTTTTGGTAATTATTCCCAACAAAATGATTTGAAAGGTGTTCATTCACCACAAATCGCCTAAGAGACTATAACGGTTTTGCCCTTTTATCTAAATCTAGTTTGATCCAAGGGCTTCATATGCTTTAAATATATCTAATACCTATTCAAGGAGTGATAAATATTTGGTTATTATTCACAACAAAATAATATGAAAGGTGTTCATACACCACAAATCGCCTACGAGACTATAATGTTTTAACCCTTTGATTTCAAAAAATTTTAATCCAAGGGATTCATATGATTGAAATATACCTAATACAAATTCAAGGAGTGAAAATTATTTGCTAATTAAGCACCAAAAATGATTTTAAAGGTGTTCATATACCAAAAATCTCCTAAGAGACTATGACGGTTTTACCCTTTGATTTGAATTGAGTTAGATCCAACGGCTTTATATGATTTAAATATATCTAATATCTATTCGAGGACTCAATTTTTTTTTTGTAATTATTCAATACAAAATGATTTGAAAGGTTTTCATACACCAAAATTGCCTAAGAGTCTATGGGGGTTTTACCCTTTGATATGAAATAAGTTTGATCCAAGGGTTTCATATGATTAAAATATATCTAATACAATGACGGTTTTACCCTTTGATTTGAATTGAATTTGATCCAAGGACTTCATATTCTTTAAAAATATCTAATACCTATTCAAGGACTCAAAAATTATTTGGTAATTATTCCCAACAAAATGATTTGAAAGGTGTTCATTAACCACAAATGGCCTAAGAGACTATTACAGTTTTGCCCTTTGATTTGAATTGAGTTTGATCCAAGGGATTCATATGCTTTAAAAAGATCTGATACCTATTCAAGGACTCAAAATTTTTTTGGTAATTATTCCCAACCAAATGATTTGAAAGATTTTCATTCACCACAATTCGCCTAAGAGACTATGACGGTTTTACCCTTTGATTTGAATTGAGTTAGATCCAAGGGCTTCATATGATTTAATACTATCTAATATCAATTCAAGGACTCAATTTTTTTTGGAAATTATTCAATATAAAATGATTTAAAAGGTTTTCATGCACCACAAATCGCCTAAGAGACTATGATGGTTTTACCCATTGATATGAAATAAGTTTGATCCAAGGGTTTCATATGATTGAAAAATATCTAATACCTATTGAAGGAGTCAAAAGTATTTGGTAATTAACCACAAAAAATGATTTGAAAGGTGTTCATACACCACAAATCCCCTAAGAGCCTATGACAGTTTTACCCTTTGATTTGAAATAAGTTTAATCCATGGGCTTCATATGATTGAAATATACCTAATACCAATTCAAGGAGTGAAAATTATTTGGTAATTAAGCACCAAATATGATTTTAAAGGTGTTCATATACCAAAAATCTCCTAAGAGACTATGACGGTTTTACCCTTTGATTTGAATTGAGTTAGATCCAACAGCTTTATATGATTTAAATATATCTAATATCTATTCAAGGACTCAAATTTTTTTGGTAATTATTCAATACAAAATGATTTGAAAGGTTTTCAAACACCACAAATTGCCTAAGAGACTATGAGGGTTTTACCCTTTGATATGAAATAACTTTGATCCAAGGGTTTCATATGATTACAATATATCTAATACCTATTGAAGGAGTCAATAATATTTGGTAATTAAGCACAAAAAAATATTTGAAAGGTGTTCATACACCACAAATCCCCTAAGAGACAATGACGGTTTTACCCTTTGATTTGAATTGAATTTGATCCAAGGACTTCATATGCTTTAAAAATATCTAGTACCTATTCAAGGACTCAATAATTATTTGGTAATTATTCCCAACAAAATGATTTGAAAGGTGTTCATTAACGACAAATCGCCTAAGAGACTATGATAGTTTTGCCCTTTGATTTGAATTGAGTTTGATCCAAGGGCTTCATATGCTTTAAATATATCTAACACCTATTCAAGGACTCAAAAATATTTGTTATTATTCACAACCAAAATAATTTGAAAGGTGTTCATGCACCACAAATCCTGTAAGAGACTATAATGGTTTTACCCTTTGATTTGAAATAATTTTAATCCAAGGGCTTCATATGATTGAAATATACCTAATACAAATTCAAGGAGTGAAAAGTATTTGGTAATTAAGCACCAAAAATGATTTTAAAGGTGTTCATACACCAAAAATCTCCTAAGAGACTATGACGGTTTCACCCTTTGATTTGAATTGATTTAGATCCAACGGCTTCATATGATTTAAATATCTCTAACACTTATTCAAGCACTCAAAAATATTTGGTTATTATTCACAACCAAAATAATTTGAAAGGTGTTCATACACCACCAATAGCCTAAGACACTACGACAGTTTTACCCTTTGATTTGAAATAAGTTTTATCCAAATGCTTCATATGATTAAAATATATCTAATACCCATTCAAGAAGTTAAAAATATTTTGGTAATTAAGCACAAATAATTATTTGAAAGGTGTTTATACACCACAAATCCCCTACCAGACTAGGACGGTTTTACGCTTTGATTTAAATTGAGTTTTAATCGAAAGACTTCATATGCTTTAAATAGATCTAATACTTATTCAAGGACTTAATTTTTTTGTAATTATTCAATACAAAATGATTTGAAAGGTTTTCATACACCATAAATCGCCTAAGAGACTATGACGGTTTTACCTTTTGATATGAAATAAGTTTGATCCAAGGGTTTCATATGATTGAATATATCTAATACCTATTCAAGGAGTAAAAAGTATTTGGTAATTAACCACAAAAAATGATTTGAAAGGTGTTCATACACCACAAATCCCCTAAGAGACTATGACGGTTTTACCCTTTGATTTGAATTGAGTTTGATCTAAGGGCTTCATATGCTTTAAATAGAATTAATACCTATTCAAGGACTCAAAAATATTTGGTAATTATTCACAAGAAAATGATTTGAAAGGTGTTCATACATCACAAATCGCCCAAGAGACTATGACGGTTTTACCCTTTGGTTTAAATTGAGTTTGATCCAAGGGCTTCATATGCTTTAAATATATCTAATACCTATTCAAGGAGTCATAAATATTTTGTAAATATTCACAAAAAAATAATTTATAAGGTGTTCATACACCCTAAATCGCCTAAGAGACTATGACGGTTTTACCCTTTGATTTGAATTGAGTTACATCCAAGGGATTCATATGATTTAAATATATCTAATATCTATTTAAGGACTCAATTTTTTTTGGTAATTATTCAATACAAAATGATTTGAATGGTTTTCATACACCACAAATCGCCTAAGATCATATGACGGTTTTACCCTTTGATATGAAATAAGTTTCATCCAAGGGTTTCATATGATTGAAATATATTTAATACCTATTAAAGGAGTCAAAAATATTTGGTAATTAAGCACAAAAAATGATTTGAAAAGTGTTCATACACAACAAATCGCCTAAGAGACTATGATGGTTTTGCCCTTTGATTTGAATTGAGTTTGATCCTAGGGCTTTATATGCTTTAAATATATCTAACACCTATTAAAGGACTCAAAAATATTTGGTTATTATGCACAACCAAAAAAATTTGAACGGTGTTCATACACCACAAATCGCCGAAGAGAGACTATGACGATTTTACCCTTTGATTTGAAATAAGTTTGATCCAAATGCCTCATATGATTAAAATATATCTAATACCGATTCAAGGAGCTAAAAATATTTTGGTAATGAAGCACAAACAATGATTTGAAAGGTGTTTATACACCACAAATCCCCTACGAGACTATGACGGTTTTACCCTTTTATTTGAATTGAGTTTGATCGATGGTCTTCATATGCTATAAATAGATATAATACCTATTCAAGGAGTTAAAAATATTTGGTAATTATTCACATCAAAATGATTTGAAAGATGTTGATTTACCACAAATCGTCTAAGTGACCATGACGGTTTTACCATTTGTTTTGAATTGAGTTTGATCCAAGGGCCTCATATGCTTTGAATAGATCTAGTACCTATTCAAGGACTCATAAATATTTGGTAATTATTCACAACAAAATTATTTGAAAGGTGTTCATACACCACAAATCGCCTAAGAGACTATGACGGTTTTACCCTTTGATTTAAATTGAGTTTGATCCAAGGGCTTCATATGCTTTGAATAGATCTAGTACCTATTCAAGGACTCAAATTTTATTGGCAATTATTCCCAACAAAATGATTTGAAAGGTGTTCATTCACCACAAATTGCCTAAGAGACTATGATGGTTTTGCCCTTTGATTTGAATTGAGTTTGATACTAGGGCTTCATATGCTTTAAATATATCGAACACCTATTCAAGGACTCAAAAGTATTTGGTTATTATGCACTACCAAAATAATTTGAAAGGTGTTCATACACCACAAATCACCTAAGAGACTATGACGGTTTTACCCTTTGATTTGAAATAAGTTTGATCCAAATGCTTCGTATTATTAAAATATATCTAATACCCATTCAAGGAGTTAAAAATATTTTGAAAGGTGTTTATACACCACAAATCCCCTACGAGTCTATAACGATTTTACCCTTTGATTTGAATTGAGTTTGATCGAAGGAGTTCATATGCTTTAAATAGATCTAATACCTATTCAAGGACTCAAAAATATTTAGTAATTATTCACAACAAAATGATTTGAAAGATGTTCATTCACCACAAATCGTCTAAGAGACCATGACGGTTTTACCATTTGTTTTGAATTGAGTTTGATCCAAGGGCTTCATATGCTATAATTAGATCTAGTACCTATTCAAGGACTCCAAAATATTTGGTAATTATTCACAAAGAATTGATTTTCAAGGTGTTCATACATCACAAATCGCCTAAGAGACTATGACAGTTTTACCCTTTGATTTAAATTGAGTTTTATCCAAGGGCTTCATATGCTTTAAATAGATCTAATTCCTATTCAAGGAGTCATAAATATTTTGTAAATATTCACAACAAAATAATTTCAATGGTGTTCATACACCACAAATTGCCTAAGAGACTATGACGGTTTTACCCTTTTGTTTGAATTGAGTTTGATCCAAGGGCTTCATATGCTTTAAACATATCTAATACCTATTCAAGGACTCAAAAATATTTGGTAAGTATTCACAACAAAATAATATGAAAGGTGTTCAGACACCACAACTCGCCTAAGAGACTATGACGGTTTTACCCTTTGATTTGAAATAATTTTAATCCAAGGGCTTCACATGATTAAAATATATCTAATACCAATTCAAGGAGTGAAAAGTATTTGGTTATTAAGCACCAAAAATGATTTGAAAGGTGTTCATACACCAAAAATTGCCTAAGAGACCATGACGGTTTTACCATTTGTTTGAATTGAGTTTGATCCAAGGGCTTCATATGCTTTAAATAGATCTAGTACCTATTCAAGCACTCAAAAATATTTTGTAATTATTCACAACCAAATGATTTAAATGGTGTTCATACACCACAAATCGCCTAAGAGACTACGACGGTTTTACCCTTTGATTTAAATGGAGTTTGATCCAAGGGCTTCATACGCTTTAAATATTTCTAACACCTATTCTAGGACACAAAAATATTTGGTTATTATTTACAACCAAAATAATCTGAAAGGTGTTCATACACCACAAATCGCCTAAGAGCCTATGACGGTTTTACCCATTTATTTGAAATAAGTTTGATCCAAATGATTCATATAATTTAAAAATATCTAATACCCATTCAAGGAGTTAAAAATATTTTGGTAATTAAGCACAAACAATGATTTGAAAGGTGTTTATACACCACAAATCCCCTACCAGACTATGACGATTTTACCCTTTTATTTGAATGGAGTTGAATCGAAGGACTTCATATGCTTTAAATAGATCTAATAAATATTCAAGGACTCAAAAATATTTGGTAATTATTCACAACAAAATGATTTGAAAGGTGTTCATTCGCAACAAATCGTCTAAGAGACTATGACGGTTTTACCCTTTGTTTTGAATTGAGTTTGATCCAAGGGCTTCATATGCTTTAAATAGATCTATTACCTATTCAAGGACTCAAAAATATTTGGTAATTATTCACAACAAAATGATCTGAAAGGTGTTCATACACCATAAATCGCCTAAGAGACTACGACGGTGTTACCCTTTGATTTGAAATAAGTTTGATCCAAGGGCTTCATATGATTTAAATATATCTAATACCTATTCAAGGAGTCATAAACATTTTGTAAATATTCACAACAAAATAATTTGAAAGGTGTTCATACACCACAAATCGCCTAAGAGACTATGACGGTTTTACCCTTTACTTTGAATTGAGTTTGATCCAAGGGCTTCATATGCTTTAACATATCTAATACCTATTCAAGGAATCAAAAATATTTGGTAATTATTCACAACAAAATAATATAAAAGGTGTTCAGACACCACAACTCGCCTAAGACACTATGACGGTTTTACCCTTTGATTTAAAATATGTTTAATCCAAGGGCTTCATATGCTTGAAATATATCTAATACAAATTCAAGGAGTGAAAAGTATTTAGAAGGTGTTCGTACACCAAAAATTGCCTATTAGACTATGACGCTTTTACCCTTTGATTTGAATTGAGTTAGATCCAAGGGCTTCATATTCTTTAAATATATATAATACCTATTCAAGGGCTCAAAATTTTTTGGTAATTATTCCCAACTAAATGATTTGAAAGGTTTTCATTCACCACAAATCGCCTAAGAGACTATGATGGTTTATCCCTTTGATTTGAATTGAGTTTGATCTTAGGGCTTCATATGCTTTAAATATATCTAACACCTGTTCAAGAACTCAAAAATATTTGGTTATTATGCACTACCAAAATAATTTGAAAGGTATTCATACACCACAACTCGCCTATGAGACTATGACGGTTTTACCCTTTGAATTAAAATAAGTTTGATCCAAATGCTTCGTATTATTAAAATATACATAATACCAATTCAAGGATTAAAAATAATTTGAAAGGTGTTCATACACCACAAATCGCCTAAGAGACTATGACGGTTTCACCCTTTGATTTGAAATAAGTTTGATCCAAATGCTTCATATGACTAAAATATATCTAATACCGATTCAAGGAGTTAAAAATATTTTGGTAATTAAGCACAAACAATGATTTGAAAGGTGTTTATACATCATAAATCCCCTACGAGACTGTGACGGTTTTACCCTTTGATTTGAATTGATTATGATCGAAGGACTTCATATGCTTTAAATAGATCTAATAACTATTCAAGGACTCAAAAAAATTTGTTAATTATTCACAACAAAATAATTTGAAAGATGTTCATTCACCACAAATCCACAAAGAGACCATGACGGTTTTACCATTTGTTTTGAATTGAGTTTGATCCAAGGGCTTCATATGCTTTAAATAGATTTAGTACCTATTAAAGCACTCAAAAATATTTGGTTATTATTCACAACCAAAATAATTTGAAAGGTGTTCATACACCACAAATCGCGTAAGAGACTATGACGGTTTTACCCTTTGATTTCAAATAAGATTGATCTAAATGATTCATATGATTAAAAAATATCTAATAACCATTCAAGGAGTTAAAAATATTTTGGTAATTAAGCACAAACAATGATTTGAAAGGTGTTTATACACCACAAATCTCCTACGAGACTATGACGATTTTACCCTTTTATTTGAATGGAGTTGAATCGAAGGACTTCATATGTTTAAAATAGATCTAATACCTATTCAAGTACTCAAAATATTTGGTAATTATTCACAACAAAATGATTTGAAAGGTGTTCATTCGCAATAAATCGTCTAAGAGACTATGGCGGTTTTACACTTTGTTTTGAATTGAGTTTGATCCAAGGGCTTCATATGCTTTAAATAGATCTATTACCTATTCAAGGACTCAAAAATATTTGGTAATTATTCAGAACAAAATGATTTGAAAGGTGTTAATACACCACAAATCGCCTAAGAGACTATGACGGTTTTACCCTTTGATTTAAATTGAATTTTATCCAAGGGCTTCATATGCTTTAAATATATCAAATGCCTATTCAAGGAGTCATAAATAATTTGTAAATATTCACAACAAAATAATTTGAAAGGTGTTCATACACCACAAATCGCCGAAGAGACTATGACGGTTTTACCCTTTAGTTTGAATTGAGTTTGATCCAAGGGCTTCATATGCTTTAAACATATCTAATACCTATTCAAGGAATCAAAAATATTTGGTAATTATTCATAACAAAATAATATGAAAAACCACAACTCGCCTAAGAGACTATGACGGTTTTACCCTTTGATTTGAAATCACTAGTAGAAAACTAGCTATTTGAGGCGGCAAAAATAGGCCCATTTGAGGCGTTTTTGGCATAGCTGCAAATGAGGGGGCAGCAAATAGTAATTATATTTGAGGCGAAAAATAAACGCCACAAATAGAGCCTTTTTGAGGCGTTTTTCTTATAAAGACGCCTCAAATAGGGATTATATTTGAGGCTTCTTTATAAGAAAACGCCTCAAATAGCCCCTTAAATATAAAAAAAATGTCCCATTTGCTGTGTTTTGACTCCTAAACGCCTCAAAATAGGATTTGTGTTTTAAAAAAAAAATGCTAGCTGTAGCCCTGTAGGCAACTACACTGCCACTACTATTTACTGAATAATTTAGCAATACCTTCTATTTATCAATACCCAGATCTTACGAATTAAACCAATCAACATTATCCAATATGGACATCCAATACAATACAAAAGACCCTTCATTATAACTATCAATACCATGGAGGAGAAAGTACAAAAAATATACTAACATTGCAAAAAGAAATCACTATAATTCCTAATTTCCAGGCTTCAAAAAACATCATAGATACTTCCTAATTTACGCAAACTTGCAGCCTCTTCAGATTAGATTTTCACTTCACTTGTTGTCTGTTTAATATCATCCAATTTCCTCACACGGCCACATGGTTGGCATATAAATGCGTTGTTATCTGCATTTCATGAAAAAGATAATTAAATAAAGACAACCCATTTACCCATATAACATCCATAAATCTGCTAAAGAAAAATATGTACCTGAATTCCGGAGTAAAACCCCCTGCATGTATCATCATCACACTTATAACCTTCCAATATTGCACTTTCTTCCCTAGATAATGGTAGAATGGGTCAAAGTCAAACTTCAGTGTGATTAATGTACAAGGACATTAGTCCAGGAACGAACCAGTTTCATGCAACAGGACATGAGCAGCTAAAGGAATGCCGTTCTTTTGGAGCCTTTTGTCTAGTAATGGTGGCCGTTTCTATATAACTTATTAGTACCTTCATGAGCATCAGAATACATATAGCAATCAGATTAGGTAATGCCCACCTTGTGTTTGTATTTCCCCATCTTTTTGGGAGAGGAACAGTTCATTCTAAGGAAGGAATGGACAGAAAAACACAACTTGATTTTTGCACAATACAATGCTTTCACATTTAGAACTAGTATTAGGTTGCAACAGAGGAATTGGAGAAGTACCAGTTGAATGATATTTAGTACCTCAGAAACTTTTGAAATAGGTTGCAAAGAACAAACCACTATTGTTCTTCACTGCAACATTAATACAACATTTGGCAAGCAGTTGAAGTACTATAATCAAATAGCACATACAGTTCTAGAGAAAGTACAAACAATAGGGAGATATGCACCCAAATCACCTGTGATTGATGACAGATATTAGGATAGAGTCCAATACCGAGAGGCCTGAGTTCTGGTATCACATATACTATGCGCATTGCAAGCAAGCTAAAACAACATAGAGCAAGACCATTTCGATCTAAGACCCATATAATAAGTAAAGCTCTAAAATGAGTTGTATCGAGTTGAGTTGAGTATTTCACGATTTAACTTGTTATATGGGTCTTTGGTGTTTTTTCAGTGAAAAGGAAAACATCAACCTACTACTTAAGCTAGAGTCCATTGTCTATAAGGTGGTTTACAAAAAGATTGATTTTTCTCGTGTTGCTTTCAAGGGACGTACATAATATATTGATAGATGATTTTGGATGTTGCAAATGTGAGTGTGGAATTAGCTATAAGCATGTGAGATATCATGCTGAATTCTATGGATTTTGAGGAACAATCTGTGTTTGCTATTGAGAAACAGCATTGTTCCATTTAATGGGGTTGACCACCTTGAAGTTAACTAAATAATTCTCTGTTGTTGGGACATTATCCATTAGAAGTGATTGCAGCAATGGTCCTGGTACTTTTATGACAAAACAAGCATAGAATCATATATAAGGTCTTCCATCACAATTCTTCATTCTCTTGACTATGAGATAAGAGACTAAAAAAGCACATAATGGATACAGAGCCATGGTGAATTTCATAGTCAAAAGACACGTACCAGTAGCCTAGACTAAGAGGGCTCTTTCCTGGGCCCCTTTAACCTCTCGAATACGTGATCTTCATTGAGCTCACCATGTTAGTAATTTGATCAAAATGCATGCTTTATATATAAACTCAGCTCAATTTTTGACAAATTGGATGGCAAAATTATGGACAGGAAGGAGCAATTCGGAAACTCAACGATATTTATTCTCAGCACCTGTGCTTCCTGAAGACAACCATTTGTAGTTAGATATTTGATGATTGATGAAATAATCACATTTGACTTTATATCATTTAAAAAACGGAGGAATAGGAGCTCTCTAGGCTATGAACTTGATGCTCAAAAGATTTAATCAGGTTAGCAGCTATCTTCTTGTCATGACTCTGCGTCCTAGCTAGAGTTGAAATGTCTTAATAATTGTGTGATATGTATGTGTGAAATTTAGAAATTTTGTTGTTGCCCATAATCATATCTTAATTTAGATTAGTAATTAAATGAAAGCCTGATACCATGAGTCATGATATGTTGAGGGAATGGAGATACAAGTAAATCAAGGCAAAGAGTTCTTGACATCACAGTCGGCTAACAAACCAATCTTCTTTTTTTTCTTAATGTAATTAGCTTGCTTCAGTTGTTATATGTATCCACTTCACTTGATAAAACTCGTTTTAGAACTTCTAAACTAATACTCATTACCTTAAAACATTACAAATACTCAAGACCCGAGTGACATAGTAAATCAATTAAAACAAGTCAAATAAGACTATAGTATGATCTAAGACACAAATTTTCATTGTATAACTCCAATCCATATACAATATCACAAGCTTGTAATTCAACTCCAAAGCATCACACTAAAGTAGAACATTTGATCACTATAGCATAATAAACTCTTGAATTATCATAACTCATACATAATGTGAGATTTCTCCAAATGCCAAGAGCTTAGCAATTTACACATGCACTACTAATTCAAGTGTTACAATTCAACAAAACAAACTTTGTAATTTCAAAGTTCCTAGATCAGGTACTTACTATAATTCAACACTCATGGACACCTAAAATCGACACCCAAAACCCTAGCCTCAACAAAATAACCAATTCAATAACATCCACAATCAACATCCAATAAACAATCTCAACAACAAAAAATAAATCTGAAACTATAGAAGAAAGGAGGAGGGTGATACCTTAAGTGGTGGCACAGGGCAACTCCAATCAGTGAGAAACTAAATCAACAAGACAAAGCCAGCAAAAAAGCAATAGGACTGGACTGGGATCGAAGTAAGAACGTTAAATCCTCCCAAAATTTTTGTTCAAGAACTGTGTGAAATGAGATAACTAACCCTCTTACTAGATTGAAGTTCAAACGCACCATCGAATTGATTTGTGAAAGAAAAAACGCAAAAGTTGAATGAGGAAAGCAGTAAACTAATTTATTTTATCAAACAGACAAAATAAGTAAGAAAAATTAAAAATTTCAGTCGAATTTGTTAAATCAAAACCATAAACAGCACAAAAAATGACCCATAGATTCAGGGAGGATGAAGAAAAAGACTCCAACAATGGAGACGAAAAGAACCGATGTCCGCAGTATTGAGAGAAAAGACAAAAGAAACCACTGATGAGAGAAGAAAATTGCTGAAGAAGTTTTGGGAGAGGAAGAAACATGGCTTAGGTTTTTTCGGACAGTCAAAAGCAACATAAGGCTGAAGGTTTTGATGAAATATTGAAATATGAGGCGTTTATGGGAGAAACGTCACACACAATGCTATTGCTTTTGAAAAAAAAAAGAAAATTTACATGTGTTTTTGCTGCTATTTCTTTAAAACGCCTCAAATAAAAAGCCTCAAATAGTTGTTTTTCCACTAGTGAATATGTTTAATCCAAGGGCTTCATATGATTGAAATATATCTAATACCAATTCAAGGAGTGAAAAGTATTTGGTTATTAAGCACCAAAAATGATTTGAAAGGTGTCCGTACACCATAAATTGCCTAAGAGACTATGATGCTTTTACCCTTTGATTTGAATTGAGTTAGATCCAAAGGATTCATATTCTTTAAATATATCTAATACCTATTCAAGGACTCAAATTATTTTGGTAATTATTCCCAACAAAATGATTTGAAAGGTTTTCATTCACCACAAATCGCCTAAGAGACTATGATGGTTTTTCCCTTTGATTTGAATTGAGTTTGATCCTAGGGCTTCATATGCTTTAAATATATCTAACACCTTTTCAAGGACTCAAAAATATTTGGTTATTATACACTACCAAAATAATTTGAAAGGTGTTCATACACCACAAATCGCCTAAGAGACTATGACGGTTTTACCCTTTGATTTGAAATAACATTGATCCAAATGCTTCGTATTATTAAAATATATCTAATACCGATTCAAGGAGTTAAAAATATTTTGAAAGGTGTTTATACACCACAAATCCCCTACGAGTCTACGAAGATTTTACCCATTGATTTGAATTGAGTTTGATCGAAGGACTTCATATGCTTTAAATAGATCTAATACCTACTCAAGGACTCAAAAATATCTAGTAATTATTCACAACAAAATGAATTGAAAGATGTTCATTCACCACAAATCGTCTAAGAGACCATGACGCTTTTACCATTTGTTTTGAATTGAGTTTGATCCAAGGGCTTCATATGCTATAATTAGATCTAGTACCTATTCAAGGACTCAAAAATAATTTGTAAATATTCACAACAAAATAATTTGAATGGTGTTCATGCACCACAAATCGCCTAAGAGACTATGACGGTTTTACCCTTTTGTTTGAATTGAGTTTGATCCAAGGGCTTCATATGCTTTAAACATATCTAATACCTATTCAAGGACTCAAAAATATTTGGTAAGTATTCACAACAAAATAATACGGAAGGTGTTCAGACACCACAACTCGCCTAAGAGACTATGACGGTTTTACCCTTTGATTTGAAATAAGTTTAATCCAAGGGCTTCACATCATTGAAATATATCTAATACCAATTCAAGGAGTGAAAAGTATTTGGTTATTAAGCACCAAAAATGATTTGAAAGGTGTTCATACACCAAAAATTGCCTAAGAGTCTATGACGCTTTTACCCTTTTATTTGAATTGAGTTAGCTCCAAGGGCTTCATATACTTTAAATATATATAATACCTATTCAAGGACTCAAATTTTTTTGGTAATTATTCCCAACAAAATGATTTAAAAGGTGTTCATTCACCACAAATCGCCTAAGAGACTATGATGGTTTTGCCCTTTGATTTGAATTGAGTTTGATCCTAGGGCTTCATATGCATTAAATATATCTAACACCTATTCAAGGACTCCAAAATATTTAATTATTATGCACAACCAAAATAATTTGAAAGGTGTTCATACACCACAAATCGCCTAAGAGACTATGACGGTTTTACCCTTTGATTTGAATTGACTTTGATCGAAGGACTTCGTATGCTTTAAATAGATCTAATACCTATTCAAGGACTCAAAAATATTTGGTAATTATTCACAACAAAATGATTTGAAAGATGTTCATTCACCACAAATCCACTAAGAGACCATGACGGTTTTACCATTTGTTTTGAATTGAGTTTGATCCAAGGGCTTCATATGCTTTAAATAGATCTAGTACCTATTCAAGCACTCAAAAATATTTTGTAATTATTCACAACCAAATGATTTGAAAGGTGTTCATACACCACAAATCGCCTAAAAGACTACGACGGTTTTACCCTTTGATTTAAATGGAGTTTGATCCAAGGGCTTCATACGCTTTAAATATTTCTAACACCTATTCAAGGACTCAAATATATTTGGTTATTATTCACAACCAAAATAATTTGAAAGGTGTTCATACACCACAAATCGCCTAAGAGACTATGACGGGTTTACCCTTTGATTTGAAATAAGTTTGATCCAAATGATTAAAAAATATCTAATACCCATTCAAGGAGTTAAAAATATTTTGGTAATTAAGCACAAACAATGATTTGAAAGGTGTTTATACACCACAAATCCCCTACGTGACTATGACGATTTTACCCTTTGATTTGAAATAAGTTTAATCCAAGGGCTTCACATCATTGAAATATATCTAATACCAATTCAAGGAGTGAAAAGTATTTGGTTATTAAGCACCAAAAATGATTTGAAAGGTGTTCATACACCAAAAATTGCCTAAGAGTCTATGACGCTTTTACCCTTTTATTTGAATTGAGTTAGCTCCAAGGGCTTCATATACTTTAAATATATATAATACCTATTCAAGGACTCAAATTTTTTTGGTAATTATTCCCAACAAAATGATTTAAAAGGTGTTCATTCACCACAAATCGCCTAAGAGACTATGATGGTTTTGCCCTTTGATTTGAATTGAGTTTGATCCTAGGGCTTCATATGCATTAAATATATCTAACACCTATTCAAGGACTCCAAAATATTTAATTATTATGCACAACCAAAATAATTTGAAAGGTGTTCATACACCACAAATCGCCTAAGAGACTATGACGGTTTTACCCTTTGATTTGAATTGACTTTGATCGAAGGACTTCGTATGCTTTAAATAGATCTAATACCTATTCAAGGACTCAAAAATATTTGGTAATTATTCACAACAAAATGATTTGAAAGATGTTCATTCACCACAAATCCACTAAGAGACCATGACGGTTTTACCATTTGTTTTGAATTGAGTTTGATCCAAGGGCTTCATATGCTTTAAATAGATCTAGTACCTATTCAAGCACTCAAAAATATTTTGTAATTATTCACAACCAAATGATTTGAAAGGTGTTCATACACCACAAATCGCCTAAAAGACTACGACGGTTTTACCCTTTGATTTAAATGGAGTTTGATCCAAGGGCTTCATACGCTTTAAATATTTCTAACACCTATTCAAGGACTCAAATATATTTGGTTATTATTCACAACCAAAATAATTTGAAAGGTGTTCATACACCACAAATCGCCTAAGAGACTATGACGGGTTTACCCTTTGATTTGAAATAAGTTTGATCCAAATGATTAAAAAATATCTAATACCCATTCAAGGAGTTAAAAATATTTTGGTAATTAAGCACAAACAATGATTTGAAAGGTGTTTATACACCACAAATCCCCTACGAGACTATGACGATTTTACCCTTTTATTAGAATGGAGTTGAATCAAAGGACTTCATATGCTTTAAATAGATCTAATACCTATTCAAGGACTCAAAAATATTTGGTAATTATTCACAACAAAATGATTTGAAAGGTGTTCATTCGCAACAAATCGTCTAAGAGTCTATGACAATTTTACCCTTTGTTTTGAATTGCGTTTGATCCAAGGGCTTCATATGCTTTAATTAGATCTATTACCTATTCAAGGACTAAAAAATAATTCGTAATTATTCACAACAAAATGATTTGAAAGGTGTTCATACACCACAAATCGCCTAAGAGACTATGACGGTTTTAACCTTTGATTTAAATTGAGTTTTATCCAAGGGCTTCATATGCTTTAAATATATCTAATACCTATTCATGGAGTCATAAATATTTTGTAAATATTCACAACAATATAATTTGAAAGGTGTTCATACACCACAAATCGCCTAAGAGACTATGACGGTTTTACCCTATAGTTTGAATTGAGTATGATCCAAGGGCTTCATATGCTTTAAAAATATCTAAAATCTATTCAAGGAATCAAAAATATTTGGTAATGATTCACAACAAAATAATATGAAAGGTGTTTAGACACCACAACTCGCTTAAGAGACTATGACGGTTTTACCCTTTGATTTCAAATATGTTTAATCCAAGGGCTTCATATGATTGAAATATATCTAATAACAATTCAAGGAGTGAAAAGTATTTGGTTATTAAGCACCAAAAATGATTTGAAAGGTGTTCGTACACCAAAAATTGCCTAAGAGAGACTATGACGCTTTTACCCTTTGATTTGAATTGAGTTAGATCCAAGTGCTTCATATTTTTTAATATATATAATACCTATTCAAGGACTCAAAATTTTTTGGTAATTATTCCCAACTAAATGATTTGAAAGGTGTTCATTCACCACAAATCACCTAAGAGACTATGACGGTTTTACCCTTTGATTTGAAATAATTTTGATCCATATGCTTTGTATTATTAAAATATATCTAATACCGATTCAAGTAGTTAAAAATATTTTGAAAGGTGTTTATACACCACAAATCCCCTACGAGTCTATGAAGATTTTACCCTTTGATTTGAATTGAGTTTGATCGAAGGACTTCATATGCTTTAAATAGATCTAATACCTATTCAAGGAGTCAAAAATATTTGGTAATTATTCACAATAAAATGATTTTAAAGGTGTTCATACATCATAAATCGCCTAAGAGACTATGACGGTTTTACCCTTTGATTTAAATTGAGTTTTATCCAAGGGCTTCATATGCTTGAAATAGATCTAATACCTATTCAAGGAGTCATAAATATTTTGTAAATATTCACAACAAAATAATTTGAATGGTGTTCATACACCACAAATCGCCTAAGAGCCTATGACGGTTTTACCCTTTTGCTTGAATTGAGTTTGATCCAAGGGATTCATATGCTTTAAACATATCTAATACCTATTCAAGGACTCAAAAATATTTGGTAAGTATTCACAACAAAATAATACGGAAGGTGTTCAGACACCACAACTCGCCTAAGAGACTATGACGGTTTTACCCTTTGATTTGAAATAAGTTTAATCCAAGGGTTTCACATCATTGAAATATATCTAATACCAATTCAAGGAGTGAAAATTATTTGGTTATTAAGCACCAAAAATGATTTGAAAGGTGTTCATACACCAAAAATTGCATAAGAGTCTATGACGCTTTTACCCTTTTATTTGAATTGAGTTAGCTCCAAGGGCTTCATATGCTTTAAATATATCTAATACCTATTCAAGGACTCAAATTTTTTTGGTAATTATTCCCAACAAAATGATTTGATAGGTGTTCATTCACCACAAATCGCCTACGAGACTATGATGGTTTTGCCCTTTGATTTGAATTGAGTTTGATCCTAAGGCTTCATATGCATTAAATATATCTAACACTTATTCAAGGACTCAAAAATATTTAATTAATATGCACAACCAAAATAATTTGAAAGGTGTTCATACACCACAAATCGCCTAAGAGACTATGACGGTTTTACCCTTTGATTTGAAATAAGTTTGATCCAAATGCTGCATATGATTAAAATATATCTAATACCGATTCAAGGAGTTAAAAATATTTTGGTAATTAAGCACAAACAATGATTTGAAAGGTGTTTATACATCATAAATCCCCTACGTGACTGTGACGGTTTTACCCTTTGATTTGAATTTAGTTTGATCGAAGGACTTCATATGCTTTAAATAGATCTAATACCTATTCAAGGACTCAAAAATATTTGGTAATTATTCACAACAAAATGATTTGAAAGAAGTTCATTCACCACAAATCCACTAAGAGACTATGACGGTTTTACCATTTATTTTGAATTGAGTTTGATCCAAGGGCTTCATATGCTTTAAATAGATCTAGTACCTATTCAAGCACTCAAAAATATTTTGTAATTATTCACAACCAAATGATTTGAAAGGTGTTCATACACCACAAATCGCCTAAAAGACTACGACGGTTTTACCCTTTGATTTAAATGGAGATTGATCCAAGGGCTTCATGCGCTTTAAATATTTCTAACACCTATTAAAGGACTCAAAAATATTTGGTTATTATTCACAACCAAAATAATTTGAAAGGTGTTCATACACCACAAATCGCCAAAGAGACTATGACGGTTTTACCCTTTGATTTGAAATAAGTTTGATCCAAATGATTAAAAAATATCTAATACCCATTCAAGGAGTTAAAAATATTTTGGTAATTAAGCACAAACAATGATTTGAAAGGTGTTTATACACCACAAATCCCCTACGAGACTATGACGATTTTACCCTTTTATTAGAATGGAGTTGAATCGAAGGACTTCATATGCTTTAAATAGATCTAATACCTATTCAAGGACTCAAAAATATTTCGTAATTATTCACAACAAAATGATTTGAAAGGTGTTCATTTGCAACAAATCGTCTAAGAGTCTATGACCGTTTTACCCTTTGTTTTGAATTGAGTTTGTTCCAAGGGCTTCATATGCTTTAATTAGATCTATTACCTTTTCAAGGACTCAAAAATAATTCGTAATTATTCACAACAAATGATTTGAAAGGTGTTCATACACCACAAATCGCCTAAGAGACTATGACGGTATTAACCTTTGATTTAAATTGAGTTTTATCCAAGGGCTTCATATACTTTAAATATATCTAATAACTATTCAAGGAGTCATAAATATTTTGGAATTATTCACAACAAAATAATATGAAAGGTGTTCAGACACCACAACTCGCTTAAGAGACCATGACGGTTTTACCCTTTGATTTGAAATATGTTTAATCCAAGGGCTTCATATGATTGAAATATATCTAATACCAATTCAAAAATTATTTGGTTATTAAGCACCAAAAATTATTTGAAAGGTGTTCGTACACCAAAAATTGCCTAAGAGAGACTATGACGCTTTTACCCTTTGATTTGAATTGAGTTAGATCCAAGGGCTTCATATTCTTTAAATATATCTAAGACCTATTGAAGGATTCAAAATTTTTTGGTAATTATTCCCAACAAAATAATTTGAAAGGTTTTCATTCACCACAAATCGCCTAAGAGACTATGATGGTTTTTCCCTTTGATTTGAATTGAGTTTGATCCTAGGGCTTCATATGCTTTAAATATATCTAACACCTATTCAAGGACTCAAAAATGTTTGGTTATTATGCACTACCAAAATAATTTGAAAGGTGTTCATACACCACAAATCGCCTAAGCGAGTATGACGGTGTTTATACCTAGTACCGATTCAAGGAGTTAAAAATATTTTGAAAGGTGTTTATACACCACAAATCCCCTACGAGTCTATGACGATTTTACCCTTTGATTTGAATTGAGTTTGATCGAAGGACTTCATATGCTTTAATAGATCTAATACCTATTCAAGGACTCAAAATTTTTTATTAATTATTCACAACAAAATGATTTGAATGATGTTCATTCACGACAAATCGTCTAAGAGACCATGACGGTTTTACCATTTGTTTTGAATTGAGTTTGATCTAAGGGCTTCGTATGCTATAATTAGATCTAGTACCCATTCAAGGACTCAAAAATATTTGGTTATTATTCACAACAAAATGATTTTAAAGGTGTTCATATATTACAAATCGCCTAAGAGACTATGACGGTTTTACCCTTTGATTTAAATTGAGTTTTATCCAAGGGCTTCATATGCTTTAAATAGATCTAATACCTATTCAAGGAGTCATAAATATTTTGTAAATATTCACAACAAAATAATTTGAATGGTGTTCATACACCACAAATCGCCTTAGAGACTATGACGGTTTTACCCTTTAGTTTGAATTGAGTGTGATACAAGGGCTTCATATGCTTTAAACATATCTAATACCTATTCAAGGACTCAAAAATATTTGGTAAGTATTCACAACAAAATAATATGAAAGGTGTTCAGACACCACTACTCGCCTAAGAGACTATGACGGTTTTACCCTTTGATTTGAAATAAGTTTAATCCAAGGGCTTCACATCATTGAAATATATCTAATACCAATTCAAGGAGTGAAAAGTATTTGGTTATTAAGCACCACAAATGATTTGAAAGGTGTTCATACACCAAAAATTTCCTAAGAGTCTATGACGCTTTTACCCTTTTATTTGAATTGAGTTAGCTCCAAGGGCTTCATATGCTTTAAATATATCTGATACCTATTCAAGGACTCAAAATTTTTTGGTAATTATTCCCAACAAAATGATTTGAAAGGTGTTGATTCACCACAAATCGCCTAAGAGACCATGATGGTTTTGCCCTTTGATTTGAATTGAGTTTGATCCTAGGGCTTCATATGCTTTAAATATATCTAACACCTATTCAAGGACTCAAAAATATTTAATTATTATGCACAACCAAAATAATTTTAAAGGTGTTCATTCACGACAAATCGGCTAAGAGACCATGACGGTTTTACCATTTGTTTTGAATTGAGTTTGATCTAAGGGCTTCGTATGCTATAATTAGATCTAGTACCCATTCAAGGACTCAAAAATATTTGGTTATTATTCACAACAAAATGATTTTAAAGGTGTTCATATATTACAAATCGCCTAAGAGACTATGACGGTTTTACCCTTTGATTTAAATTGAGTTTTATCCAAGGGCTTCATATGCTTTAAATAGATCTAATACCTATTCAAGGAGTCATAAATATTTTGTAAATATTCACAACAAAATAATTTGAATGGTGTTCATACACCACAAATCGCCTTAGAGACTATGACGGTTTTACCCTTTAGTTTGAATTGAGTGTGATACAAGGGCTTCATATGCTTTAAACATATCTAATACCTATTCAAGGACTCAAAAATATTTGGTAAGTATTCACAACAAAATAATATGAAAGGTGTTCAGACACCACTACTCGCCTAAGAGACTATGACGGTTTTACCCTTTGATTTGAAATAAGTTTAATCCAAGGGCTTCACATCATTGAAATATATCTAATACCAATTCAAGGAGTGAAAAGTATTTGGTTATTAAGCACCACAAATGATTTGAAAGGTGTTCATACACCAAAAATTTCCTAAGAGTCTATGACGCTTTTACCCTTTTATTTGAATTGAGTTAGCTCCAAGGGCTTCATATGCTTTAAATATATCTGATACCTATTCAAGGACTCAAAATTTTTTGGTAATTATTCCCAACAAAATGATTTGAAAGGTGTTGATTCACCACAAATCGCCTAAGAGACCATGATGGTTTTGCCCTTTGATTTGAATTGAGTTTGATCCTAGGGCTTCATATGCTTTAAATATATCTAACACCTATTCAAGGACTCAAAAATATTTAATTATTATGCACAACCAAAATAATTTTAAAGGTGTTCATACACCACAAATCGGCTAAGAGACTATGACGGTTTTACCCTTTGATTTGAAATAAGTTTGATCCAAATGCTCCATATGATTAAAATATATCTAATACTGATTCAAGGAGTTAAAAATATTTTGGTAATTAAGCACAAACAATGATTTGAAAGGTGTTTATACATCATAAATCACCTACGAGACTGTGACGGTTTTACCCTTTGATTTGAATTGAGTTTGATCGAAGGACTTCATATGATTTAAATAGATCTAATACCTATTCAAGGACTCAAAAATATTTGGTAATAATTCACAACAAAATGATTTGAAAGATGTTCATTCACCACAAATCCACTAAGAGACCATGACGGTTTTACCATTTGTTTTGAATTGAGTTTGATCCAAGGGCTTCATATGCTATAATTAGATCTAGTACCTATTCAAGGACTCAAAAATATTTGGTAATTATTCACAACAAAATGATTTTAAAGGTGTTCATACATCACAAATCGCCTAAGAGACTATGACAGTTTTACCCTTTGATTTAAATTGAGTTTTATCCAAGGGCTTCATATGCTTTAAATAGATCTAATACCTATTCAAGGATTCATAAATATTTTGTAAATATTCACCACAAAATAATTTGAATGGTGTTATACACCACAAATCGCCTAAGAGACTATGACGGTTATACCCTTTGATTTGAAATAAGTTTAATCCAAGGGCTTCACATCATTGAAATATATCTAATACCAATTCAAGGAGTGAAAAGTATTTGGTTATTAAGCACCAAAAATGATTTGAAAGGTGTTCATACACCAAAAATTTCCTAAGAGTCTATGACGTTTTTACCCTTTTATTTGAATTGAGTTAGCTCCAAGGGCTTCATATGCTTTAAATATATCTGATACCTATTCAAGGACTCAAAATTTTTTGGTAATTATTCCCAACAAAATGATTTGAAAGGTGTTGATTCACCACAAATCGCCTAAGAGACCATGATGGTTTTGCCCTTTGATTTGAATTGAGTTTGATCCTAGGGCTTCATATGCTTTAAATATATCTAACACCTATTCAAGGACTCAAAAATATTTAATTATTATGCACAACCAAAATAATTTTAAAGTGTTCATACACCACAAATCGGCTAAGAGACTATGACGGTTTTACCCTTTGATTTGAAATAAGTTTGATCCAAATGCTACATATGATTAAAATATATCTAATACTGATTCAAGGAGTTAAAAATATTTTGGTAATTAAGCACAAACAATGATTTGAAAGGTGTTTATACATCATAAATCACCTACGAGACTGTGACGGTTTTACCCTTTGATTTTAATTGAGTTTGATCGAAGGACTTCATATGATTTAAATAGATCTAATACCTATTCAAGGACTCAAAAATATTTGGTAATTATTCACAACAAAATTATTTGAAAGATGTTCATTCACCACAAATCCACTAAGAGACCATGACGGTTTTACTATTTGTTTTGAATTGAGTTTGATCCAAGGGCTTCATATGCTATAATTAGATCTAGTACCTATTCAAGGACTCAAAAATATTTGGTAATTATTCACAACAAAATGATTTTAAAGGTGTTCATACATCACAAATCGCCTAAGAGACTATGACGGTTTTACCCTTTGATTTAAATTGAGTTTTATCCAAGGGCTTCATATGCTTTAAATAGATCTAATACCTATTCAAGGATTCATAAATATTTTGTAAATATTCACCACAAAATAATTTGAATGGTGTTATACACCACAAATCGCCTAAGAGACTATGCCGGTTATACCCTTTGATTTGAAATAAGTTTAATCCAAGGGCTTCACATCATTGAAATATATCTAATACCAATTCAAGGAGTGAAAAGTATTTGGTTATTAAGCACCAAAAATGATTTGAATGGTGTTCATACACCAAAAATTGCATAAGAGTCTATGACGCTTTTACCCTTTTATTTGAATTGAGTTAGCTCC
Source organism: Patellifolia procumbens (assembly GCA_947645195.1). Classification (NCBI taxonomy): domain Eukaryota; kingdom Viridiplantae; phylum Streptophyta; class Magnoliopsida; order Caryophyllales; family Amaranthaceae; genus Patellifolia; species Patellifolia procumbens. Next base: position 56,539 of record CANSGD010001496.1, on the reverse strand, counting down.
AAGGGTTTCATATGCTTTAAATATATCTAATACCTATTCAAGGACTCAAATTTTTTTGGTAATTATTCCCAACAAAATGATTTGAAAGGTGTTCATTCACCACAAATCGCCTAAGAGACTATGATGGTTTTGCCCTTTGATTTGAATTGAGTTTGATCCTAGGGATTCATATGCATTAAATATATATAACACCTATTCAAGGACTCAAAAATAGTTAATTATTATGCACAACAAAAATAATTTGAAAGGTGTTCATACACCACAAATCGCCTAAGAGACTATAACAGTTTTACCCTTTGATTTGAAATAAGTTTGATCCAAATGCTACATATGATCAAAATATATCTAATACCGATTCAAGGAGTTAGAAATATTTTGGTAATTAAGCACAAACAATGATTTGAAAGGTGTTTATACATCATAAATCACCTAAGAGTCTGTGACGGTTTTACCCTTTGATTTGAATTGAGTTTGATCGAAGGACTTCATATGATTTAAATAGATCTAATACCTATTCAAGGACTCAAAAATATTTGGTAATTATTCACAACAAAATGATTTGAAAGATGTTCATTCACCACAAATCCACTAAGAGACCATGACGGTTTTACCATTTATTTTGAATTGAGTTTGATCCAAGGGCTTCATATGCTATAATTAGATCTAGTGCCTATTCAAGGACTCAAAAATATTTGGTAATTATTCACCACAAAATGATTTTAAAGGTGTTCATACATCACAAATCGCCTAAGAGACTATGACGGTTTTACCCTTTGATTTAAATTGAGTTTTATCCAAGGGCTTCATATGCTTTAAATAGATCTAATACCTATTCAAGGATTCATAAATATTTTTATAAATATTCACCACAAAATAATTTGAATGGTGTTCATACACCACAAATCGCCTAAGAGACTATGAAAGTTTAACCCTTTGATTTGAAATAAGTTTAATCCAAGGGCTTCACATCATTGAAATATATCTAATACCAATTCAAGGAGTGAAAAGTATTTGGTTATTAAGCACCAAAAATGATTTGAAAGGTGTTCATACACCAAAAATTGCCTAAGAGTCTATGACGCTTTTACCCTTTTATTTGAATTGAGGTAGCTCCAAGGGTTTCATATGCTTTAAATATATCTAATACCTATTCAAGGACTCAAAATTTTTTGGTAATTATTCCCAACAAAATGATTTGAAAGGTGTTCATTCACCACAAATCGCCTAAGAGACTATGATGGTTTTGCCCTTTGATTTGAATTGAGTTTGATCCTAGGGATTCATATGCATTAAATATATCTAACACCTATTCAAGGACAAAAAAATATTTAATTATTATGCACAACAAAAATAATTTGAAAGGTGTTCATACACCACAAATCGCCTAAGAGACTATGACGGTTTTACCCTTTGATTTCAAATAAGTTTGATCCAAATGTTACATATGATAAAAATATATCTAATACCGATTCAAGGAGTTAAAAATATTTTGGTAATTAAGCACAAACAATGATTTAAAAGAAGTTTATACATCATAAATCACCTACGAGTCTGTGACGGTTTTACCCTTTGATTTGAATTGAGTTTGATCGAAGGACTTCATATGATTTAAATAGATCTAATACATATTCAAGGACTCAAAAATATTTGGTAATTATTCACAACAAAATGATTTGAAAGATGTTCATTCACCACAAATCCACTAAGAGACCATGACGGTTTTATCATTTATTTTGAATAGAGTATTATCCAAGTGCTTCATATTCTATAATTAGATCTAGTGCCTATTCAAGGACTCAAAAATATTTGGTAATTATTCACAACAAAATGATTTTAAAGGTGTTCATACATCACAAATCGCCTAAGAGACTATGACGGTTTTACCCTTTGATTTAAATTGAGTTTTATCCAAGGGCTTCATATGCTTTAAATAGATCTAATACCTATTCAAGGATTTATAAATATTTTGTAAATATTCACCACAAAATAATTTGAATGGTGTTCATACACCATAAATCGCCTAAGAGACTATGACGGTTTTACCCTTTGATTTGAAATAAGTTTAATCCAAGGGCTTCACATCATTGAAATATATCTAATACCAATTCAAGGAGTGAAAAGTATTTGGTTATTAAGCACCAAAAATGATTTGAAAGGTGTTCATACACCAAAAATTGCCTAAGAGTCTATGACGCTTTTACCCTTTTATTTGAATTGAGTTAGCTCCAAGGGTTTCATATGCTTTAAATATATCTAATACCTATTCAAGGACTCAAATTTTTTTGGTAATTATTCCCAACAAAATGATTTGAAAGGTGTTCATTCACCACAAATCGCCTACGAGACTATGATGGTTTTGCCCTTTGATTTGAATTGAGTTTGATCCTAGGGATTCATATGCATTAAATATATCTAACACCTATTCAAGGACTCAAAAATATTTAATTATTATGCTCAACAAAAATAATTTGAAAGGTGTTCATACACCACAAATCGCCTAAGAGACTATGACGGTTTTACACTTTGATTTGAAATAAGTTTGATTCAAATGTTACATATGATTAAAATATATCTAATACCGATTCAAGGAGTTAAAAATATTTTGGTAATTAAGCACAAACAATGATTTGAAAGGTGTTTATACATCATAAATCACCTACGAGTCTGTGACGGTTTTACCCTTTGATTTGAATTGAGTTTGATCGAAGGACTTCATATGATTTAAATAGATCTAATACCTATTCAAGGACTCAAAAATATTTGGTAATTATTCACATCAAAATGATTTGAAAGATGTTCATTCACCACAAATCCACTAAGAGACCATGACGGTTTTACCATTTGTTTTGAATTGAGTTTGATCCAAGGGCGTCATAAGCTATAATTAGATCTAGTACCTATTCAAGGACTCAAAAATATTTGGTAATTATTCACAACAAAATGATTTTAAAGGTGTTCATACATCACAAATCGCCTAAGAGACTATGACAGTTTTACCCTTTGATTTAAATTGAGTTTTATCCAAGGGCTTCATATGCTTTAAATAGATCTAATACCTATTCAAGGATTCATAAATATTTTGTAAATATTCACCACAAAATAATTTGAATGGTGTTCATACACCACAAATCGCCTAAGAGACTATGACGGTTTTACCCTTTGATTTGAAATAAGTTTAATCCAAAGGCTTCACATCATTGAAATAAATCTAATACCAATTCAAGGAGTGAAAAGTATTTGGTTATTAAGCACCAAAAATGATTTGAAAGGTGTTCATACACCAAAAATTGCCTAAGAGTCTATGACGCTTTTACCCTTTTATTTGAATTAAGTTAGCTCCAAGGGTTTCATATGCTTTAAATATATCTAATACCTATTCAAGGACTCAAATTTTTTGGTAATTATTCCCAACAAAATGATTTGAAAGGTGTTCATTCACCACAAATCGCCTAAGAGACTATGATGGTTTTGCCCTTTGATTTGAATTGAGTTTGATCCTAGGGCTTCATATCCACTAAATATATCTAACACCTATTCAAGGACTCAAAAATATTTAATTATTATGCACAACCAAAATAATTTTAAAGGTGTTCATACACCACATATCGCCTAAGAGACTATGACGGTTTTACCCTTTGATTTGAAATAAGTTTGATCCAAATGCTACATGTGATTAAAATATATCTAATACCGATTCAAGGAGTTAAAAATATTTTGGTAATTAAGCACAAACAATGATTTGAAAGGTGTTTATACATCATAAATCACCTACGAGTCTGTGACGGTTTTACCCTTTGATTTGAATTGAGTTTGATCGAAGGACTTCATATGATTTACATAGATCTAATACCTATTCAAGGACTCAAAAATATTTGGTAACTATTCACAACAAAATGATTTGAAAGATGTTCATTCACCACAAATCCACTAAGAGACCATGACAGTTTTACCATTTGTTTTGAATTGATTTTGATCCAAGGGCTTCATATGCTATAATTAGATCTAGTACCTATTCAAAGACTCAAAAATATTTGGTAATTATTCACAACAAAATGATTTTAAAGGTGTTCATACATCACAAATCACCTAAGAGACTATGACGATCTTACCCTTTGATTTAAATTGAGTTTTATCCAAGGGCTTCAAATGCTTTAAATAGATCTAATATCTATTCAAGGATTCATAAATATTTTGTAAATATTCACCACAAAATAATTTGAATGGTGTTCATACACCACAAATCGCCTAAGAGACTATGACGGTTTTACCCTTTGATTTGAAATAAGTTTAATCCAAGGGCTTCACATCATTGAAATATATCTAATACCAATTCAAGGAGTGAAAAGTATTTGGTTATTAAGCACCAAAAATGATTTGAAAGGTGTTCATACACCAAAAATTGCATAAGAGTCTATGACGCTTTTACCCTTTTATTTGACTTGAGTTAGCTCCAAGGGTTTCATATGCTTTAAATATATCTAATACCTATTCAAGGACTCAAAATTTTTTGGTAATTATTCCCAACAAAATGATTTGAAAGGTGTTCATTCACCACAAATCGCCTAAGAGACTATGATGGTTTTGCCCTTTGATTTGAATTGAGTTTGATCCTAGGGTTTCATATGCACTAAATATATCTAACACCTATTCAAGGAATCAAAAATATTTAATTATTATGCACAACCAAAATAATTTGAAAGGTGTTCATACACCACAAATCGCCTAAGAGACTATGACAGTTTTACCCTTTGATTTGAAATAAGTTTGATCCAAATGCTTCATATGATTAAAATTTATATAATACCGATTTAAGGAATTAAAAATATTTTGGTACTTAAGCACAAACAATGATTTGAAATGTGTTTATACATCATAAATCCCCTACCAGACTGTGACGGTTTTACCCTTTGATTTGAATTGAGTTTGATCGATCGACTTCATATGATTTCAATAGATCTAATACCTATTCAAGGACTCAAAAATACTTGGTAATTATTCACAACAAAATGATTTGAAAGATGTTCATTCACCACAAATCCACTAAGAGACCATGACGGTTTTACCATTTGTTTTGAATTGAGTTTGATCCAAGGGCTTCATATGCTATAATTAGATCTAGTACCTATTCAAGGACTCAAAAATATTTGGTAATTATTCACAACAAAATGATTTTAAAGGTGTTCATACATCACAAATCGCCTAAGAGACTATGACGGTTTTACCCTTTGATTTAAATTGAGTTTTATCCAAGGGCTTCATATGCTTTAAATAGATCTAATACCTATTCAAGGATTCATAAATATTTTGTAAATATTCACCACAAAATAATTTGAATGGTGTTCATACACCACAAATCGCCTAAGAGACTATGACGGTTTTACCCTTTGATTTGAAATAAGTTTAATCCAAAGGCTTCACATCATTGAAATATATCTAATACCAATTCAAGGAGTGAAAAGTATTTGGTTATTAAGCACCAAAAATGATTTGAAAGGTGTTCATACACCAAAAATTGCCTAAGAGTCTATGACGCTTTTACCCTTTTATTTGAATTAAGTTAGCTCCAACGGTTTCATATGCTTTAAATATATCTAATACCTATTCAAGGACTCAAAATTTTTTGGTAATTATTCCCAACAAAATGATTTGAAAGGTGTTCATTCACCACAAATCGCCTAAGAGACTATGATGGTTTTGCCCTTTGATTTGAATTGAGTTTGATCCTAGGGCTTCATATCCACTAAATATATCTAACACCTATTCAAGGAATCAAAAATATTTAATTATTATGCACAACCAAAATAATTTGAAAGGTGTTCAGACACCACAAATCGCCTAAGAGACTATTACGGTTTTACCCTTTGATTTGAAATAAGTTTGATCCAAATGCTTCATATGATTAAAATATATCTAATACCGATTCAAGGAGTTAAAAATATTTTGGTAATTAAGCACAAACAATGATTTGAAATGTGTTTATACATCATAAATCCCCTACGAGACTGTGACGGTTTTACCCTTTGATTTGAATTGAGTTTGGTAATTATTCACAACAAAATGATTTGAAAATGTTCATTCACCATAAATCCACTAAGAGACCATGACGGTTTTACCATTTGTTTTGAATTGAGTTTGATCCAAGGGCTCCATATGCCTTAAATAGATCTAGCACCTATTCAAGCACTCAAAAATATTTTGTAATTATTCACAACCAAATTATTTGAAAGGTGTTCATACACCACAAAACGCCTAAGAGACTACGACGGTTTTACCCTTTGATTTAAATGGATTTTGATCCAAGGGCTTCATACGCTTTAAATATTTCTGACACCTATTCAAGGACTCAAAAATATCTGTTTATTATTCACAACCAAAATAATTTTAAAGGTGTTCATACACCACATATCGCCTAAGAGACTATGACGGTTTTACCCTTTAATTTGAAATAAGTTTGTACCAAATGATTCATCTGATTAAAAAATATCTAATACCCATTCAAGGAGTTAAAAATATTTTGGTAATTAAGCACAAACAATGATTTGAAAGGTGTTTATACACCACAAATCCCCTACGTGACTATGACGATTTTACCCTTTTATTTGAATGGAGTTGAATCGAAGGACTTCATATGCTTTAAATAGATCTAATACCTATTCAAGTACTCAAAAATATTTGGTAATTATTCACAACAAAATGATTTGAAAGGTGTTCAATCGCAACAAATCGTCTAAGAGACTATGACGGTTTTACCCTTTGTTTTGAATTGAGTTTGATCTAAGGGCTTCATATGCTTTAAATAGATCTATTACCTATTCAAGGACTCAAAAATATTTGGTAATTATTCACAACAAAATGATTTGAAAGGTGTTCATACACCACAAATCGCCTAAGAGACTATGACGGTTTTACCCTTTGATTTAAATTGAGTTTTATCCAAGAGCTTCATATGCTTTAAATATATCTAATACCTATTCAAGGAGTCATAAATTTATTGTAAATATTCACAACAAAATAATTTGAAAGGTATTCATACACCACAAATCGCCTAAGAGACTATGACGGTTTTACTCTTTAGTTTGAATTGAGTTTGATCCAAGGGCTTCATATGCTTTAAACATATCTAATACCTATTCAAGGAATTAAAATTATTATGTTATTATTCACAACAAAATAATATGAAAGGTGGTCAGACACCACAACTCGCCTAAGAGACTATGACGGTTTTACCCTTTGATTTTAAATATGTTTAATCCAAGGGCTTCATAGCATTGAATTGTATCTTATACCAATTCAAGGAGTGAAAAGTATCTGGTTATTAAGCACCAAAAATGATTTGAAAGGTGTTCGTACACCAAAAATTGCCTAAGAGACTATGACGCTTTTACTCTTTGATTTGAATTGAGTTAGATCCAAGGGCTTCATATTCTTTAAATATATCTAATACCTATTTAAGGACTCAAATTGTTTTGGTAATTATTCCTAACAATTTGATTGGAAAGGTTTTCATTCACGACAAATCGCCTAAGAGACTATGATTGCTTTTCCCATTGATTTGAAATGAGTTTGATCCTAGGGCTTTATATGCTTTAAATATATCTAACACCTATTCAAGGACTCAAAAATATTTGGTTATTATGCACTACCAAAATAATTTGAAAGGTGTTCATACACCACAAATCGCCTAAGCGACTATGACGGTTTTACCCTTTGATTTGAAATAATTTTAATCCAAAGGCTTCACATCATTGAAATATATCTAATACCAATTCAAGGAGTGAAAAGTATTTGGTTATTAAGCACCAAAAATGATTTGAAAGGTGTTCATACACCAAAAATTGCCTAAGAGTCTATGACGCTTTTACCCTTTTATTTGAATTAAGTTAGCTCCAAGGGTTTCATATGCTTTAAATATATCTAATACCTATTCAAGGACTCAAAATTTTTTGGTAATTATTCCCAACAAAATGATTTGAAAGGTGTTCATTCACCACAAATCGCCTAAGAGACTATGATGGTTTTGCCCTTTGATTTGAATTGAGTTTGATCCTAGGGCTTCATATCCACTAAATATATCTAACACCCATTCAAGGAATCAAAAATATTTAATTATTATGCACAACCAAAATAATTTGAAAGGTGTTCAGACACCACAAATCGCCTAAGAGACTATGACGGTTTTACCCTTTGATTTGAAATAAGTTTGATCCAAATGCTTCATATGATTAAAATATATCTAATACCGATTCAAGGAGTTAAAAATATTTTGGTAATTAAGCACAAACAATGATTTGAAATGTGTTTATACATCATAAATCCCCTACGAGACTGTGACGGTTTTACCCTTTGATTTGAATTGAGTTTGGTAATTATTCACAACAAAATGATTTGAAAATGTTCATTCACCATAAATCCACTAAGAGACCATGACGGTTTTACCATTTGTTTTGAATTGAGTTTGATCCAAGGGCTCCATATGCCTTAAATAGATCTAGCACCTATTCAAGCACTCAAAAATATTTTGTAATTATTCACAACCAAATTATTTGAATGGTGTTCATACACCACAAAACGCCTAAGAGACTACGACGGTTTTACCCTTTGATTTAAATGGATTTTGATCCAAGGGCTTCATACACTTTAAATATTTCTGACACCTATTCAAGGACTCAAAAATATCTGTTTATTATTCACAACCAAAATAATTTTAAAGGTGTTCATACACCACATATCGCCTAAGAGACTATGACGGTTTTACCCTTTGATTTGAAATAAGTTTGTACCAAATGATTCATCTGATTAAAAAATATCTAATACCCATTCAAGGAGTTAAAAATATTTTGGTAATTAAGCACAAACAATGATTTGAAAGGTGTTTATACACCACAAATCCCCTACGTGACTATGACGATTTTACCCTTTTATTTGAATGGAGTTGAATCGAAGGACTTCATATGCTTTAAATAGATCTAATACCTATTCAAGTACTCAAAAATATTTGGTAATTATTCACAACAAAATGATTTGAAAGGTGTTCATTCGCAACAAATCGTCTAAGAGACTATGACGGTTTTACCCTTGTTTTGAATTGAGTTTGATCTAAGGGCTTCATATGCTTTAAATAGATCTATTACCTATTCAAGGACTCAAAAATATTTGGTAATTATTCACAACAAAATGATTTGAAAGGTGTTCATACACCACAAATCGCCTAAGAGACTATGACGGTTTTACCCTTTGATTTAAATTGAGTTTTATCCAAGAGCTTCATATGCTTTAAATATATCTAATACCTATTCAAGGAGTCATAAATTTATTGTAAATATTCACAACAAAATAATTTGAAAGGTGTTCATACACCACAAATCGCCTAAGAGACTATGACGGTTTTACTCTTTAGTTTGAATTGAGTTTGATCCAAGGGCTTCATATGCTTTAAACATATCTAATACCTATTCAAGGAATTAAAATTATTATGTTATTATTCACAACAAAATAATATGAAAGGTGGTCAGACACCACAACTCGCCTAAGAGACTATGACGGTTTTACCCTTTGATTTTAAATATGTTTAATCCAAGGGCTTCATAGCATTAAATTGTATCTTATACCAATTCAAGGAGTGAAAAGTATCTGGTTATTAAGCACCAAAAATTATTTGAAAGGTGTTCGTACACCAAAAATTGCCTAAGAGACTATGACGCTTTTACTCTTTGATTTGAATTGAGTGAGATCCAAGGGCTTCATATTCTTTAAATATATCTAATACCTATTTAAGGACTCAAATTGTTTTGGTAATTATTCCTAACAATTTGATTGGAAAGGTTTTCATTCACGACAAATCGCCTAAGAGACTATGATTGTTTTTCCCATTGATTTGAAATGAGTTTGATCCTAGGGCTTTATATGCTTTAAATATATCTAACACCTATTCAAGGACTCAAAAATATTTGGTTATTATGCACTACCAAAATAATTTGAAAGGTGTTCATACACCACAAATCGCCTAAGCGACTATGACGGTTTTACCCTTTGATTTGAAATAAGTTTGATCAAATGCTTCATATTATTAAAATATATCCAATACAAATTCAAGGAGTTAAAAATATTTCGAAAGGTGTTTATACACCACAAATCCCCTACGAGTCTATGACGGTTTTACCCTTTGATCAAAGGACTTCATATGCTTTAAATAGATCTAATACCTATTCAAGGACTCAAAAATATTTGGTAATTATTCACAACAAAATGATTTGAAAGATGTTCATTCACCACAAATCGTCTAAGAGACCATGACGTTTTTACCATTTGTTTTGAATTGAGTTTGATCCAAGGGCTTCATATGCTTTAATTAGATCTAGTACCTATTCAAGGACTCAAAAATATTTAGTAATTATTCACAACAAAATGATTTTAAAGGTGTTCATACACCACAAATCGCCTAAGAGACTATGACAATTTAACCCTTTGATTTCAAATAAGTTTAATCCAAGGGCTTCATATGATAGAAATATATCTAATACCAATTCAAGGATTGAAAAGTATTTGGTTATTAAGCACCAAAAATGATTTGAAAGGTGTTCGTACACCAAAAATTGCCTAAGAGACTATGACGCTTTTACCCTTTGATTTGAATTGAGTTAGATCCAAGGCCTTCATATTTTTTAAATATATCTAATACCTATTCAAGCACTCAAATTTTTTTGGTAATTATTCCTAACTAAATGATTTGAAAGGTGTTCATTCACCACAAACCGCCTAAGAGACTATGATGGTTTTTCCCGTTTATTTGAATTGAGTTTGATCCTAGGGCTTGATACATTTTAAATATATCTAACACCTATTCATGGACTCAAAAATATTTGGTTATTATGCACTACCAAAATAATTTTAAAGGTGTTCATACACCACAAATCGCCTAAGAGGCTATGACGGTTTTACCTTTTGATTTGAAATAAGTTTGATCCAAATATGATTAAAATATATCTAATACCGATTCAAGGAGTTAAAATACTTTGGCAATTATTTGAAAGGTGTTTATACACCACAAATCCCCTACGAGTCTATGACGGTGTTACCCTTTGATTTGAATTGAGTTTGATCGAAGGACTTCATATGCTTTAAATAGATCTAATACCTATTCAAGGACTCAAAAATATTTGGTAATTATTCACAACAAAATGATTTGAAAGATGTTCATTCACCACAAATCGTCTAAGAGACCATGACGGTTTTACCATTTATTTTGAATTGAGTTTGATCCAAGGGCTTCATTTGATTTAAATAGATCAAGTACCTATTCAAGGACTCAATAATATTTGGCAATTATTCACAACCAAATGATTTAAAAGGTGTTCCTACACCACAAATCGCCTAAGAGACTACGACGGTTTTACCCTTTGATTTAAATGAAGTTTGATCCAAGGGCTTCATTCACTTTAAATATTTCTAACACCTATTCAAGGACTTAAAAATATTTGGTTATTATTCACAACCAAAATAATTTGAAACGTGTTCATACACCACAAATCTCCTAAGAGACTATGACGATTTTACCCTTTGATTTGAAATATGTTTGATGCAAATGATTCGTATGATAAAAAAATATCTAATACCCATTCAAGGAGTTAAAAATATTTTGGTAATTAAGCACAAACAATGATTTGAAAGGTGTCTATACACCACAAATCCCATACGAGACTATGACGGTTTTACCCTTTTGTTTGAATGGAGTTGAATCAAAGGACTTCCTATGCTTTAAATAGATCTAGTACCTATTCAAGGACTCAAAAATATTTGGTAATTATTCACAACAAAATTATTTGAAAGGTGTTCATACACCACAAATCGCCTAAGAGACTATGACGGTTTTACCCTTTGATTGAATTTGAGTTTTATCCAAGGGCTTCATATGCTTTAAATATAACTAATACCTATTCAAGGAGTCATAGATATTTTGTAATATTCACAACAAAATGATTTGAAAGGTGTTCATTCACCATAAATCGTCTAAGAGACTATGACGGTTTTACCCTTTGTTTTGAATTGAATTTGATCCAAGGGCTTCATATGCTTTAAATAGATCTATTACCTATTCTAGGACTCAAAAATACCTGGTAATTATTCACAACAAAATGATTTGAAAGGTGTTCATACACCACAAATCGCCCAAGAGACTATAACGGTTTTACCCTTTGATTCAAATTGAGTTTTATCCAAGGGCTTCATATACTTTAAATATAACTAATACCTATTCAAGAAGTCATAAATATTTTTTAATTATTCACAACAAATGGATTTGAAAGGTGTTCATACACCACAAATCGCCTAAGAGACCATGACGGTTTTACCCTTTGATTTAAATTGAGTTTTATCGAAGGGCTTCATATGCTTTAAATATATCTAGTACCAATTCAAGGAGTCATAAATATTTTGTAATTATTCACAACAAAATAATATGAAAGGTGTTCAGACACCACAACTCGCCTAAGAGACTATGACGGATTTACCCTTTGATTTAAAATAAGTTTAATCAACGGGATTCATATGATTGAAATATACCTAATACCAATTCTAGGAGTGAAAAGTATTTGGTAATTAAGCATCAAAAATGATTTGAAAGGTGTTCATACACCAAAAATTGCCTAAGAGACTATGACGCTTTTACCCTTTGATTTTAGTTGAGTTAGATCCAAGGGCTACATATGCTTTAAATATATCTAATATCTATTCAAGGACTCAAATTTTTATGGTAATTATTCCCAACAAAATGATTTGAAAGGTGTTCATACACCACAAATCGCCTAAGAGACTATGACGGTTTTACCCTTTGATTGAATTTGAGTTTTATCCAAGGGCTTCATATGCTTTAAATATAACTAATACCTATTCAAGGAGTCATAGATATTTTGTAATATTCACAACAAAATGATTTGAAAGGTGTTCATTCACCATAAATCGTCTAAGAGACTATGACGGTTTTACCCTTTGTTTTGAATTGAATTTGATCCAAGGGCTTCATATGCTTTAAATAGATCTATTACCTATTCTAGGACTCAAAAATACCTGGTAATTATTCACAACAAAATGATTTGAAAGGTGTTCATACTCCACAAATCGCCCAAGAGACTATAACGGTTTTACCCTTTGATTCAAATTGAGTTTTATCCAAGGGCTTCATATACTTTAAATATAACTAATACCTATTCAAGAAGTCATAAATATTTTTTAATTATTCACAACAAATGGATTTGAAAGGTGTTCATACACCACAAATCGCCTAAGAGACCATGACGGTTTTACCCTTTGATTTAAATTGAGTTTTATCCAAGGGCTTCATATGCTTTAAATATATCTAGTACCAATTCAAGGAGTCATAAATATTTTGTAATTATTCACAACAAAATAATATGAAAGGTGTTCAGACACCACAACTCGCCTAAGAGACTATGACGGATTTACCCTTTGATTTAAAATAAGTTTAATCAACGGGATTCATATGATTGAAATCTACCTAATACCAATTCTAGGAGTGAAAAGTATTTGGTAATTAAGCATCAAAAATGATTTGAAAGGTGTTCATACACCAAAAATTGCCTAACAGACTATGACGCTTTTACCCTTTGATTTTAACTGAGTTAGATCCAAGGGCTACATATGCTTTAAATATATCTAATATCTATTCAAGGACTCAAATTTTTATGGTAATTATTCCCAACAAAATGATTTGAAAGGTGTTCATTCACCCCAAATCGCCTAAGAGACTATAATGGTTTTGCCCTTTGATTTGAATTGAGTTTAATCCAAGGGCTTCATATGCTTTAAATATATCTAGCACCTATTCAATGACTTAAAAATATTTCGTTATTATGCACAACCAAAATAATTTGAAAGGTGTTCATAAACCACAAAGCGCCTAAGAGACTATGACGGTTTTACCCTTTGATTTGAAATAAGTTTGATCCAAATGACTCATATGATTAAAAAAATATCTAATACCCATTCAAGGAGTTAAAAATATTTTGGTAATTAAGCTCAAACAATGATTTAAAAGGTGTTTATATACCACAAATCCCCTACGAGACTATGACGATTTTACGCTTTTATTTGAATGGAATTGAATCGAAGGACTTCATATGGTTTAAATAAATCTAATACCTATTCAAGGACTCAAAAATATTTGGTAATTATTCACATAAAAATGATTTGAAAGGTGTTCATTCACCACAAATCGTCTAAGTGACTATGACGCTTTTACCCTTTGTTTTGAATTGAGTTTGATCCAAGGGCTTCATATGCTTTAAATAGTCTATTACCTATTCAAGGACTCAAAAATATTTGTTAATTATTCACAACAAAATGATATGAAAGGTGTTCATACACCACAAATCGCCTAGGAGACCATGACGGTTTTACCCTTTGATTTAGATTTAGTTTTATCGAGGTGCTTCATATGCTTTAAATATATCTAATACCTATTCAAGGAGTCATAAATATTTTGTAAATATCCACAAAAAAATAATTGGAAAGGTGTTCATACACCACAAATCGCCTAAGAGACTATGACGGTTTTACCCTTTGATTTGATTTGAGTTTGATTCATGGGCTTCATATGCTTTAAATGTATCTAATACCTATTCAAAAACTCAAGATTTTTTGGTAACTATTCCAAACAAAATGATTTAAAAGGTGTTCATTCACCGCAAATCGCCTAAGAGACTATGATGGTTTTGCCCTTTGATCTGAATTGAGTTTTATCGTAGGGCTTCATATGGTTTAAATATATCTAACACCTATTCAAGGACTCAAAAATATTTGGTTATTATGCACAACCAAAATAATTTGAAAGGTGTTCATACACCACAAATCGCCTAAGAGACTATGACGGTTTTACCCTTTGATTTGAAATAAGTTTGATCCAAAAGCTTCATATGATTAAAATATATCTAATACCCATTCAAGGAGTTTAAAATATTTTGGTAATTAAACATAAACAATGATTTGAATGGTGTTTATACACCACAAATCCCCTACGAGACTATGACGTTTTACCCTTTTATTTGAATGGAGTTGAATCGAAGGACTTCATATGCTTTAAATAGGTCTAATACCTATTCAAGGACTCAAAAATATTTGGTAATTATTCACAACAAAATGATTTGAAAGGTGTTCATGCACCACAAATCGCCCAAGAGACTATAACGGTTTTACCCTTTGATTCAAATTGAGTTTTATCCAAGGGCTTCATATGGTTTAAATATAACTAATACCTATTCAAGGACTCAAAAATATTTTGTAAATATTCACAACAAAATGATTTGAAAGGTGTTCATTCACCATAAATAGTCTAAGAGACTATGACGGTTTTACCTTTGTTTTGAATTGAGTTTGATCCAAGGCTTCATATGCTTTAAATAGATATATTACCTATTCAAGGACTCAAAAATATTTGTTAATTATTAACAACAAAATGATTTGAAAGGTGTCCATACACCAAAAATCGCCTAAGAGACCATGACGGTTTTAGCCTTTGATTTATATTGAGTTTTATCGAAGGGCTTCATATGCTTTAAATATTTCTAATACCTATTCAAGGAGTCATAAATATTTTGTAAATATTCACAATAAAATAATTTGAAAGGTGTTCATACGCCACAAATCGCCTAAGAGACTATAAGGTTTTACCCTTTAATTCGAATTGAGTTTGATCCAAGGGCTTCATATGCTTTAAACATATCTAATACTTATTCAAGGACTCAAAAATATTTGGTAATTATTCACAACAAAATAATATGAAAGGTGTTCAGACAGCACAAATCGACTAAGAGACTATGATGGTTTTACCCCTTTGATTTGAAATAAGTTTAATCCAAGGGCTTCATATGATTGAAATATACCTAATACAAATTCAAGGAGTGAAACGTATTTGGTAATTAGGGACCAAAAATTATTTGAAAGGTGTTCGTACACCAAAGATTGCCTAAGAGACTATGACGCTTTTACCCTTTGATTTGAATTGAGTTTGATTCAAGGGCTACATATGCTTTAAATATATCTAATACCTATTCAAGGACTCAAAATTTTTTGGTAATTATTCCCAACAAAATGATTCTAAAGGTGTTCATTCACCGCAAATCGCCTTAGAGACTATGATGGTTTTGCCCTTTGATTTGAATTGAGTTTGATCGTAGGGATTCATATGGTTTAATTATATCTAACACCTATTCAAGGACAAAAAATATTTGGATATTTTTGCACAACCAAAATAATTTCAAATGTGTTCATACAACACATATCGCCTAAGAGACTATGACGGTTTTAACCTTTGATTTAAAATAAGTTTGATCGAAATTCTTCATATGATTTAAATATATCTAATACCGATTCAAGGAGTTAAAAATATTTTGGTAATTAAGCACAAACAATAATTTGAAAGGTGTTTATACACCACGAATCCCCTACGAGACTATGACGGTTTTACCCTTTTATTTGAATGGAGTTGAATCGAAGGACTTCATATGCTTTAAATAGATCTAATACCTATTCAAGTACTCAAAAATATTTGGTAATTATTCACAACAAAATGATTTGAAAGATGTTCATTCACCACAAATCGTCTAACAGACCCTGACGGTTTTACCATTTTTTTTGAATTGAGTTTGATCCAAGGGCTTCATATGCTTTAAATAAATCTAGTACCTATTCAAGGACTCAAAAATATTTGGTAATAATTCACAACAAAATGATTTGAAAGGTGTTTATACACCACAAATCGCCTAAGAGACTATGACGGTTTTACCCTTTTATTTAAATGGAGTTTGATCCAAGGGCTTCATACGCTTTAAATATTTCTAACACCTATTCAAGGACTCAAAAATATTTATTTATTATTCACAACTAATATAATTTGAAAGGTGTTCATACACCACAAATCTCCTAAGAGACTATGATGGTTTTACCCTTTGATTTGAAAAAAGTTTGATCCAAATGCTTCATATGATTAAAATATATCTAATATCCATTCAAGGAGTTAAAAATATTTTGGTAATTAAGCATAAACAATGATTTGAAAGGTATTTATACACCACAAATAGCCTAAGAGACTATGACGGTTTTACCCTTTTATTTGAATGGAGTTGAATCGAAGGACTTCATATGCTTTAAATAGATCTAATACCTGTTCAAGGACACAAAAATATTGGGTAATTATTAACAACAAAATGATTTGAAAGGTGTTCATTCACCACAAATTGTCTAAGAGACTATGACGCTTTTACCCTTTGTTTTGAATTGAGTTTGATCCAAGGGCATCATATGCTTTAAATTGATCTATTACCTATTCAAGGACTCAAAAATATTTGTTAATTATTCACAACAAAATGATTTGAAAGGTGTTCGTACACCACAAATCGTTTGAGAGACTATGACGGTTTAACCTTTGATTTAAATTGTGTTTTATCCAAGGGCTTCATAGGCTTTAAATATATCTAATACCTATTCAAGGAGTCATAAATATATTGTAAATATTCACTACAATATAATATGAAAGGTGTTCAGACACCACAACTTCCCTAAGAGACTATAACGGTTTTACCCTTTGATTTGAAATAAGTTTAATCCAAGGGCTTCATATAATTGAAATATACCTAATACCAATTCAAGGAGTGAAACGTATTCGGTAATTAAGCATCAAAAATGATTTGAAAGGTGTTCATACACCAAAAATTGCCTAATAGACTATGACTCTTTTACCCTTTGATTTGAATTGAGTTAGATCCAAGGGCTTCATATGCTTTAAATAGATCTAATACCTATTCAAGGACTCAAAAATATTTGGTAATTATTCACAACAAAATGTTTTGAAAGGTGTTCATACACCACAAATCGCCTAAGAGACTATGACGGTTTTACCCTTTGATTTAAATGGAGTTTGATCCAAGGGCTTCATACGCTTTAAATATTTGTAGCACCTATTCAAGGACTCAAAAATATTTAGTTATTATTCACAACCAAAATAATTTGAAAGGTGTTCATACACCAATAATCGCCTAAGAGACTATGAAGGTTTTACCCTTTGATTTGAAATAAGTTTGATCCAAATGCTTTATATGATTAAATATATCTAATACCCATTCAAGAAATAAAAAATATTTTGGTAGTTAAGCACAAAAAATGATTTGAAAGGTGTTTATACACCACAAATCCCCTAAGAGACTATGACGGTTTTACCCTTTTATTTGAATGGAGTTGAATCGAAGGACTTCATATGCATTAAATAGATCTAATACCTATTCAAGGACTCAAAACTAGTTGGTAATTATTCACAACAAAATGATTTGAATGGTGTTCCTTCACCACAAATCGTCTAAGACACTATGATGCTTTTACCCTTTGTTTTGAATTGAGTTTGATCCAAGGGCTTCATATGAATTAAATAGATCTATTACCTATTCAAGGACTCAAAAAAATTTGGTAATTATTCACGTCAAAATGATTTGAAAGGTGTTCATACACCACAAATCGTTTAAGAGACTATGACGGTTTTACCCTTTCATTTAAATTGTGTTTTATCCAAGGGCTTCATATGATTTAAATATATCTAATACCTATTCAAGGAGTCATAAATATTTTGTAAATATTCACAACAAAATAATTTGAAAGGTGTTCATACACCACAAATCGCCTAGGAGACTATGATGGTTTTACCCTTTAATTTGAATTGAGTTTGATCCAAGGGCTTCATATGCTTTAAACATATCTAATACCTATTCAAGGACTTAAAAATATTTGGTAATTATTGACAACAAAATAATATGAAAGGTGTTCAGACACCACAACTTACCTAAGAGACCATAACGGTTTTACCATTTGATTTGAAATAAGTTTAATCCAAGGGCTTCATATGATTGAAATATACCTAATACCAATTCAAGGAGTGAAACGTATTTGGTAATTAGGGACCAAAAATGATTTGAAAGGTGTTCATACACCACAAATTGCCTAAGAGATTATGACGCTTTTACGCTTTTATTTGAATTGAGTTAGATTCAAGGGCATCATATGCTTTAAATATATCTAATACCTATTCAAGGACTCAAAACTTTTTTGGTAATTATTCCCAACAAAATGATTTGAAAGGTGGTCATTCACCACAAATCGCCTAAGAGACTAAGTTGGTTTTTCCCTATGATTTGAATTGAGTTTGATCCTAGGGCTTCATATGCTTTAAATATATCTAACACCTATTCAAGAACTCAAAAATATTTGGTTATTATGCACAACCAAAATAATTTGAAAGGTGTTCATTAACCACAAATCGCCTAAGAGACTATGACGGTTTTACCCTTTCATTTGAAATAAGTTTGATCCAAATGCTTCATATGATTAAAATATATCTAATACCGATTCAAGGAGTTAAAAATATTTTGGTAATTAAGCACAAACAATGATTTGAAAGGTTTTTATACACCACAAATCCCCTACGAGACTATGACGGTTTTACCCTTTGATTTGAATTGAGTTTGATCGAAGGACTTCATATGCATTAAATAGATCTAATACCTATTCAAGGACTCAAAAATATTTGGTAATTATTCACAACAAAATGATTTGAAAGGTGTTCATTCACCTCAAATCGTCTAAGAGACTATGACAATTTTACCCTTTGTTTTGAGTTGAGTTTGATCAAAGGGCTACATATGCTTTAAATAGATCTATTACCTATTCAAGGACTCAAAAATATTTGGTAATTATTCACAACAAATTGATTTGAAAGGTGTTCTTACACCAAAAATCGCCTAAGAGCCCATGACGGTTTTACCCTTTGATTTAGATTGAGTTTTATCCAAGGGCTTCATATGCTTTAAATATATCTAATACCTATTCAAGGAGTCTTTAATATTTTCTAAATATTCACAACAAAATAATTTGAAAGGAGTTCATACACCACAAATCCCCTAAGAGTCTATGACGGTTTTACCCTTTAATTTGAATTGAGTTTGATCCAAGCGCTTCATATGCTTTAAACATATATAATACCTATTCAAGGACTAAAAAATATTTGGTAATTATTCACAATAAAATTATATGAAAGGTGTTAAGACACCACAACTCGCCTAAGAGACTATGACGATTTTACCCTTTCATTTGAAATAAGTTTAATCCAAGGGCTTCATATCATTGAAATATACCTAATACCAATTCAAGGAGTGAAAAGTATTTGGTAATTAAGCATCAAAAATGATTTGAAAGGTGTTCATAGACCAAAAATTACCTAATATACTATGACGCTTTTACCCTTTGATTTGAATTGAGTTAGATCCAAGGGCTTCATATGCTTTAAATAGATCTAGTACCTATTCAAGGACTCAAAAATATTTGGTAATTATTCACAACAAAATGTTTTGAAAGGTGTTCATACACCACAAATCGCCTAAGAGACTATGACGGTTTTACCCTTTGATTTAAATGGAGTTTGATCCAAGGGCTTCATACGATTTAAATATTTGTAACACCTATTCAAGGACTCAAAAATATTTAGTTATTATTCACAACCAAAATAATTTGAAAGGTGTTCATACACCAATAATCGCCTAAGAGACTATGAAGGTTTTACCCTTTGATTTGAAATAAGTGTGATCCAAATGCTTTATTTGATTAAAATATATCTAATACCCATTCAAGGAATTAAAAATATTTTGGTAATTAAGCACAAACAATGATTTGAAAGGTGTTTATACACCACAAATCCCCTAAGAGACTATGACGGTTTTACCCTTTTATTTGAATGGGGTTTAATCGAAGGACTTCATATGCATTTAATAGATCTAATACCTATTCAAGGACTCAAAACTAGTTGGTAATTATTCACAACAAAATGATTTGAAAGGTGTTCATTCACCACAAATCGTCTAAGACACTATTACGCTTTTACCCTTTGTTTTGAATTGAGTTTGATCAAAGGGCTTCATATGCTTTAAATAGATCTATTACCTATTCAAGGACTCAAAAAAATTTGGTAATTATTCACATCAAAATGATTTGAAAGGTGTTCATACACCACAAATCGTTTGAGAGACAATGACGGTTTTACCCTTTGATTTAAATTGTGTTTTATCCAAGGGCTTCATATGATTTAAATATATCTAATACCTTTTCAAGGATTCATAAATATTTTGTAAATATTCACAACTAAATAATTTGAAAGGTGTTCATACACCACAAATCGCCTAGGAGACTATGATGGTTTTACCCTTTAATTTGAATTGAGTTTGATCCAAGGGCTTCATATGCTTTAAACATATCTAATACCTATTCAAGGACTTAAAAATATTTGGTAATTATTGACAACAAAATAATATGAAAGGTGTTCAGACACCACAACTTACCTAAGAGACGATAACGGTTTTACCATTTGATTTGAAATAAGTTTAATCCAAGGGCTTCATATGATTGAAATATACCTAATACCAATTCAAGGAGTGAAACGTATTTGGTAATTAGGGACCAAAAATGATTTGAAAGGTGTTGATACACCAAATATTGCATAAGAGATTATTACGCTTTTACGCTTTTATTTGAATTGAGTTAGATTCAAGGGCATCATATGCTTTAAATATATCTAATACCTATTCAAGGACTCAAAACTTTTTTGGTAATAATTCCCAACAAAATGATTTGAAAGGTGGTCATTCACCACAAATCGCCTAAGAGACTATGATGGTTTTTCCCTATGATTTGAATTAAGTTTGATCCTAGGGCTTCATATGCTTTAAATATATCTAACACCTATTCAAGAACTAAAAAATATTTGGTTATTATGCACAACCAAAATAATTTGAAAGGTGTTCATAAACCACAAATCGCCTAAGAGACTATGACGGTTTTACCCTTTGATTTGAAATAAGTTTGATCCAAATGCTTCATATGATAAAAATATATCTAATACCGATTCAAGGAGTTAAAAATATTTTGGTAATTAAGCACAAACAATGATTTGAAAGGTATTTATACACCACAAATCCCCTACGAGACTAAGACGGTTTTACCCTTTGATTTGAATTGAGTTTGATCGAAGGACTTCATATGCATTAAATAGATCTAATACCTATTCAAGGACTCAAAAATATTTGGTAATTATTCACAACAAAATGATTTGAAAGGTGTTCATTCACCTCAAATTGCTAAGAGACTATGACAATTTTACCCTTTGTTTTGAATTGAGTTTGATCCAAGGGCTACATATGCTTTAAATAGATCTATTACCTATTCAAGGACTCAAAAATATTTGGTAATTATTCACAACAAATTGATTTGAAAGGTGTTCTTACACCACAAATCGCCTAAGAGCCCATGACGGTTTTACCCTTTGATTTAGATTGAGTTTTATCCAAGGGCTTCATATGCTTTAAATATATCTAATACCTATTCAAGGAGTCTTTAATATTTTGTAAATATTCACAACAAAATAATTTGAAAGGAGTTCATACACCACAAATCGCCTAAGAGTCTATGACGGTTTTACCCTTTAATTTGAATTGAGTTTGATGCAAGCGCTTCATATGCTTTAAACATATATAATACCTATTCAAGGACTCAAAAATATTTGGTAATTATTCACAATAAAATTATATGAAAGTTGTTAAGACACCACAACTCGCCTAAGAGACTATGACGATTTTAACCTTTCATTTGAAATAAGTTTAATCCAAGGGCTTCATATCATTGAAATATACCTAATACCAATACAAGGAGTGAAAAGTATTTGGTAATTAAGCATCAAAAATGATTTGTAAGGTGTTCATAGACCAAAAATTACCTAATAGACTATGACGCTTTTACCCTTTGATTTCAATTGAGTTAGATCCAAGGGCTTCATATGCTTTAAATAGATCTCGTACCTATTCAAGGACCCAAAAATATTTGGTAATTATTCACAACAAAATGTTTTGAAAGGTGTTCATACTCCACAAATCGCCTAAGAGACTATGACGGTTTTACCCTTTGATTTAAATGGAGTTTGATCCAAGGGCTTCATACGATTTAAATATTTGTAACACCTATTCAAGGACTCAAAAATATTTAGTTATTATTCACAACCAAAATAATTTGAAAGGTGTTCATACACCAATAATCGCCTAAGAGACTATGAAGGTTTTACCCTTTGATTTGAAATAAGTGTGATCCAAATGCTTTATTTGATTAAAATATATCTAATACCCATTCAAGGAATTAAAAATATTTTGGTAATTAAGCACAAACAATGATTTGAAAGGTGTTTATACACCACAAATCCCCTAAGAGACTATGACGGTTTTACCCTTTTATTTGAATGGAGTTTAATCGAAGGACTTCATATGCATTAAATAGATCTAATACCTATTCAAGGACTCAAAACGAGTTGGTAATTATTCACAACAAAATGATTTGAAAGGTGTTCATTCACCACAAATCGTCTAAGACACTATGACGTTTTGACCCTTTGTTTTGAATTGAGTTTGATCCAAGGGCTTCATATGCTTTAAATAGATCTATTACCTATTCAAGGACTTAAAAATATTTAGTAATTATTCACAACAAAATAATATGAAAGGTGTTCAGACACCACAACTTACCTAAGAGACTATAACGGTTTTACCATTTGATTTGAAATAAGTTTAATCCAAGGGCTTCATATGATTGAAATATACCTGATACCAATTCAAGGAGTGAAACGTATTTGGTAATTAGGGACCAAAAATGATTTGAAAGGTGTTCATACACCAAAATTTGCCTAAGAGATTATGACGCTTTTACGCTTTTATTTGAATTGAGTTAGATTCATGGGCATCATATGCTTTAAATATATCTAATACCTATTCAAGGACTCAAAACGTTTTTGGTAATTATTCCCAACAAAATGATTTGAAAGGTGGTCATTCACCACAAATCGCCTAAGAGACTATGATGGTTTTGCCCTTTGATTTGAATTGAGTTTGATCCTAGGGTTTCATATTCTTTAAATATATCTAACACCTATTCAAGAACTCAAAAATATTTGGTTATTATGCACAACCAAAATAATTTGAAAGGTGTTCATAAACCACAAATCGCCTAAGAGACTATGACGGTTTTACCCTTTGAATTTAAATAAGTTTGATCCAAATGCTTCATATGATGAAAATATATCTAATACCGATTCAAGGAGTTAAAAATATTTTGGTAATTAAGAACAAACAATGATTTGAAAGGTATTTATACACGACAAATCCCCTACGAGACTATGACGGTTTTACCCTTTGATTTGAATTGAGTTTGATCGAAGGACTTCATATGCATTAAATAGATCTAATACCTATTCAAGGACTCAAAAATATTTGGTAATTATTCCCAACAAAATGATTTGAAAGATGTTCATTCACCACAAATCGTCTAAGAGACCATGAAGGTTTTACCATTTGTTTTGAATTGAGTTTGATCCAAATGCTTCATATGATTAAAATATATCTAATACCCGTTCAAGGAGTTAAAAATATTTTGGTAATTAAGCACAAACAATGATTTGAAAGGTGTTTATACACCACAAATCCCCTAAGAGACTTTGACGGTTTTACGCTTTTATTTGAATGGAGTTGAATCGAAAGACTTCATATGCTTTAACTAGATCTGATACCTATTCAAGGACTCAAAAATATTTGGTAATTATTCACAACAAAATTATTTGAAAGGTGTTCATTCACCATAAATCGTCTAAGAGACTATGACGCTTTTAACCTTTGTTTTGAATTGAGTTTGATCCAAGGGCTTCATATGCTTTAAATAGATCTATTGCCTATTCAAGGACTCAAAAATATTTGGTAATTATTAACAACAAAATGATTTGAAAGGTGTTCATACACCACAAATCGCCTAAGAGATTGTGACGGTTTTACCCTTTGATTTAAATTGAGTTTTATCCAAGGGATTCATATGCTTTAAATATATCTAATACCTATTCAGGGAGTCATAAATATTTTGTAAATATTCACAAGAAAATGATTTGAAAGGTGTTCATACACCACAAATCGCCTAAGAGACTATGATGGTTTTACCCTTTTATTTGAATGGAGTTGAATCGAAGGACTTCATATGATTTAAATAGATCTAATACCTATTCAAGAACTCAAAAATATTTGGTAATTATTCACAACAAAATGATTTAAAAGGTGTTCATTCACCACAAATCGTCTAAGAGACTATGACGCTTTTACCCTTTGTTTTGAATTGAGTTTGATACAAGGGAGTCATATGCTTTAAATAGATGTAGTACCTATTCAAGGACTCAAAAATATTTGGTAATTATTCTCAACAAAATGATTTGAAAGGTGTTCATTCACCCCAAATCGCCTAAGAGACTTTGACGGTTTTACCCTTTGATTTAAATGGAGTTTGATCCAAGGGCTTCATACGCTTTAAATATTTCTAACACCTATTCAAGGACTCAAAATATTTGGTTATTATTCACAACAAAAATAATTTGAAAGGTGTTCATACACCACAAATCGTGTAAGAGACTATTACGGTTTTCCCTTTTGATTTGGAATAAGTTTGATCCACATGCTTAATATGATTAAAATATATCTAATACCCATTCAAGGAGTTAAAAATAAATTGGTAATTAATCACAAACAATGATTTGAAAGGAGTTTATACACCATAAATCCC
This sequence comes from Patellifolia procumbens, assembly GCA_947645195.1. Taxonomy (NCBI): domain Eukaryota; kingdom Viridiplantae; phylum Streptophyta; class Magnoliopsida; order Caryophyllales; family Amaranthaceae; genus Patellifolia; species Patellifolia procumbens. Next base: position 30,862 of record CANSGD010001496.1, on the reverse strand, counting down.
CTACGAGACTATGACGGTTTTACCCTTTTATTTGAATAGAGTTGAATCGAAGGACTTCATCTGATTTAAATAGATCTAATACCTATTCAAGGACTCAAAATTTTTTGGTAATTATTGACAACAAAATGATTTGAAAGGTGTTCATGCACCACAAATCGTCTAAGGGACTATGACGATTTTATCCTTTGTTTTGAATTGAGTTTGATCCAAGGGCTTCATATGCTTTAAATAGATCTATTGCCTATTCAAGGACTCAAAAATATTTAATAATTATTCACAACAAAATGATTTGAAAGGTGTTCATACACTACAAATCGCCTAAGAGACTATGACGGTTTTACCCTTTGATTTAAATTGAGTTTTATCCAAGGGCTTCATATGCTTTAAATATATCTAATACCTATTCAGCAGTCATAAATATTTTGTAAATATTCACAAGAAAATAATTTGAAAGTTGTTCATACACCACAAATCGCCTAAGAGACTATGACGGTTTTACCCTTTAAGTTGAATTGAGTTTGATCCAAGGTCTTCATTTTCTTTAAACATATCTAATACTTATTCAAGGATTCAAAAATATTTGGTATTTATTTACAACAAAATAATATGAAAGGTGTTCAGACACCACAACTCGCCTAAGAGACTATGACTGTTTTACCCTTTGATTTGAAATAAGTTTAATCAAAGGGCTTCATATGATTGAAATATACCTAATACTAATTCAAGGAGTGAAAAGTATTTGGTAATTAAGCACCAAAAATGATTTGAAAGGTGTTCATACAACAAAAATTGCCTAAGCGACTATGACGCTTTTACCCTTTCATTTGAATTCAGTTACATCCAAGGGCTTCATATGCTTTAAATATATCTAATAACTATTCAAGGACTCAAAATTGTTTGGTAATTATTCCCAACAAAATGATTTGAAAGGTGTTCATTCACCCTAAATCGTCTAAGAGACTACGAAGGTGTTGCCCTTTGATTTGAATTGAGTTTGATCCTAGGGCTTCATATGCTTTAAATATATCTAACACCTATTCAAGGAATCAAATATGTTTGGTTATTATGCACAACCAAAATAATTTGAAAGGTGTTCATACACCACAAATCACCTAAGAGACTATGACGGTTTTACCCTTTGATTTGAAATAAGTTTGATCCAAATGCTTCATATGATTAAAATATATCTAATAACCATTCAAGGAGTTAATAATATTTTGGTAATTAAGCACAAACAATGATTTGAAAGGTGTTTATACACCACAAATCCCCTACGAGGCTATGACGGTTTGACCCTTTTATTTGAATTGAGTTTGATCGAAGGACTTCATATGCTTTAAATAGTTCTAATACCTATTCAAGGACTGAAAATTATTTGGTAAATATTCACAACAAAATGATTTGAAAGGTGTTCATTCACCACAAATTGTCTAAGAGACTATGACGCTTTTACCCTTTGTTTTGAATTTAGTTTGATCCAAGGGATTCATATGCTTTAAATAGATATACTGCCTATTCAAGGACTCAAAAATATTTGGTAATTATTCACAACAAATGATTTGAAAGGTGTTCATTCAGCACAAATCGTCTAAGAGACTATGACGCTTTTACCCTTTGTTTTGAATTGAGTTTGATCCAAGGGCTTCATATGCTTTAAATAGATATATTGCCTATTCAAGGACTCAATAATATTTGGTAATTATTCACAACAAAATGATTTGAAAGGTGTTCATACACCACAAATTGCCTAGGAGACGATGACGGTTTTACCCTTTGATTTAAATTGAGTTTTATCCAAGGACTTCATTTTCTTTAAATATATCTAATACCTATTCAGGAAGTCATAAATATTTTGTAAATATTCACAACAAAATAATTTGAAAGGTGTTCATACACCACAAATCGCCTAAGAGACTATGACCGTTTTACCCTTTTATTTGAATGGAGTTGAATCGAAGGACTTCATATGATTTAAATTGATCTAATACCTATTCAAGGACTCAAAAATATTTGGTAATTATTTACAACAAAATGATTTTAAAGGTGTTCATTCACCACAAATCGTCTAAGAGACTGATTGAAATATACCTAATACCAATTCAAGGAGTGAAAAGTATTTGGTAATTAAGCACCAAAAATGATTTGAAAGGTGTTCGTACACCAAATATTGCCAAAGAGACTATGACGCTTTTACCCTTTGATTTGAACTAAGTTAGATCAAGGGTTTCATATGATTTAAATATATCTAATATCTATTGTTAGACTCAATTTTTTTTGGTAATTATTCAATACAAAATGATTGAAAAGGTTTTCATACACCACAAATCGCCTAAGTGATGTATTAAATTTATATATAGTTTCTAGAGGCATTTAGATTGCATTTAGAACTCCTTTTTGAGCATTTAGGTGCATATTGACATGAATTACACAAGTTGTGCTCTACTACTCCCCGTTTGTGTGTTTTGATGATTTTCAGATTATTTTGATACAAAGTGATCATGAGTACCAAGGATGTAGCCTATTAATCATTGAAATTGAATGTAGCTTGCAGAAGGACCACAATACATCCGTTTGGGACAAGAGTTGGAATGAAGCAAAGAGTTAGTGAAAAAAGTGCCAAAACTGACATACCTTCACTATTTTTATTATAACTTTTGATAGAAAATTGATAATCAAGAAATTATAATTGGGCTGCATTCTGGACTTCAAGAGCTTTCCAATGATAGGTCACACGCCGCAATCGGACTTCTGGTTTGAGAGATACGATCTTTGCAAGTTGATGCAGCAGTTTACCCACCCGATCGGGCGGGAATTGACCCGATCGGCCCTGAAGCACAGACAGCTCTTTTCCGAAATTCTATCTTTTTTTAATTAGTCTTTGGGCTATTATAAATATATATCCCTTCATTATTTTAGAGACATCTTTTTATTCTAGTTTTTCCATAGTTCTTAGTTTAGCTTTATTTTAGATTAAAGGTGATTGAACCTCAGATTTGATTTTAATAAAAGTTATTGCTTTCCGTCAATTGATACTCTTCTCTACTCTTTGTTTCTTTAATTACTTTGATTGCTTAGTTTAATTATTCAATCATTCATGATACAATTATTAGGGTTTCAAATTAATTTTGTTATTGTCAATTCAATTATGAGTGAGTAGTTCTCTTTCTAGGGTGTTAGATAGGGAAGCCATGTTTATACCATGATTGTTATTTAGATTTTTATCAATTTCTAGGGCTTGATTAGAGTGATTGTGGTGTGGTTTGTTCTTAATTAGTGATTAATGTTAGTGGCCAATTTCATTGATTGCTTGTGGTTAATAGTTGTTTGCACAGATCCGTCTTACGATTAGAGGCCTAGGACACATCAGTAGTTCTGATTACGTTATTGAACATGCGGTGTATGTTGAACTATCAGCGTTGAGTCTTAACCCTAGCTCAACACATGTTCTAATCACTTGACTCATGACTTAGGTTTTGATAGTGGTTTACCTTGTTTGATTGTTATAAGCATGGTGAACCGACCTAATACCCTAGGTTTTTAGTCCATAGTTAAATCCTCGGTTTAATTCGTCTTCCTTAGCTTAATCATTAGTTCAGTTGATCTTCCCTCATTTCTTCTGAAGTAGCTAGCTGATTGAATATTAATTTAGAAACTCCGTCTCCCGGTGGATTCGACCCTGCTTCCATTGACTACCATAGTTAGAGGACTGTAGGTTTATCTTTGATTAGGTGATACGACTAAATCCTATCAATTTTGGCGCCGTTGCCGGGGTGATAGCTACTTTTCTAAGTTTTTGTTTGATTTGAATTGAGTTAGATCCAAGGGCTTTATATTTTTTAAATATATCTAATACCTATTCAAGGACTCAATTTTTTTATGTAATTATTCCCAACCAAATGATTTGAAAGGTGTTCATTCACCACAAATCGCCTAAGAGATTATAATGGTTTTTCCCTTCGATTTGAATTGAGTTTGATCCTAGGGCTTCATATGCTTTAAATATATCTAACACCTATTCAAGGACTCAAAAAAAATTGGTAATTATGCACTACCAAAATAATTTGAAAGGTTTTCATACACCACAAATCGCCTAAGAGACAATGACGGTTTTACCATTTGATTTGAAATAAGTTTGATCGAAATGCTTCGTATTATTAAAATATATGTAATACAGATTCAAGGACTTAAAAATATTTTGAAAGGTGTTTATACACTACAAATCCCCTACGAGTCTATGACGGTTTTACCCTTTGATTTGAATTGAGTTTGATCGGAGGACTTCATATGCTTTAAATAGATCTAATACCTATTCAAGGACTCAAAAATATTTGGTAATTATTCACAACAAAATGATTTGAAAGATGTTCATTCACCACAAATCGTCTAAGAGACCATGACGGTTTTACTATTTGTTTTAAATTGAGTTTGATCCAAGGGCTTCATATGCTTTAATTAGATCTAGTACCTATTCAAGGACTAAAAAATATTTGGTAATTATTCATATCAAAATGATTTTAATGGTGTTCATACACCACAAATCGCCTAAGACACTATGACGGTTTTACCCTTTGATTTAAATTGAGTTTTATCCAAGGGCTTCATAAGCTTTAAATATATCTAATACCTATTCAAGGAGTCATAAATTTTTTTGTAAATATTCACAACAAAATAATTTAAAAGGTGTTCATACACTACAAATCGCCTAAGAGACTATAACGGTTTTACCCTTTAGTTTGAATTGAGTTTAATCCAAGGGCTTAATCTGCTTTAAACATATCTAATACCTAGTCAAGGACTCAAAAATATTTGGTAAGTATTCACAACAAAATAATATGAAAGGTGTTCAGACACCACAACTCGCCTCAGAGACTATGACGGTTTTACCCTTTGATTTGAAATAAGTTTAATCCAAGGGCTTCATATGATTGAAATATATATAATACCAATTGAAGGAGTGAAAAGTATTTGGTTATTAAACACCAAAAATGATTTGAAAGGTGTTCATACACCAAAAATTGCCTAAGAGACTATGACGCTTTTACCCTTTGATTTGAATTGAGTTAGATCCAAGGGCTGCATATGCTTTAAATATATCTAATACCTATTCAAGGACTCAAAATTTTTTGGTAATTATTCCCAACAAAATGATTTGAAAGGTGTTCATTCACCACAAATCGCCGAAGAGACTATGATGGTTTTGCCCTTTGATTTGAATTGAGTTTGATCCTAGGGCTTCATATATTTTAAATATATCTAAAAACTATTCATGGACTCAAAAATATTTTGTTATTATGCACTACCAAAATAATTTGAAAGGTGTTCATACACCACAAATCGTCTAAGAGACTATGACGGTTTTACCTTTTGATTTGAAATAAGTTTGATCCAAATGCTTCGTATGATTAAAATATATCTAATACCGATTCAAGGAGCTAAAATACTTTGGTAATTAAGCACAAACAATGATTTGAAAGGTGTTTATACACCACAAATCCCCTACGAGTCTATGACGGTTTTACCCTTTGATTTGAATTGAGTTTGATCGAAGGACTTCATATGCTTTAAATAGATCTAATACCTATTCAAGGACTCAAAAATATTTGGTAATTATTCACAAAAAAATGATTTGAAAGATGTTCATTCACCACAAATCGTCTAAGAGACCATGACGGTTTTACCATTTGTTTTGAATTGAGTTTGATCCAAGGGCTTCATATGCTTTAAATAGATCAAGTACCTATTCAAGGACTCAATAATATTTGGCAATTATTCACAACCAAAAGATTTGAAAGGTGTTCAAACACCACAAATCGCCTAAGAGACTACGACGGTTTTACCCTTTGATTTCAATGGAGTTTGATCCAAGGGCTTCATTCACTTTAAATATTTCTAACACCTATTCAAGGAATTAAAAATATTTGGTTATTATTCACAACCAAAATAATTTGAAAGGTGTTCATACACCACAAATCGCCTAAGAGACTATGACGATTTTACCCTTTGATTTGAAATATGTTTAATGCAAATGATTCATATGATTAAAATATATCTAATACCCATTCAAGGAGTTAAAAATATTTTGGTAATTAAGCACAAACAATGATTCAAAAGGTGTCTATACACCACAAATCCCCTACGAGACTATGACGGTTTTACCCTTTTATTTGAATGGAGTTGAATCGAAGGACCTCCTATGCTTTAAATAGATCTAGTACCTATTCAAGGAGTCAAAAATATTTGGTAATTATTCACAACAAAATTATTTGAAAGGTGTTCATACACCGCAAATCGCCTAAGAGACTATGACGGTTTTACCCTTTGATTGAAATTGAGTTTTATCCAAGGGCTTCATATGTTTTAAATATAACTAATACCTATTAAAGGAGTCATAAAAATTTTGTAAATATTAACAACAAAATGATTTGAAAGGTGTTCATTCCCCACAAATCGTCTCAGAGACTATGACGATTTTACCCTTTGTTTTGAATTGAGTTTGATCCAAGGGCTTCATATGCTTTAAATAGATCTATTACCTATTCTAGGACTGAAAAATACTTGGTAACTATTCACAACAAAATGATTTGAAAGGTGTTCATACACCACAAATCGCCAAAGGGACTATGACGGTTTTACCCATTGATTCAAATTGAGTTTTATCCAAGGGCTTCATATACTTTAAATATAACTAATACCTATTCAAGAAGTCATAAATATTTTGTAAATATTCACAACAAAATGATTTTAAAGGTGTTCATTCTCCATAAATCGTCTAAGAGACTATGACGGTTTTACCCTTTGTTTTGAATTGAGTTTGATCCAAGGGCTTCATATGCTTTAAATAGATCTATTACCTATTCAAGGACTCAAAAATATTTGGTAAATATTCACAACAAATTGATTTGAAAGGTGTTCATACACCAAAAATCGCCTAAGAGACCATGACGGTTTTACCCTTTGATTTAAATTGAGTGTTATCCAAGGGCTTCATATGCTTTAAATATATCTAATACCTATTCAAGGAGTCATAAATATTTTATAATTATTCACAACAAAATAATATGAAAGGTGTTCAGACACCACAACTCGCCTAAGAGACTATGACGGATTTACGCTTTGATTTAAAAAAAAGTTTAATCAAAGGGCTTCATATGATTGAAATATACCTAATACCAATTCTAGGAGTGAAAATTATTTGGTAATTAAGCATCAAAAATGATTTGAAAGGTGTTCATACACCAAAAATTGCCTAAGAGACTATGACGCTTTTACCCTTTGATTTGAATTGAGTTAGATCCAAAGGCTACATATGCTTTAAATATATCTAATATCTATTCAAGGACTCAAATTTTTTTTGTAATTAATCCCAACAAAATGATTTGAAAGGTGTTCATTCACCCCAAATCGCCTAAGGGACTTTGATGGTTTTGCCCTTTGATTTGAATTGAGTTTAATCCAAGGGCTTCATATGCTTTAAATATATCTAACACCTATTCAAGGACTCAAAAATATTTCGTTATTATGCACAACAAAAATAATTTGAAAGGTGTTCATACACCACAAATCGCCTAAGAGACTATGACGGTTTTACCCTTGAATTTGAAATAAGTTTGATCCAAATGACTCATATGATTAAAAAATATCTAATACCCATTCAAGGAGTTAAAAATATTTTGGTAATTAAGCACAAACAATGATTTAAAAGGTGTTTATATACCACAAATCCCCTACGAGACTATGACGATTTTACCCTTTTATTTGAATGGAATTGGATCGAAGGTATTCATATGGTTTAAATAAATCTAATGCCTATTCAAGGACTCAAAATTATTTGGTAATTATTCACAACAAAATGATTTGAAAGGTGTTCATTCACCACAAATCGTCTAAGTGATTATGACGCTTTTACCCTTTATTTTGAATTGAGTTTGATCCACGGGCTTCATATGCTTTAAATAGATCTATTACCGATTTAAGGACTCAAAAATATTTGTTAATTATTCACAACAAAATGATTTGAAAGGTGTTCATACACCATAAATCGCCTAAGAGCCCATGATGGTTTTACCCTTTGATTTAGATTGAGTTTTATCCAAGGGCTTCATATGCTTTAAATATATCTAATACCTATTCAAGGAGTCTTTATTATTTTGTAAATATTCACAACAAAATAATTGGAAAGGAGTTCATACACCACAAATCGCCTAAGAGTCTATGACGGTTTTACCCTTTAATTTGAATTGAGTTTGATCCTAGGGCTTCATATATTTTAAATATATCTAAAAACTATTCATGGACTCAAAAATATTTGGTTATTATGCACTACCAAAATAATTTGAAAGGTGTTCATACACCACAAATCGTCTAAGAGACTATGACGGTTTTACCTTTTGATTTGAAATAAGTTTGATCCAAATGCTTCGTATGATTAAAATATATCTAATACCGATTCAAGGAGCTAAAATACTTTGGTAATTAAGCACAAACAATGATTTGAAAGGTGTTTATACACCACAAATCCCCTACGAGTCTATGACGGTTTTACCCTTTGATTTGAATTGAGTTTGATCAAAGGACTACATATACTTTAAATAGATCTAATACCTATTCAAGGACTCAAAAATATTTGGTAATTATTCACAACAAAATGATTTGAAAGATGTTCATTCACCACAAATCGTCTAAGAGACCATGACGGTTTTACCATTTGTTTTGAATTGAGTTTGATCCAAGGGCTTCATATGCTTTAAATAGATCAAGTACCTATTCAAGGAATCAATAATATTTGGCAATTATTCACAACCAAAAGATTTGAAAGGTGTTCATACACCACAAATCGCCTAAGAGACTACGACGGTTTTACCCTTTGATTTCAATGGAGTTTGATCCAAGGGCTTCATTCACTTTAAATATTTCTAACACCTATTCAAGGAATTAAAAATATTTGGTTATTATTCACAACCAAAATAATTTGAAAGGTGTTCATACACCATACATCGCCTAAGAGACTATGACGATTTTACCCTTTGATTTGAAATATGTTTAATGCAAATGATTCATATGATTAAAATATATCTAATACCCATTCAAGGAGTTAAAAATATTTTGGTAATTAAGCATAAACAATGATTCGAAAGGTGTCTATACACCACAAATCCCCTACGAGACTATGACGGTTTTACCCTTTTATTTGAATGGAGTTGAATCGAAGGACTTCCTATGCTTTAAATAGATCTAGTACCTATTCAAGGACTCAAAAATATATGGTATTTATTCACAACAAAATTATTTGAAAGGTGTTCATACACCGCAAATCGCCTAAGAGACTATGACGGTTTTACCCTTTGATTTAAATTGAGTTTTATCCAAGGGCTTCATATGCTTTAAATATATCTAGTACCAATTCAAGGAGTCATAAATATTTTGTAATTATTCACAACAAAATAATATGAAAGGTGTTCAGACACCACAACTCGCCTAAGAGACTATGACGGATTTACCCTTTGATTTAAAATAAGTTTAATCAAAGGGCTTCATATGATTGAAATATACCTAATTCCAATTCTAGGAGTGAAAATTATTTGGTAATTAAGCATCAAAAATGATTTGAAAGGTGTTCATACACCAAAAATTGCCTAAGAGACTATGACGCTTTTACCCTTTGATTTGAATTGAGTTAGATCCAAGGGCTACATATGCTTTAAATATATCTAATATCTATTCAAGGACTCAAAATTTTTTTGTAATTAATCCCAACAAAATGAAAGGTGTTCATTCACCCCAAATCGCCTAAGGGACTTTGATGGTTTTGCCCTTTGATTTGAATTGAGTTTAATCCAAGGGCTTCATATGGTTTAAATATATCTAACACCTATTCAAGGACTCAAAACTATTTCGTTATTATGCACAACAAAAATAATTTGAAAGGTGTTCATACACCACAAATCGCCTAAGAGACTATGACGGTTTTACCCTTGAATTTGAAATAAGTTTGATCCAAATGACTCATATGATTAAAAAATATCTAATACCTATTCAAGGAGTTAAAAATATTTTGGTAATTAAGCACAAACAATTGTTTAAAAGGTGTTTATATACCACAAATCCCCTACGAGACTATGACGATTTTACCCTTTTATTTGAATGGAATTGGATCGAAGGTATTCATATGGTTTAAATAAATCTAATGCCTATTCAAGGACTCAAAAATATTTGTTAATTATTCACAACAAAATGATTTGAAAGGTGTTCATACACCACAAATCGCCTAAGAGCCCATGATGGTTTTACCCTTTGATTTAGATTTAGTTTTATCCAAAGGCTTCATATGCTTTAAATATATCTAATACCTATTCAAGGATTTCTTTATTATTTTGTAAATATTCACAACAAAATAATTGGAAAGGAGTTCATACCTGCACAAATCGCCTAAGAGTCTATGACGGTTTTACCCTTTAATTTGAATTGAGTTTGATCCAAGGGCTTCATATGCTTTAAATATATCTAATACCTATTCAAGGACTCAAAAATATTTGGTAATTATTCACACAAAATGATTTGAAAGGTGTTCATACACCACAAATCGCCTAAGAGACTATGACGGTTTTACCCTTTGATTTGAAATGAGTTTGATCCAAGGGCTTCATATGATTTAAATATATCTAATACCTATTCAAGGAGTCAAAAATATTTGGTAATTAACACAAAAATGATTTGAAAGGTGTTCATACACCACAAATCGCCTAAGAGACTATGACGGTTTTACCCTTTGATTTGAATTGAGTTTGATCCAAGGGCTTCATATGCTTTAAATAGATCTAATACCTATTCAAGGACTCAAAAATATTTGGTAATTATTCACAACAAAATGATTTGAAAGGTGTTCATACACCACAAATCGCCTAAGAGACTATGACGGTTTTACCCTTTGATTTGAATTGAGTTTGATCCAAGGGCTTCATATGCTTTAAATATATCTAATACCTATTCAAGGACTCAAAAATATTTGGTAATTATTCACAACAAAATGATTTGAAAGGTGTTCATACACCACAAATCGCCTAAGAGACTATGACGGTTTTACCCTTTGATTTGAAATAAGTTTGATCCAAGGGCTTCATATGATTTAAATATATCTAATACCTATTCAAGGATCAAAAATATTTGGTAATTATTCACAAAAAATGATTTGAAAGGTGTTCATACACCACAAATCGCCTAAGAGACTATGACGGTTTTACCCTTTGATTTGAATTGAGTTTGATCCAAGGGCTTCATATGCTTTAAATATATCTAATACCTATTCAAGGACTCAAAAATATTTGGTAATTATTCACAACAAAATGATTTGAAAGGTGTTCATACACCACAAATCGCCTAAGAGACTATGACGGTTTTACCCTTTGATTTGAATTGAGTTTGATCCAAGGGCTTCATATGCTTTAAATATATCTAATACCTATTCAAGGACTAAAATATTTGGTAATTATTCACAACAAAATGATTTGAAAGGTGTTCATACACCACAAATCGCCTAAGAGACTATGACGGTTTTACCCTTTGATTTGAATTGAGTTTGATCCAAGGGCTTCATATGCTTTAAATATATCTAATACCTATTCAAGGACTCAAAAATATTTGGTAATTATTCACAACAAAATGATTTGAAAGGTGTTCATACACCACAAATCGCCTAAGAGACTATGACGGTTTTACCCTTTGATTTGAATTGAGTTTGATCCAAGGGCTTCATATGCTTTAAATATATCTAATACCTATTCAAGGACTCAAAAATATTTGGTAATTATTCACAACAAAATGATTTGAAAGGTGTTCATACACCACAAATCGCCTAAGAGACTATGACGGTTTTACCCTTTGATTTGAATTGAGTTTGATCCAAGGGCTTCATATGCTTTAAATATATCTAATACCTATTCAAGGACTCAAAAATATTTGGTAATTATTCACAACAAAATGATTTGAAAGGTGTTCATACACCACAAATCGCCTAAGAGACTATGACGGTTTTACCCTTTGATTTGAAATAGTTTGATCCAAGGCTTCATATGATTTAAATATATCTAATACCTATTCAAGGAGTCAAAAATATTTGGTAATTATTCACAAACAATGATTTGAAAGGTGTTCATACACCACAAATCGCCTAAGAGACTATGACGGTTTTACCCTTTGATTTGAATTGAGTTTGATCCAAGGGCTTCATATGCTTTAAATATATCTAATACCTATTCAAGGACTCAAAAATATTTGGTAATTATTCACAACAAAATGATTTGAAAGGTGTTCATACACCACAAATCGCCTAAGAGACTATGACGGTTTTACCCTTTGATTTGAATTGAGTTTGATCCAAGGGCTTCATATGCTTTAAATATATCTAATACCTATTCAAGGAGTCAAAAAATTTTGTAATTATTCACAACAAAATGATTTGAAAGGTGTTCATACACCACAAATCGCCTAAGAGACTATGACGGTTTTACCCTTTGATTTGAATTGAGTTTGATCCAAGGGCTTCATATGCTTTAAATATATCTAATACCTATTCAAGGACTCAAAAATATTTGGTAATTATTCACAACAAAATGATTTGAAAGGTGTTCATACACCACAAATCGCCTAAGAGACTATGACGGTTTTACCCTTTGATTTGAATTGAGTTTGATCCAAGGGCTTCATATGCTTTAAATATATCTAATACCTATTCAAGGAGTCAAAAATATTTGGTAATTATTCACAACAAAATGATTTGAAAGGTGTTCATACACCACAAATCGCCTAAGAGACTATGACGGTTTTACCCTTTGATTTGAATTGAGTTTGATCCAAGGGCTTCATATGCTTTAAATATATCTAATACCTATTCAAGGACTCAAAAATATTTGGTAATTATTCACAACAAAATGATTTGAAAGGTGTTCATACACCACAAATCGCCTAAGAGACTATGACGGTTTTACCCTTTGATTTGAATTGAGTTTGATCCAAGGGCTTCATATGCTTTAAATATATCTAATACCTATTCAAGGACTCAAAAATATTTTGTAATTATTCACAACAAAATAATTTGAAAGGTGTTCATACACCACAAATCGCCTAAGAGACTATGACGGTTTTACCCTTTGATTTGAAATAAGTTTGATCCAAGGGCTTCATATGATTTAAATATATCTAATACCTATTCAAGGAGTCAAAAATATTTGGTAATTAAGCACAAAAATGATTTGAAAGGTGTTCATACACCACAAATCGCCTAAGAGACTATGACGGTTTTACCCTTTGATTTGAATTGAGTTTGATCCAAGGGCTTCATATGCTTTAAATATATCTAATACCTATTCAAGGACTCAAAAATATTTGGTAATTATTCACAACAAAATTTGAAAGGTGTTCATACACCACAAATCGCCTAAGAGACTATGACGGTTTTACCCTTTGATTTGAATTGAGTTTGATCCAAGGGCTTCATATGCTTTAAATATATCTAATACCTATTCAAGGACTCAAAAATATTTGGTAATTATTCACAACAAAATGATTTGAAAGGTGTTCATACACCACAAATCGCCTAAGAGACTATGACGGTTTTACCCTTGATTTGAAATAAGTTTGATCCAAGGGCTTCATATGATTAAATATATCTAATACCTATTCAAGGAGTCAAAAATATTTGGTAATTAAGCACAAAAAATGATTTGAAAGGTGTTCATACACCACAAATCGCCTAAGAGACTATGACGGTTTTACCCTTTGATTTGAATTGAGTTTGATCCAAGGGCTTCATATGCTTTAAATATATCTAATACCTATTCAAGGACTCAAAAATATTTGGTAATTATTCACAACAAAATGATTTGAAAGGTGTTCATACACCACAAATCGCCTAAGAGACTATGACGGTTTTACCCTTTGATTTGAATTGAGTTTGATCCAAGGGCTTCATATGCTTTAAATATATCTAATACCTATTCAAGGACTCAAAAATATTTGGTAATTATTCACAACAAAATGATTTGAAAGGTGTTCATACACCACAAATCGCCTAAGAGACTATGACGGTTTTACCCTTTGATTTGAATTGAGTTTGATCCAAGGGCTTCATATGCTTTAAATATATCTAATACCTATTCAAGGACTCAAAAATATTTGGTAATTATTCACACAAAATGATTTGAAAGGTGTTCATACACCACAAATCGCCTAAGAGACTATGACGGTTTTACCCTTTGATTTGAAATAAGTTTGATCCAAGGGCTTCATATGATTTAAATATATCTAATACCTATTCAAGGACTCAAAAATATTTGGTAATTAACAACAAAATGATTTGAAAGGTGTTCATACACCACAAATCGCCTAAGAGACTATGACGGTTTTACCCTTTGATTTGAATTGAGTTTGATCCAAGGGCTTCATATGCTTTAAATATATCTAATACCTATTCAAGGACTCAAAAATATTTGGTAATTATTCACAACAAAATGATTTGAAAGGTGTTCATACACCACAAATCGCCTAAGAGACTATGACGGTTTTACCCTTTGATTTGAATTGAGTTTGATCCAAGGGCTTCATATGCTTTAAATATATCTAATACCTATTCAAGGACTCAAAAATATTTGGTAATTATTCACAACAAAATAATTTGAAAGGTGTTCATACACCACAAATCGCCTAAGAGACTATGACGGTTTTACCCTTTGATTTGAAATAAGTTTGATCCAAAGGCTTCATATGATTTAAATATATCTAATACCTATTCAAGGATCAAAATATTTGGTAATTAAGCACAAAAAATGATTTGAAAGGTGTTCATACACCACAAATCGCCTAAGAGACTATGACGGTTTTACCCTTTGATTTGAATTGAGTTTGATCCAAGGGCTTCATATGCTTTAAATATATCTAATACCTATTCAAGGACTCAAAAATATTTGGTAATTATTCACAACAAAATGATTTGAAAGGTGTTCATACACCACAAATCGCCTAAGAGACTATGACGGTTTTACCCTTTGATTTGAATTGAGTTTGATCCAAGGGCTTCATATGCTTTAAATAGATCTAATACCTATTCAAGGACTAAAAATATTTGGTAATTATTCACAACAAAATGATTTGAAAGGTGTTCATACACCACAAATCGCCTAAGAGACTATGACGGTTTTACCCTTTGATTTGAATTGAGTTTGATCCAAGGGCTTCATATGCTTTAAATATATCTAATACCTATTCAAGGAGTCAAAAATATTTGGTAATTATTCACAACAAAATGATTTGAAAGGTGTTCATACACCACAAATCGCCTAAGAGACTATGACGGTTTTACCCTTTGATTTGAATTGAGTTTGATCCAAGGGCTTCATATGCTTTAAATATATCTAATACCTATTCAAGGACTCAAAAATATTTGGTAATTATTCACAACAAAATGATTTGAAAGGTGTTCATACACCACAAATCGCCTAAGAGACTATGACGGTTTTACCCTTTGATTTGAATTGAGTTTGATCCAAGGGCTTCATATGCTTTAAATATATCTAATACCTATTCAAGGACTCAAAATATTTGGTAATTATTCACAACAAAATGATTTGAAAGGTGTTCATACACCACAAATCGCCTAAGAGACTATGACGGTTTTACCCTTTGATTTGAAATAGTTTGATCCAAGGGCTTCATATGATTTAAATATATCTAATACCTATTCAAGGAGTCAAAAATATTTGGTAATTAAGCACAAAAAATGATTTGAAAGGTGTTCATACACCACAAATCGCCTAAGAGACTATGACGGTTTTACCCTTTGATTTGAATTGAGTTTGATCCAAGGACTTCATATGCTTTAAATATATCTAATACCTATTCAAGGACTCAAAAATATTTGGTAATTATTCACAACAAAATGATTTGAAAGGTGTTCATACACCACAAATCGCCTAAGAGACTATGACGGTTTTACCCTTTGATTTGAATTGAGTTTGATCCAAGGGCTTCATATGCTTTAAATATATCTAATACCTATTCAAGGAGTCAAAAAATTTTGTAATTATTCACAACAAAATGATTTGAAAGGTGTTCATACACCACAAATCGCCTAAGAGACTATGACGGTTTTACCCTTTGATTTGAATTGAGTTTGATCCAAGGGCTTCATATGCTTTAAATATATCTAATACCTATTCAAGGACTCAAAATATTTGGTAATTATTCACAACAAAATGATTTGAAAGGTGTTCATACACCACAAATCGCCTAAGAGACTATGACGGTTTTACCCTTTGATTTGAATTGAGTTTGATCCAAGGGCTTCATATGCTTTAAATATATCTAATACCTATTCAAGGACTCAAAAATATTTGGTAATTATTCACAACAAAATGATTTGAAAGGTGTTCATACACCACAAATCGCCTAAGAGACTATGACGGTTTTACCCTTTGATTTGAATTGAGTTTGATCCAAGGGCTTCATATGCTTTAAATATATCTAATACCTATTCAAGGACTCAAAAATATTTGGTAATTATTCACAACAAAATGATTTGAAAGGTGTTCATACACCACAAATCGCCTAAGAGACTATGACGGTTTTACCCTTTGATTTGAATTGAGTTTGATCCAAGGGCTTCATATGCTTTAAATATATCTAATACCTATTCAAGGACTCAAAAATATTTGGTAATTATTCACAACAAAATGATTTGAAAGGTGTTCATACACCACAAATCGCCTAAGAGACTATGACGGTTTTACCCTTTGATTTGAAATGAGTTTGATCCAAGGGCTTCATATGATTTAAATATATCTAATACCTATTCAAGGAGTCAAAAATATTTGGTAATTAAGCACAAAAATGATTTGAAAGGTGTTCATACACCACAAATCGCCTAAGAGACTATGACGGTTTTACCCTTTGATTTGAATTGAGTTTGATCCAAGGGCTTCATATGCTTTAAATATATCTAATACCTATTCAAGGACTCAAAATATTTGGTAATTATTCACAACAAAATTTGAAAGGTGTTCATACACCACAAATCGCCTAAGAGACTATGACGGTTTTACCCTTTGATTTGAATTGAGTTTGATCCAAGGGCTTCATATGCTTTAAATATATCTAATACCTATTCAAGGACTCAAAATATTTGGTAATTATTCACAACAAAATGATTTGAAAGGTGTTCATACACCACAAATCGCCTAAGAGACTATGACGGTTTTACCCTTGATTTGAAATAAGTTTGATCCAAAGGGCTTCATATGATTTAAATATATCTAATACCTATTCAAGGAGTCAAAAATATTTTGGTAATTACACAAAAATGATTTGAAAGGTGTTCATACACCACAAATCGCCTAAGAGACTATGACGGTTTTACCCTTTGATTTGAATTGAGTTTGATCCAAGGGCTTCATATGCTTTAAATATATCTAATACCTATTCAAGGACTCAAAAATATTTGGTAATTATTCACAACAAAATGATTTGAAAGGTGTTCATACACCACAAATCGCCTAAGAGACTATGACGGTTTTACCCTTTGATTTAATTGAGTTTGATCCAAGGGCTTCATATGCTTTAAATATATCTAATACCTATTCAAGGAGTCAAAAATATTTGGTAATTATTCACAACAAAATGATTTGAAAGGTGTTCATACACCACAAATCGCCTAAGAGACTATGACGGTTTTACCCTTTGATTTGAATTGAGTTTGATCCAAGGGCTTCATATGCTTTAAATATATCTAATACCTATTCAAGGACTCAAAAATATTTGGTAATTATTCACACAAAATGATTTGAAAGGTGTTCATACACCACAAATCGCCTAAGAGACTATGACGGTTTTACCCTTTGATTTGAAATGAGTTTGATCCAAGGGCTTCATATGCTTTAAATATATCTAATACCTATTCAAGGACTCAAAAATATTTGGTAATTAACACAAAAATGATTTGAAAGGTGTTCATACACCACAAATCGCCTAAGAGACTATGACGGTTTTACCCTTTGATTTGAATTGAGTTTGATCCAAGGGCTTCATATGCTTTAAATATATCTAATACCTATTCAAGGACTCAAAAATATTTGGTAATTATTCACAACAAAATGATTTGAAAGGTGTTCATACACCACAAATCGCCTAAGAGACTATGACGGTTTTACCCTTTGATTTAAATTGAGTTTGATCCAAGGGCTTCATATGCTTTAAATATATCTAATACCTATTCAAGGACTCAAAATATTTGGTAATTATTCACAACAAAATGATTTGAAAGGTGTTCATACACCACAAATCGCCTAAGAGACTATGACGGTTTTACCCTTTGATTTGAAATAAGTTTGATCCAAGGGCTTCATATGATTTAAATATATCTAATACCTATTCAAGGATTAAAAATATTTGGTAATTACACAAACAATGATTTGAAAGGTGTTCATACACCACAAATCGCCTAAGAGACTATGACGGTTTTACCCTTTGATTTGAATTGAGTTTGATCCAAGGGCTTCATATGCTTTAAATATATCTAATACCTATTCAAGGACTCAAAATATTTGGTAATTATTCACAACAAAATGATTTGAAAGGTGTTCATTCACCACAAATCGCCTAAGAGACTATGACGGTTTTACCCTTTGATTTGAATTGAGTTTGATCCAAGGGCTTCATATGCTTTAAATATATCTAATACCTATTCAAGGACTAAATATTTGGTAATTATTCACAACAAAATGATTTGAAAGGTGTTCATACACCACAAATCGCCTAAGAGACTATGACGGTTTTACCCTTTGATTTAAATTGAGTTTGATCCAAGGGCTTCATATGCTTTAAATATATCTAATACCTATTCAAGGACTCAAAAATATTTGGTAATTATTCACAACAAAATGATTTGAAAGGTGTTCATACACCACAAATCGCCTAAGAGACTATGACGGTTTTACCCTTTGATTTGAATTGAGTTTGATCCAAGGGCTTCATATGCTTTAAATATATCTAATACCTATTCAAGGACTCAAAAATATTTGGTAATTATTCACAACAAAATAATTTGAAAGGTGTTCATACACCACAAATCGCCTAAGAGACTATGACGGTTTTACCCTTTGATTTGAAATAAGTTTGATCCAAGGGCTTCATATGATTTAAATATATCTAATACCTATTCAAGGAGTCAAAAATATTTGGTAATTATTCACCAAAATGATTTGAAAGGTGTTCATACACAAATCGCCTAAGAGACTATGACGGTTTTACCCTTTGATTTGAATTGAGTTTGATCCAAGGGCTTCATATGCTTTAAATATATCTAATACCTATTCAAGGACTCAAAAATATTTGGTAATTATTCAACAAAATGATTTGAAAGGTGTTCATACACCACAAATCGCCTAAGAGACTATGACGGTTTACCCTTTGATTTGAATTGAGTTTGATCCAAGGGCTTCATATGCTTTAAATATATCTAATACCTATTCAAGGACTCAAAATATTTGGTAATTATTCACAACAAAATGATTTGAAAGGTGTTCATACACCACAAATCGCCTAAGAGACTATGACGGTTTTACCCTTTGATTTGAAATGAGTTTGATCCAAGGGCTTCATATGATTTAAATATATCTAATACCTATTCAAGGAGTCAAAAATATTTGGTAATTAAGCACAACAATGATTTGAAAGGTGTTCATACACCACAAATCGCCTAAGAGACTATGACGGTTTTACCCTTTGATTTGAATTGAGTTTGATCCAAGGGCTTCATATGCTTTAAATATATCTAATACCTATTCAAGGACTCAAAAATATTTGGTAATTATTCACAACAAAATGATTTGAAAGGTGTTCATACACCACAAATCGCCTAAGAGACTATGACGGTTTTACCCTTTGATTTGAATTGAGTTTGATCCAAGGGCTTCATATGATTTAAATATATCTAATACCTATTCAAGGACTCAAAAATATTTGGTAATTATTCACAAAAAATGATTTGAAAGGTGTTCATACACCACAAATCGCCTAAGAGACTATGACGGTTTTACCCTTTGATTTGAATTGAGTTTGATCCAAGGGCTTCATATGCTTTAAATATATCTAATACCTATTCAAGGACTCAAAAATATTTGGTAATTATTCACAAAAAATGATTTGAAAGGTGTTCATACACCACAAATCGCCTAAGAGACTATGACGGTTTTACCCTTTGATTTGAATTGAGTTTGATCCAAGGGCTTCATATGCTTTAAATATATCTAATACCTATTCAAGGACTCAAAAATATTTGGTAATTATTCACAACAAAATGATTTGAAAGGTGTTCATACACCACAAATCGCCTAAGAGACTATGACGGTTTTACCCTTTGATTTGAATTGAGTTTGATCCAAGGGCTTCATATGCTTTAAATATATCTAATACCTATTCAAGGAGTCAAAAATATTTGGTAATTATTCACAACAAAATGATTTGAAAGGTGTTCATACACCACAAATCGCCTAAGAGACTATGACGGTTTTACCCTTTGATTTGAATTGAGTTTGATCCAAGGGCTTCATATGCTTTAAATATATCTAATACCTATTCAAGGACTCAAAAATATTTGGTAATTATTCACAACAAAATGATTTGAAAGGTGTTCATACACCACAAATCGCCTAAGAGACTATGACGGTTTTACCCTTTGATTTGAATTGAGTTTGATCCAAGGGCTTCATATGCTTTAAATATATCTAATACCTATTCAAGGACTCAAAAATATTTGGTAATTATTCACAACAAAATGATTTGAAAGGTGTTCATACACCACAAATCGCCTAAGAGACTATGACGGTTTTACCCTTTGATTTAAATTGAGTTTGATCCAAGGGCTTCATATGCTTTAAATATATCTAATACCTATTCAAGGACTCAAAATATTTGGTAATTATTCACAACAAAATATTTGAAAGGTGTTCATACACCACAAATCGCCTAAGAGACTATGACGGTTTTACCCTTTGATTTGAAATAAGTTTGATCCAAGGGCTTCATATGATTTAAATATATCTAATACCTATTCAAGGAGTCAAAAATATTTGGTAATTAAGCACAAAAAATGATTTGAAAGGTGTTCATACACCACAAATCGCCTAAGAGACTATGACGGTTTTACCCTTTGATTTGAATTGAGTTGATCCAAGGACTTCATATGCTTTAAATAGATCTAATACCTATTCAAGGACTCAAAAATATTTGGTAATTATTCACAACAAAATGATTTGAAAGGTGTTCATACACCACAAATCGCCTAAGAGACTATGACGGTTTTACCCTTTGATTTGAATTGAGTTTGATCCAAGGGCTTCATATGCTTTAAATATATCTAATACCTATTCAAGGACTCAAATATTATTAAAAATGATTTGAAAGGTGTTCATACACCACAAATCGCCTAAGAGACTATGACGGTTTTACCCTTTGATTTAAATTGAGTTTGATCCAAGGGCTTCATATGCTTTAAATATATCTAATACCTATTCAAGGAGTCAAAAATATTTTGTAATTATTCACAACAAAATGATTTGAAAGGTGTTCATACACCACAAATCGCCTAAGAGACTATGACGGTTTTACCCTTTGATTTGAATTGAGTTTGATCCAAGGGCTTCATATGCTTTAAATATATCTAATACCTATTCAAGGACTCAAAAATATTTGGTAATTATTCACAACAAAATAATTTGAAAGGTGTTCATACACCACAAATCGCCTAAGAGACTATGACGGTTTTACCCTTTGATTTGAAATAAGTTTGATCCAAGGGCTTCATATGATTTAAATATATCTAATACCTATTCAAGGAGTCAAAAATATTTGGTAATTAAGCACCAAAAATGATTTGAAAGGTGTTCATACACCACAAATCGCCTAAGAGACTATGACGGTTTTACCCTTTGATTTGAATTGAGTTTGATCCAAGGGCTTCATATGCTTTAAATATATCTAATACCTATTCAAGGACTCAAAAATATTTGGTAATTATTCACAACAAAATGATTTGAAAGGTGTTCATACACCACAAATCGCCTAAGAGACTATGACGGTTTTACCCTTTGATTTGAAATAAGTTTGATCCAAGGGCTTCATATGATTTAAATATATCTAATACCTATTCAAGGAGTCAAAAATATTTGGTAATTAAGCACAAAAAATGATTTGAAAGGTGTTCATACACCACAAATCCCTAAGAGACTATGACGGTTTTACCCTTTGATTTGAATTGAGTTTGATCCAAGGGCTTCATATGCTTTAAATATATCTAATACCTATTCAAGGACTCAAAAATATTTGGTAATTATTCACAACAAAATGATTTGAAAGGTGTTCATACACCACAAATCGCCTAAGAGACTATGACGGTTTTACCCTTTGATTTGAATTGAGTTTGATCCAAGGGCTTCATATGCTTTAAATATATCTAATACCTATTCAAGGACTCAAAAATATTTGGTAATTATTCACAACAAAATGATTTGAAAGGTGTTCATACACCACAAATCGCCTAAGAGACTATGACGGTTTTACCCTTTGATTTAAATGAGTTTGATCCAAGGGCTTCATATGCTTTAAATATATCTAATACCTATTCAAGGAGTCAAAAATATTTGGTAATTATTCACAACAAAATGATTTGAAAGGTGTTCATACACCACAAATCGCCTAAGAGACTATGACGGTTTTACCCTTTGATTTGAATTGAGTTGATCCAAGGGCTTCATATGATTTAAATATATCTAATACCTATTCAAGGACTCAAAAATATTTGGTAATTATTCACAACAAAATGATTTGAAAGGTGTTCATACACCACAAATCGCCTAAGAGACTATGACGGTTTTACCCTTTGATTTGAATTGAGTTTGATCCAAGGGCTTCATATGCTTTAAATATATCTAATACCTATTCAAGGACTCAAAAATATTTGGTAATTATTCACAACAAAATGATTTGAAAGGTGTTCATACACCACAAATCGCCTAAGAGACTATGACGGTTTTACCCTTTGATTTGAATTGAGTTTGATCCAAGGGCTTCATATGCTTTAAATATATCTAATACCTATTCAAGGACTCAAAATATTTGGTAATTATTCACAACAAAATAATTTGAAAGGTGTTCATACACCACAAATCGCCTAAGAGACTATGACGGTTTTACCCTTTGATTTGAAATGAGTTTGATCCAAAGGCTTCATATGATTTAAATATATCTAA
This sequence comes from Patellifolia procumbens, assembly GCA_947645195.1. NCBI lineage: Eukaryota > Viridiplantae > Streptophyta > Magnoliopsida > Caryophyllales > Amaranthaceae > Patellifolia > Patellifolia procumbens. The sequence continues at coordinate 7,574 of CANSGD010001496.1, read as the reverse complement.
TACCTATTCAAGGAGTCAAAAATATTTGGTAATTACACAAACAATGATTTGAAAGGTGTTCATACACCACAAATCGCCTAAGAGACTATGACGGTTTTACCCTTTGATTTGAATTGAGTTGATCCAAGGGCTTCATATGCTTTAAATATATCTAATACCTATTCAAGGACTCAAAAATATTTGGTAATTATTCACAACAAAATGATTTGAAAGGTGTTCATACACCACAAATCGCCTAAGAGACTATGACGGTTTTACCCTTTGATTTGAATTGAGTTTGATCCAAGGCTTCATATGCTTTAAAATATCTAATACCTATTCAAGGACTCAAATATTATTACAAAATGATTTGAAAGGTGTTCATACACCACAAATCGCCTAAGAGACTATGACGGTTTTACCCTTTGATTTGAATTGAGTTTGATCCAAGGGTTCATATGCTTTAAATATATCTAATACCTATTCAAGGAGTCAAAAATATTTTGTAATTATTCACAACAAAATGATTTGAAAGGTGTTCATACACCACAAATCGCCTAAGAGACTATGACGGTTTTACCCTTGATTTGAATTGAGTTTGATCCAAGGGCTTCATATGCTTTAAATATATCTAATACCTATTCAAGGACTCAAAAATATTTGGTAATTATTCACAACAAAATGATTTGAAAGGTGTTCATACACCACAAATCGCCTAAGAGACTATGACGGTTTTACCCTTTGATTTGAAATGAGTTTGATCCAAGGGCTTCATATGATTAAATATATCTAATACCTATTCAAGGACTCAAAAATATTTGGTAATTATTCACCAAAATGATTTGAAAGGTGTTCATACACCACAAATCGCCTAAGAGACTATGACGGTTTTACCCTTTGATTTGAATTGAGTTTGATCCAAGGGCTTCATATGCTTTAAATATATCTAATACCTATTCAAGGACTCAAAAATATTTGTAATTATTCACAACAAAATGATTTGAAAGGTGTTCATACACACAAATCGCCTAAGAGACTATGACGGTTTTACCCTTTGATTTGAAATAAGTTTGATCCAAGGGCTTCATATGATTTAAATATATCTAATACCTATTCAAGGAGTCAAAAATATTTGGTAATTATTCACAAAAAATGATTTGAAAGGTGTTCATACACCACAAATCCCTAAGAGACTATGACGGTTTTACCCTTTGATTTGAATTGAGTTTGATCCAAGGGCTTCATATGCTTTAAATATATCTAATATTCAAGGACTCAAAAATATTTGGTAATTATTCACAACAAAATGATTTGAAAGGTGTTCATTCACCACAAATCGCCTAAGAGACTATGACGGTTTTACCCTTTGATTTGAATTGAGTTTGATCCAAGGGCTTCATATGCTTTAAATATATCTAATACCTATTCAAGGACTCAAAAATATTTGGTAATTATTCACAACAAAATGATTTGAAAGGTGTTCATACACCACAAATCGCCTAAGAGACTATGACGGTTTACCCTTTGATTTAAATAAGTTTGATCCAAGGGCTTCATATGATTAAATATATCTAATACCTATTCAAGGAGTCAAAAATATTTTGTAATTATTCACAACAAAATGATTTGAAAGGTGTTCATACACCACAAATCGCCTAAGAGACTATGACGGTTTTACCCTTTGATTTGAATGTTTGATCCAAGGACTTCATATGATTTAAATATATCTAATACCTATTCAAGGACTCAAAAATATTTGGTAATTATTCACAACAAAATGATTTGAAAGGTGTTCATTCACCACAAATCGTCTAAGAGACTATGACGGTTTTACCCTTTGATTTGAATTGAGTTTGATCCAAGGGCTTCATATGCTTTAAATAGATCTAATACCTATTCAAGGACTCAAAAATATTTGGTAATTATTCACAACAAAATGATTTGAAAGGTGTTCATACACCACAAATCGCCTAAGAGACTATGACGGTTTTACCCTTTGATTTAAATTGAGTTTGATCCAAGGGCTTCATATGCTTTAAATATATCTAATACCTATTCAAGGACAAAATATTTGGTAATTATTCACAACAAAATAATTTGAAAGGTGTTCATACACCACAAATCGCCTAAGAGACTATGACGGTTTTACCCTTTGATTTGAAATAAGTTTGATCCAAGGGCTTCATATGATTTAAATATATCTAATACCTATTCAAGGAGTTAAAAATATTTGGTAATTACACAAACAATGATTTGAAAGGTGTTCATACACCACAAATCGCCTAAGAGACTATGACGGTTTTACCCTTTGATTTGAATTGAGTTTGATCCAAGGACTTCATATGATTTAAATAGATCTAATACCTATTCAAGGACTCAAAAATATTTGGTAATTATTCACAACAAAATGATTTGAAAGGTGTTCATCACAAACCAGATATGACGGTTTTACCCTTTGATTTGAATTGAGTTTGATCCAAGGGCTTCATATGCTTTAAATATATCTAATACCTATTCAAGGACTCAAATATTATTACAAAATGATTTGAAAGGTGTTCATACACCACATCGCCTAAGAGACTATGACGGTTTTACCCTTTGATTTAAATTGAGTTTGATCCAAGGGCTTCATATGCTTTAAATATATCTAATACCTATTCAAGGACTCAAAATATTTGGTAATTATTCACAACAAAATGATTTGAAAGGTGTTCATACACCACAAATCGCCTAAGAGACTATGACGGTTTTACCCTTTGATTTGAATTGAGTTTGATCCAAGGGCTTCATATGCTTTAAATATATCTAATACCTATTCAAGGACTCAAAAATATTTGGTAATTATTCACAACAAAATTTGAAAGGTGTTCACACAAATCGCCTAAGAGACTATGACGGTTTTACCCTTTGATTTGAAATAAGTTTGATCCAAGGGCTTCATATGATTTAAATATATCTAATACCTATTCAAGGACTCAAAAATATTTGGTAATTAAGCACAAAAATTTGAAAGGTGTTCATACACCACAAATCGCCTAAGAGACTATGACGGTTTTACCCTTTGATTTGAATTGAGTTTGATCCAAGGGCTTCATATGCTTTAAATATATCTAATACCTATTCAAGGACTCAAAAATATTTGGTAATTATTCACAACAAAATGATTTGAAAGGTGTTCATACACCACAAATCGCCTAAGAGACTATGACGGTTTTACCCTTTGATTTGAAATAAGTTTGATCCAAAGGCTTCATATGATTAAATATATCTAATACCTATTCAAGGAGTTAAAAATATTTGGTAATTATTCAAACAATGATTTGAAAGGTGTTATACACCACAAATCCCTAAGAGACTATGACGGTTTTACCCTTTGATTTGAATTGAGTTTGATCCAAGGACTTCATATGCTTTAAATAGATCTAATACCTATTCAAGGACTCAAAATTTTGGTAATTATTCACAACAAAATGATTTGAAAGGTGTTCATTCACCACAAATCGCCTAAGAGACTATGACGGTTTTACCCTTTGATTTGAATTGAGTTTGATCCAAGGGCTTCATATGCTTTAAATAGATCTATACCTATTCAAGGACTCAAAAATATTTGGTAATTATTCACAAAAAATGATTTGAAAGGTGTTCATACACCACAAATCGCCTAAGAGACTATGACGGTTTTACCCTTTGATTTAAATTGAGTTTGATCCAAGGGCTTCATATGCTTTAAATATATCTAATACCTATTCAAGGACTCAAAATATTTGGTAATTATTCACAACAAAATAATTTGAAAGGTGTTCATACACCACAAATCGCCTAAGAGACTATGACGGTTTTACCCTTTGATTTGAAATAAGTTTGATCCAAGGGCTTCATATGATTTAAATATATCTAATACCTATTCAAGGAGTTAAAAATATTTGGTAATTATTCACAAAAAATGATTTGAAAGGTGTTCATACACCACAAATCGCCTAAGAGACTATGACGGTTTTACCCTTTGATTTGAATTGAGTTGATCCAAGGACTTCATATGCTTTAAATAGATCTAATACCTATTCAAGGACTCAAAAATATTTGGTAATTATTCACAACAAAATGATTTGAAAGGTGTTCATACACACAAATCGCCTAAGAGACTATGACGTTTTACCCTTTGTTTTGAATTGAGTTTGATCCAAGGGCTTCATATGCTTTAAATATATCTAATACCTATTCAAGGACTCAAAATATTTGGTAATTATTCACAACAAAATGATTTGTGTTCATACACCACAAATCGCCTAAGAGACTATGACGGTTTTACCCTTTGATTTAAATTGAGTTTGATCCAAGGGCTTCATATGCTTTAAATATATCTAATACCTATTCAAGGAGTCAAAAATATTTGGTAATTATTCACAACAAAATGATTTGAAAGGTGTTCATACACCACAAATCGCCTAAGAGACTATGACGGTTTTACCCTTTGATTTGAATTGAGTTTGATCCAAGGGCTTCATATGCTTTAAATATATCTAATACCTATTCAAGGACTCAAAATATTTGGTAATTATTCACAACAAAATGATTTGAAAGGTGTTCATACACCACAAATCGCCTAAGAGACTATGACGGTTTTACCCTTTGATTTGAAATAAGTTTGATCCAAGGGCTTCATATGATTTAAATATATCTAATACCTATTCAAGGAGTTAAAAATATTTGGTAATTATTCACAAAAAATGATTTGAAAGGTGTTCATACACCACAAATCCCAAGAGACTATGACGGTTTTACCCTTTGATTTGAATTGAGTTGATCCAAGGACTTCATATGATTTAAATATATCTAATACCTATTCAAGGACTCAAATTTTTGGTAATTATTCACAACAAAATGATTTGAAAGTGTTCATTACACCACAAATCGCCTAAGAGACTATGACGGTTTTACCCTTTGATTTGAATTGAGTTTGATCCAAGGGCTTCATATGCTTTAAATATATCTAATACCTATTCAAGGACTCAAAAATATTTGGTAATTATTCACAACAAAATGATTTGAAAGGTGTTCATACACCACAAATCGCCTAAGAGACTATGACGGTTTTACCCTTTGATTTGAATTGAGTTTGATCCAAGGGCTTCATATGCTTTAAATATATCTAATACCTATTCAAGGACTCAAAAATATTTGGTAATTATTCACAACAAAATGATTTGAAAGGTGTTCATACACCACAAATCGCCTAAGAGACTATGACGGTTTTACCCTTTGATTTGAATTGAGTTTGATCCAAGGGCTTCATATGCTTTAAATATATCTAATACCTATTCAAGGACTCAAAAATATTTGGTAATTATTCACAACAAAATGATTTGAAAGGTGTTCATACACCACAAATCGCCTAAGAGACTATGACGGTTTTACCCTTTGATTTGAAATGAGTTTGATCCAAGGGCTTCATATGATTAAAATATATCTAATACCTATTCAAGGAGTTAAAATATTTGGTAATTATTCACAAAAAATGATTTGAAAGGTGTTCATACACCACAAATCGCCTAAGAGACTATGACGGTTTTACCCTTTGATTTGAATTGAGTTTGATCCAAGGGCTTCATATGCTTTAAATATATCTAATACCTATTCAAGGACTCAAATATTTGGTAATTATTCACAACAAAATGATTTGAAAGGTGTTCATACACCACAAATCGCCTAAGAGACTATGACGGTTTTACCCTTTGATTTGAATTGAGTTTGATCCAAGGGCTTCATATGATTTAAATATATCTAATACCTATTCAAGGACTCAAAATATTTGGTAATTATTCACAACAAAATGATTTAATTATTCACAACAAAATGATTTGAAAGGTGTTCATACACCACAAATCGCCTAAGAGACTATGACGGTTTTACCCTTTGATTTGAATTGAGTTTGATCCAAGGGCTTCATATGCTTTAAATATATCTAATACCTATTCAAGGACTCAAAAATATTTGGTAATTATTCACAACAAAATGATTTGAAAGGTGTTCATACACCACAAATCGCCTAAGAGACTATGACGGTTTTACCCTTTGATTTAAATTGAGTTTGATCCAAGGGCTTCATATGATTTAAATATATCTAATACCTATTCAAGGACTCAAAATATTTGGTAATTATTCACAACAAAATGATTTGAAAGGTGTTCATACACCACAAATCGCCTAAGAGACTATGACGGTTTTACCCTTTGATTTGAAATAAGTTTGATCCAAATGCTTCATATATATCTAATACCTATTCAAGGAGTCAAAAATATTTGGTAATTATTCACAAAAAATGATTTGAAAGGTGTTCATACACCACAAATCGCCTAAGAGACTATGACGGTTTTACCCTTTGATTTGAATTGAGTTGATCCAAGGACTTCATATGATTAAATATATCTAATACCTATTCAAGGACTCAAAATATTTGGTAATTATTCACAACAAAATGATTTGAAAGGTGTTCATACACCACAAATCGCCTAAGAGACTATGACGGTTTTACCCTTTGATTTGAATTGAGTTTGATCCAAGGGCTTCATATGCTTTAAATATATCTAATACCTATTCAAGGACTCAAAAATATTTGGTAATTATTCACAACAAAATGATTTGAAAGGTGTTCATACACCACAAATCGCCTAAGAGACTATGACGGTTTTACCCTTTGATTTGAATTGAGTTTGATCCAAGGGCTTCATATGCTTTAAATATATCTAATACCTATTCAAGGACTCAAAAATATTTGGTAATTATTCACAACAAAATGATTTGAAAGGTGTTCATACACCACAAATCGCCTAAGAGACTATGACGGTTTTACCCTTTGATTTTGAGTTTGATCCAAGGCTTCATATGCTTTAAATATATCTAATACCTATTCAAGGACTCAAAAATATTTGGTAATTATTCACAAACAAAATGATTTGAAAGGTGTTCATACACCACAAATCGCCTAAGAGACTATGACGGTTTTACCCTTTGATTTGAATTGAGTTTGATCCAAGGGCTTCATATGCTTTAAATATATCTAATACCTATTCAAGGACTCAAAATATTTGGTAATTATTCACAACAAAATGATTTGAAAGGTGTTCATACACCACAAATCGCCTAAGAGACTATGACGGTTTTACCCTTTGATTTGAAATGAGTTTGATCCAAGGGCTTCATATGCTTTAAATATATCTAATACCTATTCAAGGACTAAAAAATATTTGGTAATTATTCACAACAAAATGATTTGAAAGGTGTTCATACACCACAAATCGCTAGAGACTATGACGGTTTTACCCTTTGATTTGAATTGAGTTTGATCCAAGGGCTTCATATGCTTTAAATATATCTAATACCTATTCAAGGACTCAAAAATATTTGGTAATTATTCACAACAAAATGATTTGAAAGGTGTTCATACACCACAAATCGCCTAAGAGACTATGACGGTTTTACCCTTTGATTTGAAATAAGTTTGATCCAAAGGCTTCATATGATTAAAATATATCTAATACCTATTCAAGGAGTCAAAAATATTTGGTAATTAAGCACAAACAATGATTTGAAAGGTG
>CANSGD010001495.1:0-221929 GCA_947645195.1 Patellifolia procumbens | reverse complement strand
AATCATTTGTGTGCAACCTGCTATGGACTTTGAGGCTTGTTTCACAGCGAGACAAAAAGGCAATGCTAACGTTAGTATTTCTGGATCTTCTTGTGGTAGTGGGGCTTCTACCTTCGATCTTCTGTTGCGAAAAGGGGGATAACTCTTGAGGCCTTGGGGGGTGGTGAATAGCTGAAAAGGCTTACAATGAAACTCTGCGAAAGGGGGATAACTCTTGGGGTAGTGAATTGCCTACAAATAATTACATTCAAATAAAAAACGTGTACAACCTGATGATGCTAAGTTTATGCAAATCTTATAGGAAAACTAGTTTCGCACCAGAGGCAGTAAAAGAAAGATGTCTAGTTAGTTTGGTAAATATTTTAAAAGATATCTTGTTATTTTGATGGTATTTTCAACTAACAATTATTCTTAAAAGGGATCAAACTCAATCCAACTTAATGTATCGTAATTTAAACTCGAGCATGCTTTTATTTTACCTAAACTTGATTGAATTTAAATTAGTTTGAATGATTTTTGGTAATTTATTAATTCGAGCCGACTTTAATATATTTCTATCTAATAATTATTCATTGTGCTAAATTGAATTAGATGGGTTTTTTTACATGTCCCTCGGTGGGACTTTGTGTTAAGTAATATTATTTTCTTAGTTAATTCTCTTAGTTTAAAAGTGATAAAACTCAAATTGACCTCGCATGTCACTTAGTATTAGATTTACTTAGGGTCTGTTCTCCCAACTTATTTTCAATTCAGTTCAATTCAGCTGCAGACATCTTCTTTTACTCCCACCTATCACTATTCATTTCAATTCCGTTCAGTTTAGTTCAATTTAATTTAGTTCAGTCCAGTTCGGCTATTTTATGCCGAAGGCTGTACATAACCCTCATTCGATCTAAAATTAAATTATTCAGTTCAATTCAAATCTTTTCAGTCCAATTCAGTTTAATTCAGTGCGACTCAGTTATGCGAAATAAAACACACAAAGATAGGTAAAATATACTCCCTCCATTTTTTTACTATGCACATTTTTGGCCTGAGGTATTTTTTTAAAATTGGTATCTTTCATATTTTCTATAAATGGAAGGTTGGCCACCTAATTATTTCTCTTCTGTCATTCTTTTTCTTTCTTTCTCCCTCTCTTCTCTTTTTCCTTACTTTTACTATCGTTCTCTCTTACTTTACTTTTTCACTTAGTCCGTGCGCAAAAACAAACATACATATTAAAAAACCAGGTAGTACGATTTTTCACTATTCCCCAAATGTATCACAAGTGGATCTTGATTCAAAGTATTTTTCGAGATGAATTTTATGATTGCAAAAATTTTAATTTTAGTTTATTTGAATTGAAAGTTATGACTAATTTTATAATTTCATATTAATAGTATTTTCAGATAAGGAATGCAATCTTTTATTTAGGATATAATTATTCTTTATTAAAAATTAAATTATTAATTTTATATACATAATGATATGGAGCTATAATTTTATTTGTTAATTAAAAGTTTTTTGTTAACTTATCTTATATTAATCAATAAGTGGCACAAGTCAAAAGCAAAAGATAATCCTTATAGCCTCCAAAGCTAATCATTGAGTGAATTAATTAATTTTTTGGTTAATTAAATTATTATTTTTGTTAATTACATTATATTTGTTAATAATTTTATTAATTATTTGTATTTTTATTTAATAACATGCAACGATGTGGTAGCTGCTGGGACAAACTTCATTATCTAGTATAGATTTCCGTACAAAATTTGACACTAAAAGCCATCTCGCATGTCTCCAAAGTAAACTTGCCAAATAGGTCGTGACATGTCGACTTCGTATTCGTGTTAGAAATAAACGTGTCGAAAACCCTTAATACTAACCCGACCTATTTAAGTAATCGTGTGAAAGTCTCTTGTTATTGCTTCCAGCTGTTTAATTAAACAGTTAGCTGTGTCAGCCCAGCCAAACCATACAATTTAGGGAATTATGATGATAAATTATTTTTTCGTGCCTAATTTTGTTTTGTCATTGTGTGGCCTCATGTTTGCTAACCACTAAACTTGTGCCCCATTGAAAAAAAAATTGTTTGTTACCCTTCATATCCTTACTATAATTTTACATATATCTATGATTTTAAATTAAACGGATAAAACTATGTCAGTTTCGTGTTGAAAATCTCAACATTAACCCGACCTGTTTATTAAACTGTTAACTCGTACTAACCCGTTTAAGTAAGCGTGTCAAAAATACGCAATACTAACCCCCTTATTTCGTATCCGGTTCATGTCGTGTTTCCGTATCATATACACTTTTGACATCTCTACACAAATGTAACCAGAAAAACCACTACACACCCGCTACAAGTTAAATTATGAAACCAAATGAACCTATCCTGAGTTGTTTGTATCACAGTGTCAGGATGTATGTCCCTAGCTATTTTTTCTTTCGTTTCCCAATCTCAACACATAAGTATGAGATTATATTATGGTAGACTACAAGCCATACACCCCCAACCCCCGCGGCGGATACGTGATTTTATAGATGGTGGTTCACCATCGATTAACCAATCACGTATAACAATCAATTTTTCTCCCCAAAGCACTATGTGATAAAATTTTATCCACAAAGAAAAAACGTGGGTATTTATATTACAACGAAATAAAACTTGAAAATACATTCCCGTATTCAACAATTCAAGTATGCAACAAATATAATGAAACTAAACTGGATTTCAATAATTATAACTATATATCCGGAAATTAACATCAAATTAACAGTTGTGAGGCGATTCTTATCCCGACCAGTGACCCATACGCAGGATCTTTTAATCGAAACCATTAAATTTAGATAATATATCTACACCATTAGTTAATCTCTAGATTTTATTGCAATTAAAGCCATAGTATTTTGGCGGGCGATCATAAAGCCTTTTATATATGATAAACTTTAGTACTTTAAGACAACTAAAATTTGGTATAGCTATGTTAGTAAAAAGTCATAGATTAGTAGTTTTATTCATAAATGTATTAAAATATTGTGTACTGTAATTGTTGTTTTTCATTATATAATATCATGCCTATCATTATTAGTATTGATAAAAGAAGCAACAAAAATGTGTGTAGCACAATGGTTAGAGCATTTATCTTCCACACTCGAGGTCGCGGATTCGAAACTTCTTATGGACAATTTGTATTTTTTATGAGAGAAACGTTGATAAAATTTGGTATGGGGAGATGAAGAATGACATGTGACGGATTGCAATCTATATGTGTTATATTTATTACTTTTTTATATACATATGAATTTTACAATTAAAAGAGATACAATTAGCTACCACTTTTCTATTAAAAAAATTTAGTTACCACTTCATTTTCTCTGTACGTCCACTGCTCTCAAACATTGAAACTAACGCAACGCATAATAAGATTAATTATAATTTAACTCACACCTTCTCTCTCCATGGACACTTCATCTTGTATCTCCTCCATTTAACTGTCCTCTGAAACCAGTCTAGATTGCATAAACTACTAGTATGATACATCAGTGAGTTCGACTATTTAAAATCTCAATTTTCTATGAGCTTACCAATTCAACAAATAAACAATCAAATGTTAAATTCTTATGAGTAAGACCCAATTAGTGTTAAACAAATACAAACTTCAGATGTTCGGAGGATCCGAGTTTCCAGTCTCGGCGAACGAGTTTAGTTGTAGCACCTAATCCCAAATTCCCAATCACTTGGTGTTGTTAAGTGTTCCCTCAATTTGGGGATTGGAAATTTGAATGAATTGTGAGAATAGAGATAATAAAGATGCAAAGCCACAGAGGAAGGACAAAGGAGAATAGAGATAAATTACCTCAGTGATAGTCCTCAGACGGAGAGTTCGTCAGATTCCAGTCGCCTGAGCGTGCCATGAAGAGATAAAGCGGGGAAAAGAGAAAGAGAAAGTGATGAGGCGTATCTTGCGTTTTGTGAAATTTTAATTTTTTTTTTAAATTCCCTGGTGCGAGGGTGTGCGGTAGCTCCACTTGCTGCCAACCCCCAACCAATAATTAAATTTCTTTTTCTTGGGAAGTTGACCATGGTCTCATATAGGAGAAAGAAAGCTATCTCGTTGGACATATATACTATGCCTTTCTTCCATTCGTCACAGAAGTATCAACACACTTTAAACTCGACTTCGTAGAACACTGTTGTCTCATAACCTCATATCATCCTAGCTCGATCGAAAAATCAGCAAGTATGACAATTTATCTAACGGAGAAAATATTATTGAGTTTGTGATTTCATATAAAGATGAGCATACACATCCTAGTCCACCGGACAACAATCAAACTTAGTACAATAGCAATACAAATAACTCCAGTCAATATTGCACAGGTAATGGGTAGCACACACTACCCATACAAGTAAGTGAGCCTTCATGTCTAACTTGCATATTACTGAGCTTAGGATCTACAATCATCTCCCTTATTATTCCAACTTGTTTCTCAGTAGCAGTCGTATATACGACTAGCAATGCTAAAAAAATGAAAGAGCCAATGAGCGCCTAGCCGGTGTTATGGAACTATATAATGCCGGCTTTCAAGCCAAACATCTCTGAAACTGCTGCAGGAGCAATCACAGTGTGCTCCACACCCAAGTGAAGCTAGCACAGTTAATGTATAATTGCCGGCCATTGCGATTACGTAATATAGAAGGCGATTCCTATGATGGCTTGAACAATCGCCATAATCACAAGCCTAAGATCGCGTACTTTCTGGCAAGATTCAAAAATTAAAGTAGCACCATATCAGCAAATGTTATGCTAACTTTTGAACTTTACCTTTTATAAAGAGAACTTTAGATTTCCTATTTCTTTTCTTTTGATGTGGGATTATATAGAGCAAGGAAATTTTGATAAGAATAATCTCATGTGAGCCATTGTTCGCAAGTTATCTGAAGTTTACAAATATTGGAACCATAGCAAGCTTGGTATGTCGTGACATGAGTTGAGCTAATGATGCAGAATGTTAAACTTTCCGTTAGTTCTGCATATAGCAGCTACTTTTGTGACATGGGTGAGCTAATGATACAAAAGTTAAAATTTTCATTAATTCTGCATCACATAGAACCCTGTTCTGGACCCTGGTAGAGGAGATGCGCGGTCTAACGTACCAAACTTGAGATTATTGCTGTTACATGGCCCAAACTTGAAATGATTCCTGTCATAATTCTCCTTCAGAAAAAAAAATGGTAAAAATGATAATATAATCTTGTAATAGAACAGTTTAATAAATTGGGGATGTCAATGCTGAACCTGACGACTAGCTCTGAGAAGTATCCACCACCAACGCGGCCAAGAAAATTGCAGATACTGATGATTGAAACAAAAACTCTTGTATCTGAATACCCAAGAGATTCACGTATCTGACCCATGTTATCAATAGTGGTAATACCAGATCCACAACCCAGAACTAGTGATACAAACATAAGCCAAAAATCTGTCTTCACTGGAGAGCTTGTTGCAAGGTGAAATTTTCTCCTTAGCGGCGATCGGTTTTCTTACTGTCATCTTCTTTTCCGCTACAATTTCAACTTCGCTAGCGTTATATATCACTTGTTTCACGTTCAGGTTGCTAGACTGGTAAAAGCTTCTCTTTGATTGAATCATGCACTTCTAGCGAAAATGCCATCGTAACAGGCACAATCAATGGAAGTAACAAGATAGTGAGAAAGATTAACGAGCATTATATGATTAAAGACTTACTACGTCCTCAGGAGCAAAGAACCCATCAAATAAACAGCTAAGAGGGAGGCAAACACCATAAACAAATGAGAAGCTAAATTGTCAGATGCTCGTTCTCTTTACGACCAATAACGTATCTTATGGTGAACATTAGACTAAGAACAACAATAGGGGGCTAATTGCTATCATTAGTATGAAGGATTCCCGATTAGAGGTGCTGAAGATGTGATAGATTTGGCTTAAAATTGCTCCGCTAACCCTGCAAATCCTTTTAGTATCCCCACAATAGGACCACGGTTATCAGGGAAGTTTAGAACACATGATACTAGGTAGCTGTATTGTAATAGGTTTCACCATTTGTTCCCACAAATATTGCAATGATGAGCTGCAAAAGATTGGTACAATTATGATCAGTACGTAACCAGCAACGCTCCGTAGTGAAGACGAAGAATGTGTGTCATACAATATAACTATAACCTGCTAGCCTATGACATGGTACGCTTATTATTTTGAAGAAGTTCAGACATTTTATCAGAAATATTGATATTATAGTCTTGTTTGACAATTCATGCATTCTTAGATGTTTGGGTTGATTGTCTGAGCTTACTGTTTGTATTGGTTTTTTAAAGATGTTTGATAAAATAAACTAGTGTCTTATTATGTATGCTTAAATCCAACAAACTTTTTCAAAACATAATTCTGCCTGTTTCCTCCATGAAAAAACCAAAATCTGAGGTTGGAAAAAAAAATTACTCTGTAACAATTCATGATTAAGTTTTTTGCTTCTTCTTGAGCTTTACCTTATACTGTATCCACCAATACTATTTATTTTTGCCAAATTTAAATATGCACCGAATCATTTGTGCGTCTGCTTGATTTCCAGTTCTGCTAACAAAGTTAGGCTTGGGTCGGTTAACTAAGGTCGCATTTAGTTCGGGTCAAGTGATGTTCGAATTGAAAGTATAACTAAAATAATAATAATAATTATTATCTTCTAAGTCAAAATTTACAAATAATAGATAGTTAATGCTACTACAGTAAATAACAAAATATTAGAATAATAAAAATTGAGGAAATAAAGTGACCCTTTACTTTTTATTTTACATATGATAGCCAAAAAGTAAGGTGTCAAATCAGGTGGCTGGGTCGGGTTCGGGTCGGTCCATATCGGGTCGGTCCACATCGGGTCACTTTGGTTTGTCGGACCGGGTCAGATCGATTCCGGGTTTGTAATGTTCGGGTATTTCCTGGTAAATGATCATGTCGGGTTCGGGTCGGTCTCGGGTCGGGTCATTATCGGGTCGGGGCTTACCGGGTTCGGACCACTACTGGGTCGGATGTCCTGAGTTGAGCGGTTGATTCGGGTTCGGGTAGCCTTTAGGTCGGGTTGATTTCGGATTCGGGCGAGGTCGGGTCGGGTTAATTTCGGGTTCGAACAACTTTGGGTCGGTCGATTCAATATCGGCTGCCTATATGGCCTGCGACTCTAGTTCATTTAAGTTCGGTCAACTTTATCTCGGGTTATTTGACATTCGATTCGGATTTAAGTTGAATTCATTTCCTATCACACTCAACGGTGGGTATGTTTATGATTGAGCCTTAACAAATGAACTTATTCTTGAAGTTGAATTGTTATAGTGTGTTTCGAAGATCATCGTTGTTTTTGTAATCACTTTATTTGATTGTATCTTAGACCAAAAACATTTTTGATAACATGTTATTAATTGTTTTAAGAATATTATAATTAAAAAGTATTGTACTCCGTTATTAGAATATTGAAAATGACCGGTTATTGAAAGTATAAAGATTGATGTATAAATCAAAAAGTATTGTACTTTCGTACCACGTAATTTCTATTCCCGCAAGGTGAAATAAACTAATTAAATTAATTGATTATATTAAAGCTTTTATTTTCAATAAACTTAAAATATGAAGCCTTGTTCAAGTTGTAGGTTAAGTTAGTAAAATCAATTAATAAGAAACACTGCGATAATTAGTATATTACTTATCCGATTTTTATTGGATTACGCCTTTATTTATCACGTTTTCCGCGCATTGATTTCCATCTGACTTTATCTTGGAAAAAGTGATGAGTAAATTATAAAAATATGATATTTTGAAAATATATATTGAGACGAATCTGTAAGGCCCATGGTATATTTTCTCTTATGTATAAATCGCAAAAGATAGTCAAAGTAGATTATGTGAATAGTGTCAAAAGTCAAAACGTGTCAACTAAAAAAAACGGAGGAAGTATATTAATGTATCGATAATCAAGATTAGTGTATTAGATTAATCATTATTACTAATCTAGGATTAATGTAATGAATTAGTCATCAATATAATAGATCAATATAAGATAGTTAAGAGCAATATATTATATCGATCCCCTTGAATATATTAGATCAATCAACAAAGTTGCGGAATATTAATCGTCAATACATTAAAGCAAAGTTTACGATAATCAGTACTAGTGTATTAGATCAATCACCGAGCATACTAGATCAATGTATACGATAGTTAAAATTAGTGTATCCGTGTATTAAACCAATCAATCAATCATCAATACATTTAAGATAGTTAAGATTAGTGTATCAGATCAATCCTTGATACATTTAAGATAGTTAAGATTAGTGTATCAGATCAATCATCAATACATATATATATATTTGATTAGTATTATGTAATGTAGTTTAGAGTTATACAGAAAGATCTATGCATTAGAACGATTCTCAATATATATCGATAATTAAAGATTAATTTATCACATCAATCATCGGTGTATTAGATCAATATATAAGATATTTAAGATCAATATATTAGATCGATTGTCAATAAGCTGAGATCAGTGTATGAGATAATTAAGATTACCGTATTAGAAGATCAGACATCAATATATAGTTAGGATTAGTGTATTGATCAATCATCTACATACTTAAGATCAATCTATCAATCATCAATATATTAGATCAGTGTATATTATGGTTGTGATTAGTGTATTAGACCATTCATACCAATACATTAGATCAATTGTAATATGCTTAGTTCATGTATTAGATCAATCACCAACATAATTGATCAATATCTAGGATAGTCTAGATCATTATAGTAGTTCAATCATCATCATATAGATTAATGTATACGACGATTAATATTTGATCATCAACACATTATATTAGTTAAGTGAATAAAATAGTTAGATTAGTGTATTAGACCAATTATCAATATATTAAACTGGTGAATAAGACAGTTCTTTGTGATACCACGATGTGAAGACAATGTGGACTATGGTAAACAAGTATAACTAATGGACGTACTTACGTAAAAAAAAAACTAATAGACTATAAGAGTGAGTTAATTAAGATAATATTATCGTACTAATATTTAGAAAATATCTACCTTTCATCTAGGTATATATATATATATATATATATATATATATATATATATAACGGAGAAAGTATAACCTATACACAACCTAATCTAGATAGTTCAATTATCGACACATTAGTGTATTAATTAAATATTATTGGTATACTAGATCAATATATATGATATGTAAGATCAATGTATAAGATCATTCATACTATCATAGAAAAAACATCATCATATAACGGAGAGAGTATAACCTAAACTATTCTTTATATACGTAACGAATAGGTAATATATAAGATCTACGTATTAGATTGTTAAGTTAGATAATTAAGATAGTTAAGATCTATGTATTATATCAATAATCAATATACAAGATCAACGAATAAGAGATAGTTAATATCTAGGTATTAGATTAATCATCAATATATTACATAATAAATTAGATATTTAAGCGTCATGTATTATATAAATAAAAAAGATAATTAAGATCTATATATTAGACCAATCATCAATAAATAAGATATATTTTATTCCATACAGTCTTAGATTAGGTTATGTTTCTTGTCGTTTACGATTATAATAGTTTATAATTTACTATTAGTAAATTTATTATTTAAATAAAAAATGGTTTTACTAACAATGTAGTAACTTTATCATTTTATATGGTGTTAGATTATAGTATTATTTATTTTGTTGTTTGAAATTTTATAATGTACTAATAGTCTAATTTGTTGGTCAAATTTGATAGTTATGTAATATCCAACAAAGAAAAATCACTTCTTCTCAACCATTGATCAAAACTAATCTAAGGCCTAGACTTCACAACATAACCACACAAAGATCACCATCTTGGCCGTTAGATATAACCTACATCTCAAATCAATGGTCGAAACCAATTTCCCTCTTCCCATATATAAACCTTAATCTACCATCACCCATACCTTTTCTAAACCCTAAAACTTCGACTCTCCCATCCGCTTCTCTTTCTATGTTATTCTGTCTTCTCTCATCTGCCATCTCTTTACTGTAATTTTCTTCTTTCATCCGCCTCTGTTTAATATTCTTTGTAATTTCGTGATTCCAAACAAAGCAAAAAAGAAGAAGAAAACAGAGAAACATCATCAACCATGTCTGTTCTTCAATCTTCTAAATTCAAATTTTCCCGGTTTTCTTTAATACCATAAAAATATTTTTAGGGCGGTTAAATTGCTTTCCCTTTGTGTCGATTTTCAGTACTTCTACGGATCTTGGGAAGAGGATGTATCCATATTTCAGTATGAAGCACGACGGCTTACAGTTCGGCTTCGCCGCCTCTTCTCTTATCATCTAGCTAGTTTGAAACAAATTGATCTTAGTTGATAAGTTGCGAATGATAGGCAGATAGACTAATGATCTAGGAGGCTGGATGATTGTTGAAATTGGTAATGGGTTACAAGGTTTGGCATACAGCAATCTGTTGGCCTTAGTTTCACTCACCTTAACTCTGCTACAAGTAATTCGATTGGCTTTTGGTTGCCAAAATTATGACTTTATACTTTTGTACTTACGAGGTTATTCTAGTGCATGTTCATTTTTAATCTGAGTGCAGATCTTACTAACTGTTATCTTCATTAGAAACACTACTACACTTTGATGCACTAAGCGAGCACCAAAGGTTCATATTGATGGCATAACTCAGCTGAGGAAATTGTAACCACGTTATTTCGGCTTCTAGTAGCGAATTAGCCCAGACTTCCTTCTATCTCATCTAATTATTTTCCGAAGCTAGTTAAGATCCTTTTGTAAAGGGAGCAGGCATGTTGCGTAGACTCCTCCATTCCCAAATACTTGGTCATGTTTGATTGCTAAGCAAGGGTTGACGTAGAGGTAAGGCATTTTGGTCTCATCATAAACTTGTATGAGATGCCATATGGGAAATTCGATGAAAAAGCATCTGTAAACCAAGATAGCTAAAGATGAGAATATGGATTGTTCAACCCTTACTATCTAATGCAGTAAACCTCTATGGACAATTTGTGTTGTTGAACATGAATTGGAATAATGATATTTTCATTTTTGTTCGGTTTACAAGCAAATTAAGACTTAGCAATTTGAGTTGGTTTTCTCCGTTTAAATTTATTTTTAACAATGGACTGTGAATCTTTGATCATTGTGTTAACTATTGCCATCAAGCTATTTGGATTGACACTATAGTAATGCTCACTACTTAACACAGATTAAAACAATGAAAAGTTGAGTTTTATTTTCCACTCTCATACTGACTGATGTCAATCTTTACTCTAGGTCAATTCACTTTACTAGGTTTTAATATTGAAATTAGTGGAGGACATAGCGTTGGTCATGGACGCCAAGATTTTATTTTATTTTTTAATTTAAATATTATCATATTAGGAAGATATTGAGAGAGTAATAAAGCTATAACCATTACAATTTGAGCTCTACTGTTCAATTTCTCTAACAAATCAACAAAATCAATATTTATCTTTATAAATATAGTGTATGAAAACAAAATCATTTACGGGTCGTTTTTGATTCAGTTTATTCAGTTCCGTTCAGGTTCAGTTAGCAGTTCAGCCAACACTTTTCAACCAAATTGACGGCTCTACTTGTAGCGTGAGAAACATAAAAAAAATAGTGTTGTTCATTACCGTATATAAAGTGTTGGCTCTAAAGGGAGAGCTAGAGAGGAAAAGTGTTGTCTTTAACTTGGGACACAGGCAATAAAAAACTACTATGAGGGTCCAAATAGGTCGGGTTGATGGATTATATTCGGTCGGGTCAAACACGGGTCGGGTTTATTCTGAATTCCGGGCCTTTTCGGGTATTCTTCGGGTTGAAGACGCGTTTCGGGTAGGTTTCGGGGTCGGTCCGAGGGTCGGATTCGGGTGACTGACTATCGAACCTGATCGGGTACGGGTTGACTACGGGTCGGTCCGGGTCGGGTTTCGAGTCGGGTCATATCGGGTATCATAGTGTCGGGTATATTTCGGGTCGGGACCAGGTCGGATTTCGGGTATGCAATTCTCGGATCGAATCGAGCTCGGGTAATCGAGTCGGGTCAGCTGTTGACACCTCTAGCCAAAAGTCCTCTTGATTCGTATAGTGGTAGTGACCTCCAATTTTGTATTCTTACTATATATGACATTAATAAGCCAAAAACTTTAGTTTGCCATTAGTAAATAGATAATTTAGGTTATATTAGATTTGGTCAAGCTAGGCACACAAACTGAAGTATTTTCAAACGCTAACTTCGGAGTAATTTTCGTCATTTTTGACAATTTCGGCCAAAAACTAAGTCTTTACGGGCTAATTAGACCACCTAAACCTTAAACCAACAAGTTGTTTTGGCTTTCAAATCGAGTCATTTCAGCACGCAAAGGGCGGGGGTAATTATGGTCTTTTTTATATAATTTTGGTCCTAGATCGGAGCCCTTAAAAGCCAAAATTGATCCCAAAGCACGCAAACTAAGGTAAATTGTGGTCATTTTTTGGCATCGAAGCATCAAATCAAGTTTGATAGGGCCAAATGGACCCCCCAAACCCTAAACAAACAAAGTTTAGTTTGGCACGCAGATGAGGAATATCCTTGCATACAAACTAAGGTGATTTTGGACTAATTTCTTTTGACAATTCCAACCTCAAATCGAGCCCTAAAGGGCCATATTGATCCATACCCCTAAACCAAAAGTTTTTCCTACCTCACAAAACGAGACATTTCCTTACACACAAGCCTATTCATTAATGTCGCGCAATAAAGGCCAACCAACAAAGTAAGAACAAACTATCATCCAACGTCATTTTGCAAAAGCATACAAAAGTTGGAGGTTACCATAGGTAATGAAGATTATTCCCAGCTGTGTAAAGTAAAGAAGTTAATAGTCACCGTACAAAATTGCTGAAAAATTAAATTTGGTTTTTCAACTGACAATGAATACATAGTTGGCGGTATAGTTTAGGTTTATTAGAGAGCCACGTCATTCAATTTCCGGTTTGCCTATTTTAGGGCGAACTGTTCAGGTGAATTTAAGATCCCGAGTTGGAGTCGGTCGGGTCATACCGCATAATCATCAATTCAGCATAATTTATATTAAAAAAAAAAATCATGGCATGGAAAATGCACAAATTCTCTATATTTCTTGCTATAAAACCAATAACATGATGTTCAGAAATCTAATCATGGCATGAAAAGGACCAAATGCTACATATATCAGCTATAAAATTAGCAGTTGAACTTAAAAGGCAAAAAAATGATGAAACTTACACACAAAAGGCAAGTGAGTCAATTTATTGGTGACAATCAACAAAGAAATCCATACCCAACAAATTCTGCACAACCCCAATCAACAAAACTCCCCAAAATGGTAAAATCTCACACAATTCACCAGCAACAAATCAATGCAAGCTCCCAAGTTTATAGCCACACCCAAATAAGAAGCTTGCTTTTGATTATACCCCATACTTATCTTTATTATTGGAGAAATGCTTCCAAACAAATAAGCAACTCCTGCAAATGATTGCGCCCACATTGATGTCACAAACACTAGCCATCTGTTGTTGAAAAATCCCCTCAATTTTTTTAATTGGGTCACCATTGTTGGTCTCTAGTTAAACAGATGATCAACAGAGATTAAATGCTAGGGTTTTGTTGTTGTTGTTGAAGGCATTTTTCAACGATGTTGTCCGTTTCTTTTCATTTTATAAATTTGAAGTTTTTGAATGCTGACTACTCCAACCCACTACTTCTTGAGGTTTGAGCTGGGTTTCATATAATTTAATTGATTGTCTGACTTAGACTGATCTTTTCTATAGATTAATGTTACTTCATTAAAATACTTGGTTCGCATGTGATGCAGATGCTCGTTGAGTTTTCAACGAGGCGGATTTGGTTCATATAGGGACTACAAGAGGATTTGGAAACATCGACTCCGCTCAAGAATTGTCGGACCGAACACTGAACTCGACTATTATACACTTGGATTGGATGCGGCTATTCAACAATCGGTTGGACCTTAGATCGGATCGAATCTGAGCTTATCGATCCGGTCTTTAGATCGCCGATTTTATTTCCCGGTCCATTG
The DNA here is from genome assembly GCA_947645195.1 of Patellifolia procumbens. Taxonomy (NCBI): domain Eukaryota; kingdom Viridiplantae; phylum Streptophyta; class Magnoliopsida; order Caryophyllales; family Amaranthaceae; genus Patellifolia; species Patellifolia procumbens. The sequence continues at coordinate 207,759 of CANSGD010001495.1, read as the reverse complement.
TTCGGGTTTGGACCCTACTGCTTTACTGTTTTACTTATTTTATATATTTATGCCACAAAATAGTCATTTTCTTCCCTAATATGTTCGGTTTACCACCTTAATGATGACAACGAAATAACCAATAATTAATGTTTGTCGGGTAGAAAATAATTATTTGGCCAAATGTTTCCCTTATCTAAACCCCATAAGCCATAACTGATGAACCATTATATTTAGTATATATTTTTGTGTTACCGGTCCAATGAATCCGGTCTGAGGTTTGATCCGTTTTTGCCTTCCGTCAGTCTTGGGCTAAATTATAATCGATCTGGTATCTAATCCTCAAATATTAATTTTCCTAGTTTCGATCCGGTCCGGTTCGTTCCGACGTGGTCTCGGACCATTGAGCACCCCAACACACGGGTGTGCAAGGTTAATTTTTCGCTTATTGCTCGTTTGGGCGTCTATTTTCATTTGGAAGTATATTTCTTCATTTAGAGACGTTCAAATGAGCAAAGAGTAAAAAAATTGTTTGAGGTACCTCATATTCATAGTACCTTACATGTATGATTGATGAGGATTGAATTAATTTGGAGTTATGTCTTGAGCTCACATGTTTTGGAGTCCAAAACTCAATATTATTAGTAATGTCTAATCTATAAGGGACGACGAGGGGATACCAAAAATCGACGTTATCTTTTCTTATTTAATTTCACAGTTTTATTTTTGAAAAAAATACAAAATATCCTTACATATATATACCAACTATCACTCATGTTAAGAATTCAAAAGCCAAGCGCTTAGCCTAGTGGTAGGGTTGGCAACAATGACTTCAAGCCTCCAAGGTCATGAGATCAAATCCTACTAGGGGCATTTGGGGTGTGGATTTCCGCCCTTTTCCTCTACTCTCAAATGCAGGGCTAATCGAGGTCCAGTCAGGGTCCTTCTTCATACCGAGCAAAAATATTAAGCGTTCAAAAACAATGTTGTTGAAGGCTTAGCCTAGTGGACCTTATAAATTGCCTTTAATATTTAAGGGGCATATAATTTGGAACAAATTAAAATCATACATTATCATTGCATAATAATTACTAATAACATCCATTAATATACTTATTGCAATGATAATGAATGGTTTTAATTTGTTCCCAATTTATTTGCTCCTTAGATATTAATGGCAATTTATTAGGAACATCTTGGAGCACCCAGAGCTATGTACTCCCCAATGATGTTTTTGTGTAATTATAGTAAATAATAATAATTAATAAGGACAAACTCCATACACATGTGGTAACTCGTATTATTTCGGTACCTCATCCTCGTTTGGCTGACTTAAACACATTTCGGTAATCTCATCTCATTTGGCTGACTCATACTCATTTCGGTAACTCATACTCATTTCGTTGGCTATCTCATTTCAGTACCTCGTACTCATTTCGCTGATTAAATGCTCATTTCGGTACCTCATATATTTAGTTGACTCATAATCATTTCGGTACCTCGTATTAATTTCAGTAACTCATACTTATTCGGCTAATTGATACTAATTTGGCTAACACATACTCATTTGTCTTAGATATTTTGGGTATACGTAAAGGTATGTACAAATTCAAATACAATTATGCCAAAAAGTTGTTTTTCTAAAACAAGGATTGAAATGGAGAAAAATAAATTTAATACGGACTAGATTCTAGTTCAAGATAAAAACATTGGACTGGACTCTTGAAATATTTGGAACATATTTATACTGAATTTCTCAAGTCAAATAACTTCCGAATGGTTTCAAACTTGGCAAAGTCCAAACTTGATAAAGTCCAATACAATCCTCCAATTAACGCCCTAGGTGCGAACATATAACAGGTTAAGGTCGATAGGGACAATTGATGATTCTTTTATTTCTCAAAAGCATTTCCCTTGTGAGCTTGTGAGTTATATTTAGACTTGTGAAATAGTCTATCAAGTCGAATCGGATAAGACCATATGGCGTCTTATTTAAGCTATTTTAGACTCAATATGCAAAATTGTTTTTACATTTGCTAACCTATTGATACTTGTATTATGTATCTTAAGGTATCTTTATTCTGAAATATTTCCATCAGCCATCTTCAACTCATTCATAAATAATCATACCTTTTAGAAAAACAAATATAAAGAACTAAATTTGTCAATAATGCCAGGAAGCTTCGTAATATCCAAGGGCTCTTGAGCATGAATCTTCTTGCTTCCACTATCACACCCCATATTTAGAATAATACTTTAGATGTTGCTATTCAAGGATCAAATTTTGGAATTTGGGCCAGCTCAAACGAGCATGAAAAGCTTGGGCAGCAAAAGACGCCAAGGAACAAAGAAATTGTTAGATAATGTATATTAAATATGTGAATATTTAATTAATTATTGATTAGTTAGTTTTAGTCAAAGATATCTATTTGTTAGGAGATATCTTTTCATTCCTAAAGTCATGCTTGTATTTAGTATATATATGTTTAGTTTGTAATCATAATTAAGCAAGGAAATAAACTTCTTTCATGGTATCAGATTTAGGGTTAATTTTTTTCCTAAACACTCTTCCGCTACAACCCTAGGTGCGCTTTAGCCGTCTTGTGCACCACCGTGCCCACTGCTCCCGTCGCACACCATGTCTTCCGGCGGGTCTTCTTTTTCCTCTACTCCTTCTCCTTCTCTTCCCTCTCTTCATTCTTCTAATATTAAACATAGTCTTCAATTGTTCTTGACATGGACACCGTTCAATACTCCACGTAGGCGGAGTTATTCAAGATTCATGCACGTTCTAATCGTGTTGTTCATCATATCATTCCCTCGTCAAAGACTAAACCTCCATCTACGGATGATGAAAAGGAGGAATGGTCAACCGTCGATGCTACGGTTTTATAGTGGATCTATGCCACCATTAGTGATGATCTACTTAATACTGTTCTTGAGCCCGATTCAACGGCACAAGAAGCGTGGGAAAGGCTACGAGATATTTTTCAAGACAATAAATCATCTCGTGCCGTGACTTTAGAACAAGAATTCTCCAATATGGCTATGAAGGATTTTCTAATGCTTCGGCATATTGCCAACGTCTTAAGATGTTGGCTGATCAACTTAAGAATGTCGGCGCTCCAGTGTTGAATAATCTTTTTGTATTGCAAATGGTTACGGGTCTTACCGAGGCCTACAATGGTGTTGGGAGTTACTTCGTCAAGTGATCCTCTCCTCCCTTCTATCAAGCCCGGTGAATGCTTGTTTTAGAGGAGGCGGGATTGGCAAAGAAGGTGGGTTCGTCTTCGTCATCGTCTGCTCTTGTTGCGTCTCATGAAGGTTCACGTTCGGTCTCTCCAACTCCGAATCGTGGCAAACATGGGCACAAGGGGGAATCAGCGTAATGGGAAATCAAATCACAAATCTGGCGGCAAAGGAAATTCTGCTGGTGGTGGCCGGAATAATTCCAGCCACGGCAAATCTGGGCAGCAGCAGTCAGCGCAGCGTACGCCCTCCTCCTTGGGCTGCAGCGGGTGGCAGTGGGGGAATGGCCTTATCCTCCATGGGCTTATCCCCCTGCCCCTATCCCACTACACAATGGGCCAGACCCACTTCTTTTCCTCGCCAGCAGCAGCAACATCCCAACACACCTGCGGGTGTGCTTGGGCCCAGACCAAGCGTACAACGCTGAGTCTACACCACTTCCAACTAATATTGAGCACGCCATGTACACGCTTGGGCTTACACCTCCTTACCCGAACTGGTACATGGATACGGGGGCCACATCGCACATGACATCCTCCCCAAGGTAACTTTACGTCTTATTTTAATTTGAGCAAAAATAATGGAATTATTGTCGGAAATGGTCATTCTATTCCAATTTGTGGTTATGGTGATAGTCATTTGTCCTCCCCCTCACCCTCCTTTATCTCTCAAAAATATTCTACATGCTCTAAAATTATTAAGAACTTAGTCTCTGTCCGAAAATTTACTACTGATAACTCTGTCACTGTTGAATTTGATCCTTTTGGGTTTTCTGTGAAGGATTTTCGGACGGGGAAACCAATCATGAGATGTGAGTAAAGGTGACCTTTAACCCATTTATACTCCAATCAATAATCCAGCCCATCTTCCTTCATCCTTTGCGGCTCTTGCTCCCTCCCTATGGCATACTCGTTTGGGTCATCCAGGGTCTCCTGTTTAGACTCTCTTAGGCGTAATAATCGTATTGAATGTAATAGATTCAGTAGTTTGGATGTTTGCCACTCTTGTCCTCTTGGCAAACATGTTAAGTTGCCTTTTGTTGCTTCTACTTCTAGTACTATGATGCCTTTTGATATTATTCATTGTGATATTTGGACATCTCTTGTTTTGAGCTCTATGGGCCATTGTTACTATCTTGTTGTGTTGGATGATTATTCTAATTATGTGGAACTTTCCTCTTGCCCAAAAGTCACAAGTTTATTCCACTTTCTTAGAGTTTCGGGCTCATATCCGCACACAATTTGAACGAGACATTAAAAATATTCAATGTGATAATGGACGTGAATTTGATAATGCACCGTTTTGGGATTTTTGTAAGACACATGGCCTATCTTTTCGACTCTCATGTCCCTATACTTCCTCTCAAAATGGTAAAGCTGAACGTTAAATTCGTACGATTAACAATGTTGTTCGTACTTTACTTGCCCATGCTTCACTCCCCATCTTTTTGGCATCATACACTACAAATGGCAACATATCTTCTTAACATCCTTCCTACAAAGAAACACGCCTCTCTCTCTCCCTTCAAGTTCTATATAACAAAGAACCCTCCTATTCTCATTATTTCAGAAATATATTGTGTGCTGAGCACAGACGAGCATAATCTTGCTCGGACGGGTAGCCTTTTGGCTCGGATGGGCTGGTTGTGCTTGGATGGGCACACATGAGCAACTAGTCAGTTTTTTCACGTGCTTTATTTTATTGTGACTGTGTTTGGACTATTTTAAGGGCCTCTCTTATGTGTAAAGGAAATTATAAAGGTTTCTAATCTATCCTAAACCTAGTATGAGTTAATGGATAACCTCCAAGAACTTTGTGGGATTTGAGAGTAATCTAAAAGGGAGGAAATTATCTTTGTTGAGAGGTTATGTGAGTTTAAGCACATAAAAAGTAATTGCGTGCCAGAGTGTGTTATTCTTTCTAGTCTACTGATGTAATTGTTGAATTCATCAATAGAAGAAATATTTATTGGTTGAGGAGGGTAACTTTGTTACCCATAATTGTGTCATTGTTTAGTTGCTTGAATTTCTTTATTAGTATTATTTCCCTCTTTCATCGCTATAAATCTTGTTCCCCCATTTATAACAGATGTTGTAGCTTAAACGAAAAGGCAAGAAGTCCATGGTGCACTTGATATTGTGCACCAAAGTAATTATATCAATGTCAGGCACTGGCTTCGATAGAATTGCACTTGACCACGTCAAAGCCATCATCATGATACCCCGAAGATAATTGGTACTTATATTATTTGACTATACATTATTATTTCTAACTTGTATTTACTAGCTAGTAGCCTGTTTTTTAGGATGAAGAATATTTCACATACTAAGCCCCCCTCACTATATTACATGTATAGTAGACAAACAAAAAAATTGATTTTTGGGATGCACGGTACAGTTCGTGTACTCCATGCTGGTACAATTTAGGAATTTTGATACTCCGCATTAGTGCATTAGTAAATGTAAAAATCAAAGCAAAATTATAATTAAGGGAATATATCATGATTTCCATTTATTTTTCTTATCCAATTCACACATTTTTTTGAAAGAAAAACCAAAATAAACGATCTCTTAATATACAATTAATATTGAAATTATTATTAGAAGTTCAAACATTTTCATAATAAATGAAGTTGTTTCATGCGATAAAAAGTACGCCGCTAAATACTACCATGGCTAGGGCCTTGATTTATCTTTTCGCCTTATGTCACCAAAACATCAAGACTAGTGTCTCATTTTCCTTAGCACGGAGGCTAAATCTAGCATCTTAGCAGACCCTGCTAACTTCAATTAATCTTGCCTTTCTCTTCAATTTATTTAAGGCTATCATCCACACACATAAATATCCTACAAATTTGACTCACTTTCATTAGAAGTCTTTGAGAAATTTCATACGTAACACAAAGATCAAAGGAGATATAGGGTCCCCTTATCTAGTTCCCTTTTCCTTGGACAAAAAAAAGTTGCATCTATAATCTTTTATATAAATGATCAAAGATTGTAGAGCTAAGGAATAGCTAGAAAATAACAAAGAAAAATTGATTGAAAAATTCCACCTTTGGCCGGTCTTCCACCACTAGTACCACCTTCAATTTATCCAGCAATAATCCCATCTTTGACCCTCATATTCTCTCATTGGTACGGGGTGATGGCAACCTGTTTGACCGGCCAAAATTACAGTTGACTTTTTTTTAAAAACTTTTAAAAAGGAAAACCCTCCCCCAGCCCCACTCCAATCCCCTCCCTTCCCCCATTGCTTCCACCCTCCCTCCCTTCCCTTGCCACCCTCCTCTTTGCATCCTCTGGAACACAATCGGCTCGACGTTCCTCGAGCTCACCACGACTGGCGGCTCGACCAACGAGCAGCACCACCACCGTCGTTTGCGCCAGCACCACCACCGCGTGCCCACCCAACAACCACCACTGCAGCCCCACTTCTCTGATCTTTTGGCTGGTTTTCGGCGTTGGTAGTAGTGCAAGGGTTGTGCGCTTCAACCTTGGAGTAGGGTCGATTGTGATTGACCTTTGGAGCCCGTTGCTGCTTGATTTCATGACAGAAAAACTACTCTGAATTTGGTGTTCGAACATAACAGAGCAACCGTTGCATTGCGTTGGGTGGTTTTTTGCTGCGATTTTCGGTGGTCAAGGGAGACCCCCCTACCGAAGTCCTTGTCGGGCCAATAGTTGCGTGGTGGCTGGGTGATGTCGCCAGCGATTGTCGTGGTTCTTCTCTCGTCAATTCGTCCTGCGGTGTGGGGGCAATGTTGGGTTCTTGTGGTGCTCGGTTTAGGCGAAGATGGAGTTGTGGTGGTAGCAGGTGGTTATGGTACTGTAATGGTGGTGGTTCATGGGTAGACATCAATGGTGGTGGCCTGGTGGGGGTGGGGTGGCAACAGTGGGGGAAGGGGAGAGGAAGAGGGGTTGGTTTTTTTGTTAGTTTTTTTTAATTAAATCTGATTTAAAAGTTTAATTAAAATTTTAAGTTTAAAGTATACTTAATGAGCCATTAATCACGCAATTAGGAAGATCACCCATGATTGTCGGTCACCAACAGGGGACGGACCAATATGAGCAAATGGGGGGTCAAAGGTAGGATTATTGCTTGATTAATTGAATGTGGTACTAGTGATGAAAGACCAGCCAAAAGTGGGGATTTTTCTTGTCAATTTTTGCAAATAACAAAGGGATTATGTCCTTATTAATATGTCGAACTTAGCCTTAGTCCAAGTTTATTTGGGGACCATTAGCAAAATAATATAGTATCCATGTTATTAATTTTATTGAATTTGTGAAAACAAGGAAATTGAACAATGTACAATTTTAAATATTACAAACACACTTACAAAAACATTCTCCTCAATTTACACTACTCTATCATATCTTTCCTTGCAAATTTACAATTTCCAATCATCAAGCAAACTATATCTAACTTGCTAAAAAAGAGGCTATTACAAAAGAGCTATTGTACAATTGAAACATACTACTTAAGAATTTTAGCTTTTAGGAGTTAAGGTATCACATCAGTTGGTTAGAGCATCCTCCGGTTTTAAGAGGCATTTGGATCAACTCTTATCCCTCCATTGTGTCTCCTTATGCAATAATCAAAAGAAAAGACAAATATTCCCTTTCTCAATTAAGGAATTTGTTCATATTGGCGCATAAGTTGTAAAATCGAAATAGCCTTCCTTTGTCCTCTATTAGTCCCACTTTGTGAAATATCAACCAAACACTCATAAACTCCATATTGAAGTGCAGCAAGCAAGAATGATGGTCCACCATTTAACCCTAACTCCAGCAATATTGCTGCTGCCCCTTCTTTATTCTTAGGTGTACCATCACCTCCCATAAAATCAACCAATGCCTGAATAAATGGAAGTTGCCCGATTTCTTGCCTTCCTTGAGGGTGTTGAACAAGGAGTAACAAAATCGAGAGCGCCTCATCGATCATCCCTAACTCGTTATCTTCGAGCAAATTAAGCAACGGTTTAATGATCCCTGCTTCAACTGCACGAGCTTTGTTCATGGTGTTTAAACTTAGGTTAAACAACGCGGTTGCTCATCTCTTTTACCTCTAACCGTGCCATTAGCTAATAAGTTTACTAATGGAGGTATACCATTTGATAGTCCAATAGTAACTTTATTCTCATCTAGCATTGATAAACTAAATAGGGTTGCTGCTGCATTTTCCTTGGATCCCACGTTACCACTTTGTAGGACCTCTATAATAGTAGGTATAGCTCCATGCTCAGTTATGAGCTTCTTGTTGGTGCAATCAATAGATAGGTTTAGCAATGTTGTGACTGCATGTTCTTTGGTTTTCGAGTCTGGATATGATAAGAGTTCGATTAACGGAGGGATCCCAGAGCTCTCGGCTATTAGGATCCGGTTTTCAGGACATTCCTTGGAGAGTAATCGGAGCTTATGAACGGATTCTCGTTGGACATCAATGTGAGTTGAAGAGAGGTCTTGGATGAGTGAATTAATTGTTGATTTGTGTTCGGGTGACGAAGGATCATCAGCTGGGTTTTGTGGAGAGGATGGATCTTTTTTTCTCGGTAGTTGCATCTTGTTCTTCTCACACCATTGTATGATTAAGTTCTTGAGTGCATAGTTGGGTGCTAAGGATAAGTGTTCTAATACTTGACCTGATTTTGGACATGTTATGTGATTCGAGTCTAGCCATTTCTGAATGCTTTCTCTTTCATATGTCTACATTGAACACAATAATGTATAAGAGTTTCAGTTAGTCTACACAAATTAACATTGCAATATGCTATACTATATATAAATAACAGTACAACATGCAATACTATATATAAATGTTAGGATTTTTGTGAGATAAAGACCACATAGTAGAAATGGTGTTTTATAAAATGAAGACAAAAATTTTCTAAAGGAAAAAGAAAATCAAATAGGAATTTGTGATATTGTCCTAAGCCACAATGTTAGGTCTCTCTAACGCAAAAAGTTTGGAAGTTGTTGTGGTATATGTGCATACTAGCTATTACATGAACATTCAACATATTTTATAAGTGTCAAAATATTTCTGTGAAAGTTTCATAATTTTAAAGTTTGAAACAATTAGAGAATTTAGTAGTTTACCTGTCCTGTTGCAACAATAACAGGATCAGTCATGATTTCCAAAGTGATTGGACAAAGAAATTCTTGAGGAATATCTGGAGCAGGGTTCTTAATACTTTGTTGTTGTTCTGATGTCTTATTATTCATAGTATGATCTTCAACCACAAGATTGGTTTCTTCAATACCAGCAATTTGTTTGAATTTGTTAAGCACATCTAATATAAGTTGCATTTGTTCTTCGCCCCTTTTGTCCTTTGAAAGTTTTCTCACAGCTTTAGTTTCTGCTCTTAATTCGTCCGACGTCCCTAAGTCTAGCTTCTTTGCTAGCCTCTCAATGATGGCAATGTCGGCATTCCGGTCGTCTTCTTTGCTAAACACAACCATCATGTCCATGGAAAGTTCCAGGTCCTGTGTGTCTGTTCTTCTCTTGGCTCTCCTAAGTTGTTGACCCATGAGCTCTGTCTGCACAAATAAGTGAAATCAAGCTCAATCTTTATTTTTTTTGTATATTTCTTTTGTTTCTTTTTAAGAGCTATCAAGGCTTCCTAGCATGCAATTTTTAAAGTATGGTAGACTAGTTAAATGGACTATTTAGTTAAAAATATCTAACACCATAAATATAGAATAGGAGTGATTACATAACTACAGGTAAACTGTTTAAACAATAGATTTAAAACATACTTCGGAGGCAATAGGTGCACCTATGTACCATCAATCATGTGTGGAAACTATCATCAAGGTTAAAGGGACACATTTCCTTTAATGTTTGATAACATTTTTTTCGGTATATCAGAGTCACAATATAACATTTTCACAAATGCTATGTAGGCGGATTTATAACATATACTATAAGAGAATGACAACTTTTTCAGTCTAAGAGGTAATTTTTTTTCCCTAAGCAATTTTGAATTTTTGAGTGAAAGCATTCATTTAAATAGCTTTAGTTTTAGTGTTTCACATTTCTAATGGTTTATTATTGCATTTTCATGTCTCCCTATGTTCGTTTCTAAGTTTCTTCTTACTTATTGTTTTCATGCGTGCTGAAACCCATACATGGGCCATCTAAGGTCGCAAACTACTAAAAACCGGCTAGTGACACGGTTGTGCCATGCACCAACAACGATATAACGGCTCTGGACATGAGTACCTTATAGGCTTACATGCCAATGCTGCACAATATCTCTGCCTTTATCACTTTTAACTAGTTGTTGGGCTCGTGCAATGCTCGGAGTAATCAAATAAGATAACAAGGATAAATAGTTTTGGTTTGACATATTTTTCACAAGTCTAAGTCATAGTTTAGCGGTAATATCATACTTTCCCTGTTTATTTTTTACTTGTACTACTGGATTGATGCACGATATTTAAGGAGAGGCGAGAGATAGAAGGAATGGAAAAAGTAGGCTCGTGTGATAGGAGAAATGTACAGATTATTACTTACCCGAAAAGGAATTTGTGCAAGGAATTTGTTACCTCAAAATTGAAAAATGTTACCAAGTAAAAAACGGAGGAGAAGGTAAGAGGTCACGGGTTTGAGACCTTTCATTCAATTATTTGTGATAATTTTCAAAGGCGATGTCAAGTTAGTGTATGGATGTGTTGGTGAAAAAGCAGTGTCACGTCAGCGTGTAAGGTGACATAAGACTTAGCGCATCCTATGCTTGCCCACGTGTTTTGATAATACATACTACTTTTATATGCACCGATGCGGGCTGCAGTAATATCTCACATGATTAACATCTACTATCTTCGCTTATTGTATTAGAAAATACACTCCAATAAAATGTCAAGAACGACAAATAAATCTTAACACAAATGAGTTTATTGTTGCATCTAAAGCACATAAAATGTTGATTATGAACGATGTATATCTATGAAAATCTTTAATTTGGTTCTATACCATTTGCATAAGGTGATAACACTCATTTACTAAATTCACATAAACTATGATCGGCTAGCGGCACAGTTAATACTACTAAACCTAATATATATATAATTGGGGGTATTGGAGGAGATAAAATATATCACTTAAATTCGATTTCAAAGGTTTAATATCGAATGCTTCGATTTTTATTAATTTAAGACTTACATATCTATTGATTTAACCATTCAGTTGGAGATTCGTTGAATTACATTCTAAAGACTAACCTTTTAGTTTTTTATAATTTTGGTTGGAGGTTTTATCTTATAAATTCAATTGTGGACACCAAACTGCTCCATCTTTCCTTATTTAATAGAGATAAATGATAGAAATCATTTTTGATATTTTTAGGAGATATTTTTTTTACCTGTTCTTTCACCTCGTCGGATATATTAAGATCATCATAAGGAATATCATCCACAACTTGGCTCAATTTTGCATTCACTGAATGAAACATACCCGTAATGGCCTCGCGCTTAAGTGCCTAAAACGCATACAAAATTTCACGTAAGATATACATACATATTCATACATGATTGAACATAAATAAGGATGTTTAATTACAATACTCTTTTAATGAGAATTAGAGCTAACCAGATAAATCTTGCTACCCTCAGCACAAGTTTTAAGCAATTTTTTGGCACATAAAAGACCCTTTCTCAAATTACATAAAGAGGCATGTGCTGCATTTGGAAGATAATCGATATTAATTTCCTTGATCTCCTCCAACAGAAGATGCATTAGCTTTATTCGTCGAACGAGGTTTTGGCTTTCCTTCCTTTGGGTAACTCTATAATCACCAATTAATCCAAGGGATTCTATTAAAATCTCTAAATCATGAACTATATCGTTACCTTCTTTTGGTGTTATTATCATAAAATTATCCTCCTCCACCATAATAATTCCCTCTGGACTCCCATTTTTCACATCACCGATCCCAAAGGGGATTGGACAATTTAAGCTCAAGTTTTTGGAAGATTTGGATGTAAGCATTATACTATTGAATATGTTTTTTTTTAATTGAAATTTGAACTAATTTTTTTGATTTCGTATAATTTTCAATCAATGAAGTTAGAATTTTTGAAGGGTGATGTTGTTTTGCGCTTATTTAGGGAGTAAGGGTTATTTTTTCGCAACACTAGAAGATAAAATCCAAAAAGATGTGAAGGTGATGAAGTTGAGTTCTTGTTGATGTTAGAGAAATGGATATTTTGGCGGTATTTTCGGTTGGTTAGCTTCATTTAGAGGGTAATCTTTTTTACTTGAGATAAAAAAAGGTTGATATAAATAAGATGATTTTGTATGAGTGAGGCTATGATATTTAAATATTTGGTCAAAAGTAATCTAAATAGATAACACCTAAATAATGATAAACATCTTTTCTCTCTCCTAAGAGGCCAAGACCTCAATTTTATCTACAATCTACAAGGGGTTGAAGCTTCTGCAATGTAGGTGTTATTATTATCTAATTTTTTTTTTTAATAATGTTATAGCAATTTAATATATAATGTACATATTTACTTGAAGATTTTTATAAATGAAAAGACCAATTATTTCATTATATTTATTTATATCTATGTTATCTTATCCGAAAACGTAACCATGCATATTTACAAATCTCATTAGCAAGATTTTTTATGCGGCACTATCAAATTTTAATTCTTTAGTTAGCTTATTACGCAAATTCCATGGTGGACGCGCACCTACCATGAGGAAGGTGCGCTCACCTAAATGAACATCAGGCGTAAACAAATGTACATTAGAAAAGATAAAATACATTAAACAAACCACAAATCAACATCTTGCTTATGTTTGACACGGAATGAGCATCAGTTGCCAACAAATATACATGGGAAAATGACAAACAACATTTAGTTTTGCTGAGAATAGTTTTGCTGAGAATGAACATCAATGAGAAATAAATGAAATTAAGTTTCGCAATAGTTGTAAACAAACAACGGATGAACATCAATCATGATATGAAGAACACATGGATAAATTAAATGAATAGGTGACTATTCTTTACTTAATTTATGAAAATGGGCAATGAGATGTATAATAATCAATGAAATTATCTGTTGTTAATGTTTAAGTAGTTATTGTTAAAATTCATTATGTATGATCTATTGTTCATCTTATTAGTACACACGTTCATTGTGTCTACTCTAATGTTCATGTATTATTATCAATGAACTTTTGTATTGATAATGTTTTAGTACTTATTATCAATGTTTATTATGTTTATTCAAAAGTTCATCTACTTGGTACAAAAGTTCATTTTGTTTGATATGGATTGTTACCAATGAAATTTTGTACTGTCAATCATTATCAATAAAATTATATATTGTTAATGTTCAATTACTTATTATCAAGGTTCATTATGTATGATGCGTTGTTCATTTTATCAATACACATTTTCATTGTGGCTGCTCTCATGTTCATGATTTGTCATCAATTAACTTTAGTATTGATAACTTTCAAGTACTTATAGTCAATGTTCATTATGTTTGCTTTATGGTTCATCTACTTGGTACACAACTTCATTGTGTTTCATGTAATGTTCATGTATTGCGACCATTTATTCTGTGTTGTCAATTGCTATCTAATGTTCATTTTATTAGCACACATATTCATTGTGCCTGCTCTAATGTTCATGTCTTGTTATCAATTAACTTTGGTATTGATAATGTTTAAGTGCTTATTATCAATGTTCATGATGATTGTTCAATTGTTCATATAGTTGGTACCAAAGTTCATTGTGTTTGTTTAAATGTACATTAGATGAATATAGCTATTCACAATTTTTGATTTGATGTTCATTCATCTATAAGTATATATCTAGATGAATATTCATTGCTTTGACATGTAATAATCATTTTTGATTTATCTATAGTTTTTATTACTTTTTGACTCAACGATTTAATTAAGTCAATTAGGATAAAATGAATAAAGAACGGTGAGAAATGATTTAAAACAATACGAAAATAAATAAAAGTAAATGTTCTTATTGATTCCGAAAAGTGAGTACAATGCTTACATAAAATGCTGTAAAAAATATACAAATGAGGTTTTTACATATTTATACTATCTGACTAAATAAAGAAACGGCTACCAAGAAGCCCTAAGTCTCCCTAATATTATGGGATTTGCCTTGATCACCTCCTATCCTCATGTTGGACCGCACATCCTCCATTTGCACGTCCAACGATACGTGAATTCACAACAAAAGTTTGATTTTCGAGTTAGGGGTTTACTCTTCACAACAGGTTGTATGGTTTTATTTGATCTCTGTGGCCGGGGCTTTGTCCTCAGTGGCGGCTTTGGTTTGTTTGTGGGGTTTGGTTGTAGCAGGTAGTGCATTTGGTTTATCAGTTCTGCACATTCATGAAGTTGACAATGAACATTAGATGACAAAGAATGAATATTAGATAATAAAAAATGTACATTTAAATAAAATGAATGAACAATGAAAATTGACTAGTGAACAATGAACAACGAGAAAACAGTAATGAACAACAGTGAAGTACTAGTTAAATATTAAATAAATGAATGAAATTGTTATAAAGAAAGGATAACTGAACAAAATGAATGAACAATATAGGTAGATGAACAATAGAGTAAGCAATTGGACAAATAATAAAAATATTAAGCAGTAGAAAAAACTAGTTAACCATGAATAACAGGTAAGAACTAATGAACAATTAACAACTTAAAAGTCCTAGTGAACAATAGGAATGAATAATTGAATTAAATGAAATGATCAAATAAACAATTGAGTGAATTTAATGAACAATTGAATAATATGATATGATTAAATGACTGATTGAATAATATGATATGATATGATTAAATGAACAATTAAATAACATGAGTGTACAATTCAATTAAAAAAATTAACAATTGAACAAAATGAATGAACAACAGATTAAATAATTGAACAAATGATGAAAAATATTGAACAATAGAAAAGAAATAGTTAGCAATGAATAACAGGTAAAAATGAACAATATGCAAGTCCTAGTGAACAATAGGAATGAACAATTATATTAAATGAAATGATCAAATGAACAATTGAATTAAATGAACAATTGAGTGAATTTAATGAATAATTGAGATAAACCAATGAACAATTAAGTAATATGAATCATGTAAAATTGAATAAAAAGAATAAATAAATGAACAAAATATATTCAAATGAACAACAAAACAAAATCCACCTCTTTCAAACGAAATCCATTTCAAATTAACATTATATTATTCCATAATGAACAATAGAACATACCAAATGTACCCTATGTCAAAAGAGTTAATGTTAGTTGGACACTTCAACATACATAAAGAACCCATTTCAGGTGAACAATAAAACATAGCAGATGAACCCAATTTCAAAATAACATTTGAATATACATAAGAACACTAACACATTTCAGGGTGAACATAAGCATATCTCCAAGGAATATCAGCCCAACATAAGTGAACATACGTAGTCATTTATGAACCAACAAAATAAGAATCAACAAAAACAAAAAAACTCAAAAACTACATTATCATTCACATAAATATTCTTACCATTCGAATTTGCTTTGTTGTTGTATGAGTTTAGAGTTTTCAAGGGTTGAGGTTGAAGTTTGAAATAATTTTGGGGTTGAAATTCGAATTTTTGAGTGGAAATGATGAATAAGTGTGGTATTTTTATAAATATAAGTTGAATGTTTGAAGTTGGCTTGAATTTGACTTGAAATTGGCTTGAAATTTGAATGAAAATGGTGAATTGAATGAGTGTTTGAGAAGAAGATGGAGAAATTTTAGAGAGAAAATGGAGGAGAGAGAAATGGATGAGAGGAAAGTTTTTGGCAAATGAATTCAAATTTTGAATTGAAAATGAAAGAAAGAGATAATGAAGGAGAGGGAAAAATCTGTCAGTGGAGAGAGAATGGGGAAAAATTTCGGTTTTTCTGGTTCATTGGAAATAAACGAATGTTCATTGAAACTGAACTATTGTTCATTCCGTGCCAAAAGTAAGGGAGTTTGTCTGCGTTTTGTTTTTTGATGGCTGATTTTTAGGTGGGAGCACCTTCCTCATGGTAGGTGCGCGTCCACCATGGACCTATTGAGCTTATTATCTTCAATATCGTTCATCAAAGTTTTGTACTTTCTTATATTGCACTCCCATAACTTGTTAAAAAGTCAAATATAGGTATAGGATCTGGTGAAAACTATTTTCACCACCATGATCTCTATTTTTCTCTCGTGTCTTTCTAAATGTATTTTAAAATTCAGCCAACATCTCCTCTTTCTCGATCCTAAGAAAATGAATTAGTTATTTTGTGTCCTCGGTTTGCCCATGAAACATCATGCGGTTATATCTCGAAGGATGATTCATGTCTAGGAATCATCGATGGCTCATGTAGCAACAATACTTTCCCTCAATGGTTTAAACACAAAGATTGAGTATCACAATGGCAATAAAGGGTAAGCTTTCTTCCTTTTTGTCTCCAACGGAAACCATTACATAAAGTGGAAAGACTCTCACGGTGGTCATTAGGGGTTCTTTCATATTGAATCATTGGTTGTTAGCTAGTATCACATGTTTTAATTCCATTCGCTCATAAATCCTTTACATCCTTGTTCCTTGATGAAGGGTTAAGTCATTTCCAAAAGAAGCCAAGTCTAATATAGACCGGGTCTACACTAAATTTATTGTAGACTCAGTACAAAGCCCAAAATTTAATATTTTGTACTTTAAAGTTAAGATTTAACAATCAAAAGTTAAGGTTTTATAATCAAAAGTTACGTGTTAAATCTCTGGCCCTTAAATCTCAAAATCTTTTCAAGCCTTAGCTTCAGTTGGATACCCTAAAAGTCCATCTTCCTCAAGTCCTTTTGCATGCCATGTCATGCTTCTTAATACAGTTACAACACACATAAATTGTTCTTGATAGGAAAATACCTTAGAGCCATTATTGGAGTACGATAATTCTTTTTCGTTGCTACTCGTTGTTAGTGGTAATAGACTTCAATGGTATGCGGTTCTTCGAGCACATTGGTACGGCCAAGAGCACTTGTAATTGTCACTAGTTGCCTTCTCTGTATCTTGTTACTGGTCTCCGGTTACTCAACTAAGCTACTACTAGACTACTAGCACTCGGTTATTGTACCCGCTGAAGGAAGAAGACTGATGGAACCTGGGGGCATAGACCAGGAAACCAAGAAAGATAGAATCTCCTAAACCCGATGTCAAGCGGACGAATGAGAAATTGTGAATGGTTGGAGAGAGATCACAGGCAAATTCGAACATCTGGTATCTAATTTGTGAAATTGATATGAATGCACCTCCAAGGTAGAGAAGCATCCAAGAAAGAATCCAAGCAAAGGATCCTAATAGTCACTAAGTCCGAAATTGTCAATAGAATGAATCAAGAACTCCAAGAACTCTTCCAAGATCCAATCTTTATTTCAAGAAACGTTCAAGAATAATTTGTGTAAGCGTTTATGTGTTTTAGGGATATGGAAATTAAATCAATCACTCCTGAAAGATTTAATTAACTTTAATCTCACTTAAACCACTCCTGGAATTAAGTAGATTAATCACTCAATAATTAACACTCCTGAAAATTATTAAATGGAACGAAATTAATTGACAAACAATTAAGCTCGAAAATATGAATCAAAATTCTGAAATTAACTACTACATAAAATTGTCCATAGGGCCTTATTTATACTAGTTATCTCCTAGTATGATAAGGAAACCTAAACTCTATCTAAAAAGCAAAATAAATCTTAATCCCTACAATGAAGGGAAAGATAGAGATAAACATAAGTAAAGATAACTAGCTAATGAAAATGATAGGATTTCGGCCCTTATCATCTCATTCACACGCCTATACTTATCATTTTCTCCGCAAAATCTATCCTAAACACAATAGGAATTAGAACCCTACTAGAACTTACATAATAACCGAAATTAACCATATTTTCGGCCACCATGACAGTTTTTATTACATGAACAAAATCAACAAAAGCAAATAAAAGACTCTAAAATACTACATATGGACGCCCCATATTAGCCATCTCAAGCTAGTTCATCCTCTCAAGCTATCATAGTCACAAAAGAACCATTGGCCTTGAGCTTGAATCCAAAGGTCTCAAGAACCAAGCAAATAGGCTCATCTCCAATGGTTGACTTTGGCTCTTGACTCATGTGATTCTCCCCCTCTTCAAAAGAATTTGTCCTCAAATTTTCATCATTATAGTAAGGACTAAGATCTCCAACATTGAAGGTAGCACTCACACCTCCATATTCACTTGGAAGATCAATCTTGTAGGCACTATCTCCAATCACCTCAAGCACCTCAAAGGGACCATCAGCCCTAGGCATGAGCTTATTCTTCCTCTTGCTTGGAAACCTCTCCTTTCTCAAATGGATCCATACAAGATCGCCACTTTTGAACTTTGGTTGCCTAGCTTGTTTGCTCTCTCCTTGTATTGAGTGTTCATCTTCTCTATTCTTGCCTTGACTTGCTCACATGTTTTCTTGAAGGTTTCGAACCTCTTCTTTGCATCAACATGAATTTCAGATTTGGTTAGCACAATAAAATAAATAGGAAGAAAAGGATTGATACCATAGACCACCTCAAATGGAGATTGAGAGGTAGTGGTTGAATGAGCTCGATTGTAAGCAAATTCAGCATGGGCTAGCTTCATATCCCAATCCTTTTGTGTCTTGCTCACCAAGCCACGCAATAAAGCTCCAAGAGTCCTATTAGTTACTTCAGTTTGGCCATATGTTTGAGGATGATTAGTACTGAAAAGTAACTTGGTTCCCACCATCTTCCACAAGCTCCTCCAAAAATGACTTAGGAACTTGGAATCTCGATCACTAACAATACTTCTAGGGATGCCATGTAGGCGAATGATCTCCCTAAAGTACAAATCAGCAACATGTAAAGCATCATCAGTTTTATGCATAGGAACAAAATGAGCCATCTCAGAGAAACGATCTACCACCACCATGATAGCATCTTTTCCCCTTTTGAGTCCTAGGCAACCCTACTATGAAATCCATACCCACACTATCCCAAGGAGCATTAGGGACTGGAAATGGAGTGTATAGGCCTTTATGAAAGGTACTCTTGGCCTTTTGACAACTACCACACCTACTAACCACTATATGAACATCCTTCACCATGTTAGGCCAATAGAAACTCTCACTCAATGTGTCTAGGGTCTTTTGAATGCCAAAATGGCCAGCCACCCCACCACTATAGACTTCTCTCACCAACAACTCCCTCACGCCACCTTTAGGAACACAAAGCTTGTTCCCCTTAAACAGAAATCCTTCTTGCACTACATACATGCCATTAGGGTTAGTAAAAGAACTACTAAAGTCATCATCTTTTACATACAATTATTTTAAATAATCAAACCCTAAAATACGAGCATCAACCATGGTTAAGAGATAGGAACGCCTAGAAAGAGCATCAGCAACAACATTACTCTTTCCTTCTTTATACATAGAAGAAAAAGTAAAAGATTGTAGGAATTCAACCCACTTGGCGTGCCTATAATTGAGCTTTTGTTGCCCATGGATGTGTTTAAGTGCCTCATGATCTGAATGAAGTATGAAAGGCTTTGGCCTTAAGTAATGAGACTAAGGATCCAAGGCCCTCACAATAGCGTAGAATTCACGATCATAGTTGGAGTAATTGAGCTTGGCGCCACTCAACTTCTCACTAAAGTATGCAATAGGCCTCTTCTCTTGGATCAAAACAGCACCTACTCCAATCCCACTTGCATCACACTCTACCTCGAACAACTTGTGAAAATCTGGCAAGGCAAGGATAGGGGCGTTGCAAAGGAGCCTCTTCACCTCTTCAAATGATCTTTGAGCTTGAGAGTTCCAAGAAAACTCTCCCTTCTTCATCAACTCTGTGATTGGAGCCATAACTGTTGAGAAGTTTCGAATGAACCTCCTATAAAAGGAAGCTAGGCCGTGAAAACTTCTACACTCATGAGCATTGCTTGGCGCCAACCATGTGGAAATATCATTGACTTTCTCTGGATCAACATGCACTCCATCCCTAGAAACAATATAGCTAAGAAAAGCAATACTAGGTACAAGAAAGTCACACTTTTCCATCTTTCCATACAATTTTTGTTCTCTCAATTTTTCAAACAAAAGTCTTAAATGAGCTAAATGAGATTCAATACTAGTACTATACACAAGAATATCATCTAGATAGACAACAATAAACTTGTTAAGAAAGGGACGTAGTACCTCATTCATAAGCCTCATAAAAGAACTAGGAGCATTGCAAAGACTAAAAGGCATCACCGTCCACTCATATAGACTTTGTTTGGTATTAAAAGCTGTTTTCCACTCATCTCCTTCTCTAATTCTCATTTGGTGATATCCACTCCTTAGATCTATCTCTGAAAACACCAAAGCTCCATGTAACTCATCAAGCATGTCCTCCAATCTAGGCATAGGAAAACGATACTTGATTGTGATGTTGTTGACGACCCTACTATCAATGCACATCCTCCATGTGCCATCCTTCTTAGGGACAAGAAGGACAGGAACGGCGCATGGACTCATGCTTTCTCTCACATAGCCTCGTTAAATCAACTCTTCAATCTGTCTTTGTAGCTCCTTAGAAGCCATAGGATCACATCTATATGCTGGTTTGTTAGACAAAGGTGCGCCTGGCACTAGATCAATAGCATGTGCAATCCCTCTCAAAGGTGGCAACCCTTGAGGCAACTCTTTGGGAAAAACATCCCCAAACTCCTCTAACAAAGCTGCAAGGTTAGGATCCTTCATAGAAACATCATTAGTTAAAGTACATTTAACAAATAAAACATAACCATGACCTTCTATTTCAACCTCTTTTTCGAACTCTTTGGGTGAAAGGAACAAACTTTGCTTGCTTTCATCCTTCTTCTTTGGCGCCATAGTGTTAGGAGACAAGGGCATAAGTCGAATCCTTTTGGATCCCATCAAAACAGAATGCACATTGGTCTCCCCCTCATGAATAACCTTTCGATCAAATTGCCAAGGTCTACCAAGAAGAATATGACAAGCACTCATAGGAAGAACATCACCCCACAACTCATCCTTGTAGCTACCAATCGAAAAAGAAACAAGGGCTTGTTTCTTAACCATCAAAACAGTCATATCATCTAACCAACTCAACTTGTAAGGACAAGGATAATCTCTAACCAACAAATTCAATTTAGAGACCACATTAGATGCCACCACATTAGTGCAAGATCTACTATCAATAATCACATTGCAAGATAAATCACCAAGTCTACATCTAGTGTGAAACAAGTTCTCTCTTTGCTCATGATTAGGTGAATGATCAACATGTAAAGTTCTCCTAATAACTCCAATCATCCTAGAGTCATCTTCAGCATAGGCATCTTCATCCTCAATCTCCTCACTCTCATGGTCACTTTCCACCACATAATCATACATCCTCTCTTCCTCCTCCATGGTCATGTATTGTCTCATGGTTAGGGCTTTTCTAGTGGGACAATTCGAAGCAATATGACCCCTCCCTTGACACTTAAAACACTTCCTAGTATCTTCAAACTTCTCTCTAGAAACTACTAATTTAGGGCGCTCCCCCTTTTGTTCCCCCCTTAGAAGGAAGGTCTTTCTTTTCAAAGGTTTTAGAAGAAGAAGGGTAATTAGGGTTAGGGTTAAAGCTTTTGAAAGTGGTGTTTCCCCCCCCCCCATAGGTTCTCTTATCCTCAAGTTCATGTCTTTCAAACTTCAAAGCCAATTGACACACATCATCAAAGGTACTATAGTTGGCAATATCAATCTTTCTAGCAATATTTATGAAGACCTCCAATAAATCTAGCAATCTTTTCTTGCTCAACCTCTTCATTACCACATGCAAGCATAATTTATCAAACTCCAAAGTATAATCATTCACACTCATAGAATCTTGAGTTAAATCACGCTTTTTCATGTATTGCCTTTGAATGAAATCACTTGGAATAAATCTCTCTTTCAACTTCTTTTTAAGTTTCTCCCAACTTTTAAGCTTAGGTTTTCCAAGTTTTGCCATTTTTGCTTTTAGACTCTCTAACCAAATTCTAGCATATTTAGTTAGTCTAATAGTGGCAATTTTAAACTTCTTCTCATAATCAAAACCCCTATAGTCACACACTTTTTCAAGTTGTCGAATCCACTCAAGCAAATCTTCAGGATTTACATTACCCTCAAAATTATCCAATTTTATTCCCCCATCAACATCATAAGTGGATTTAACATTTTGAACAACTTCATGATCAGATTCATAGTCAACATGATTAGGGTCGTTTTTCCTTTTAAACATTTTATGCAAGGTCAAATGGGCGGTTTCTAACCTCCTAGCCCTAGCTCTGTCCTCCTCAACACCAATAAGTAAATCATGCATCATTTTCTCAAGTTTCTCCACACTAGACATGATTTAAAGCTTTAAACAACAACAAATAAGCCACACGAAACACACAAAGTCACGCCAACAAGAATAGTAGCCAACCAACCACACAAGCCCAAACAAGGATCAAGAACTAGAATTAACTAGTTTAGAACGCTTACCAAGAAAGTCGGACACTTTCTTTCCTCACCCTCCTGGAAAACTGATACCAATTGATATGAATGCACATCCAAGGTAGAGAAGCATCCAAGAAATAATCCAAGCAAAGGATCCTAATAGTCACTAAGTCCGAAATTGTCAATAGAATGAATCAAGAACTCCAAGAACTCTTCCAAGATCCAATCTTTATTTCCAGAAACGTTCAAGAACAATTTGTGTAAGTGTTTATGTGTTTTAGGGATATGGAAATTAAATCAATCACTCCTGAAAGATTTAATTAACTTTAATCTCACTTAAACCACTCCTGGAATTAAGTAGATTAATCACTCAATAATTAACACTCCTGAAAATTATTAAATAGAACGAAATTAATTGACAAACAATTAAGCTCGAAAATATGAATCAAAATTCTGAAATTAACTACTACATAAAATCGTCCATAGGGCCTTATTTATACTAGTACATCTCCTAGTATGATAAGGAAACCTAAACTCTATCTAAAAAGCAAAATAAATCTTAATCCCTAAAATGAAGGGAAAGATAGAGATAAACATAAGTAAAGATAACTAGCTAATGAAAATGATAGGATTTCGGCCCTTATCATCTCATTCACACGCCTATACTTATCATTTTCTCCCCAAAATCTATCCTAAACACAATAGGAATTAGAACCCTACTAGAACTTACATAATAACCGAAATTAACCATATTTTCGGCCACCATGACAGTTTTTATTACATGAACAAAATGACTCAACAAAAGCAAATAAAAGACTCTAAAAGACTACATATGGACGCCCCATATTAGCCATCTCAAGCTAGTTCATCCTCCCAAGCTATCATAGTCACAAAAGAACCATTGGCCTTGAGCTTGAATCCAAAGGTCTCAAGAACCAAGCAAATAGGCTCATCTCCAATGGTTGACTTTGGCTCCTAACTCATGTCAGAAATACAGAGGCACTGAAAGTGTGAAAGCTTTCTTGTGGAAGATGTCTCAATCATGTCGAGAATGTAGGCTAGAGAGGGAGCTCGGGGATTAGATTCACTAGGCTAAGTAGACTTTCTGAATAGGGTGGAGGCTCTCTCTAAAGAAAAAGGACGAGTGGTTTTGTAACCGAAAGTGATAGGGTTGGATAACTAAGTGTGCAATGATTGATAGCTCTTGCGCGTTTATTTTAGATTTGTCCATTTTTTTATTAAAAAATTAGAGTCTTGATTTTTATGAATACGAGATTAGATATTTTGACGTAAACATTGAATTTTTCTGCACCATGTAACATCTATCTATCTATATACTAGATAATAAAGCCGTCCCGAAAGGAGCTACCACATCGCTCCACATCATTATTATGAATATAAAATTAATTATTCAATTTTTTAATAAATAATAATTAAAAAATAATTATATATTACATTCCTTATCCAAAAATACTATCAAGATGAAATTATAAAATTAATCATAACTTTCATTTCAAATCTCATAAAATTCTAATATTTACGCCGTTAGATTCACCTCCGAAATTCTTTGAATCAAGATCCACTTATGATATATTTTTTACAAAATTGCAAATAATCTTATATTTTAGCAATACAGGGCCTGTTTTATTTAGCATAAATGAGTTAAACTGAACTAAATTGCATTGGACTGAAGTGATTTGAATTGATTGACTAATCTAATCTAGACCCAATGAGGCTTAAGTAAATCTAATACTTAAGTAACATGTGAGTTCAACTGAGTTTTATGACTTTTAAACTAACTGAGTTAACTAAGAAAACGATGTTACTTAGTACTAAAGTCCCACTCGAGTTGGACATGTAAAAAAACATCTAATTCAATTTAGATATATACAATGAAAAATTATTAGATAGAAATATATTGAAGTCGGCTCGAACTAATGAAATATAAAAAAATCATCCAAACTAATTTAAATTCAATTAAGTTTATGTAAAATCTATCTATACTAGATAATAAAGCTGTCCCGAAAGGAGCTACCACATCGCTCCACGTCATTATTATGTATATAAAATTAATAATTTAATTTTTAATAAATAATAATTAAAAAAATAATTATATATTACATTCCTTATCCAAAAATACTATCAATATGAAATCACAAAATTAATCATAACTTTCATTTCAAATCTCATAAAATTATAATTTTTACACCAAGATTCATCTCGAAAAATACCTTTGAATCAAGATCCACTTATTGTAACATCCCGTCCGAAACAAAGAGCAAAAGAGACAATAATAAAATAAATAAAGCACTAGTTGTAGCGGAAATACCACTAAGACGGGTATGCCACTCTAAGGAGTAAAAATAAGCATAAATCCTCCAAATAAAACCGTTAACTTCCAAAGATCATATATAAAAGGGAATGAGGTCCCATACCCTCAATCCAACCAAAGTTCCAAAACACTTAAAAAGATAATCCAAAAGAAACTTAAAACAAGGGATCCAAAATCCCAAAGGCAACTAGAAATCCGAGGTCCAAAACATAGGATAAAACATTAATGGAAAACTACTTAAGGCCTATTAGGAAGCTAGTCCTAATTCCCGACTCATAGTGCTCATCTACTATGACAAGCACCACCTTCTTGCTCACAAGACCAAAACGCACTTTCCCGGTCCAAACCGTAATAACCCTAAACAACATCGTCATCTGCAAAATAACAACAACTTCCACAATCAGTGGGGAGTAACTAGCAGTTCTCCCAGTACAAACAGGAATAAATAATAAACTTAAGAAATTAGAAACACACAAGACATACATCACAAGTAACGTAACCCAAACATATAAAACATGCTACTACAAAACATTAACACTAAAACATGCGTAAAGAGACAACCAAGTACTCAAACCAAATCATCACACACACTATGAAATTCCTCAATTTCAAAGACAACAGACCATACCGCCTGTGAGTAGACTCATTGGACCATACCGCCCAAGGCCTACTATGCATATTCGAGGACCATACCGCCCTGCCGAATAGCAATGCACATTCGAGGACCATGCCGCCCTGCCGAATGGCATACTCAATGAACCATACCGCTCGTGAGTGAACCAATGGACCATACCGCCCATGGTTAAGTAACCAAATCCTAGGACCATACCGCCCTCAGGATACAAACAAATTCCTAGGACCATACCGCCCTCAGGAAACAAACAAACAACGTATACTCGTCAAGGCATACAAGATAATTCAAATACTCAACATACGTATACACGCCTAGGTATACAAATCAACCCAAATAACTAACATACGTATACACGTCAAAGTATACATCCATAACCCAATCCATAAAGCAACAAAACAAACATGTTGGGGCGTACAACACAAAAACGTTATCTGAGTTTGGGTACGAAGTTAATTATGACCGAATCACAATATTCCCCGTACATAACTCTTGGCGAAGAGATGCTACGGACAGTATTATCCTCCCCCTAAGCATTTCGACGTCGACAACTCAAAGTGTAGACCCACAACACTCATCAAACGTCAACTAGCAAACTTCCCAACTAACTAGGGCATGTTCCTTAAAGAATAATAACATCAACACAACTTAACATGCTCAATATACTCACATAAGGCCAATACCATACTAGAGGACAAGCTGTAAACCCAAAAGAAGAATCAACACAAAAACGTACGCAAGCTTGGCAGCAGTAGGTCGCGACCAGCAACGACGGTCGTGAGGGGCGACCTGGCTGTCGCGAGCAGCCACTGCTCATGGCTTGCGGCAGCTCTCGTCGTCTCTTGCCTCATCCCCTTTGGTGCACAACTTGACTCCCAACAACAACCAAACACACAAGGCACATCCTAGAATGTTACTATACATCAACAACTCCTCAACTCAATTCCAAAGTTGAATCAAACCACAACAATCAACATAACCACCAAATTCCACAATTTAGCGACATCAAACTCAACCAAACACAACATCATGCTCCATACGTAGAAAGTACCATAAAGACAACATCCTAAACATGATACTACGCTATACTACGAGCATACAATCATTCGAATTCCACCTAGCATGATTCTAAGTTCCTCTAACGCGAATCTAACAGCCTAAGTTCAAGAATCTATTCCTATCGAACAAGAAAAACACTAGTTACCTTGATCTTCGCGTGGGAATTAGTGGAACGCTTCAACCGTAGTCTAAACACCTTGAGCAACGTCACCGACTTTGTCTCCTACGATCACAACGGCAAAGAACTTCAACAATAGCTTGAAATCCGGTACGAAAATGGCTTGACACCACTAAGAAAAACTGATTTTTGGAAGAGAAAATGTGATGGAAGACAAAG
Source organism: Patellifolia procumbens (assembly GCA_947645195.1). Lineage (NCBI taxonomy): Eukaryota > Viridiplantae > Streptophyta > Magnoliopsida > Caryophyllales > Amaranthaceae > Patellifolia > Patellifolia procumbens. The sequence continues at coordinate 180,620 of CANSGD010001495.1, read as the reverse complement.
AACTCTTTCCCCTTTTCTTTTCTTGCTTTGGACGTGTGAAATGTGAGATGAAGAGGGGTGAAATTAGGGAGTGTAAAGAGAAGGTGTTTAATTGGGGTTTAATGGTGGTTTATGGCCATCAATAGCATACTAATGAGGGTGAGTGAAGGGATCACCTCTTGGATGGTTTACCGTTACAAAAGAGCTGTCCAAAACTCTTCGTAAACTCAAGTAAATCAGATTTTTCGGACTCGCAAGCTCAATAGCAAAATGTGCGCAAATACTAGTACAACGTACGTTTTATAAAATGAAGTACCACGCTTAAAATAAATATTATAAATAAATATTTTTATAAATAAAAATTATATTTACCAACATAATATATATATATACATTTACCAAGCTATCACATTATATGATTCGCACATAAACGAGCGCTACATTGCCCGTTAAAGAATTAGACGCAAAATACAAGCATTATACTTCACAATGCCACACTTAAATTCACAAATAAAATATATAATTATTTTCAAAATAAAATGTAGACATATAATATAATTTTTTAACGGAAAATATATTTACAAAATATAATTTACCGTCTAACATAGTAATAATAAACGCGCGAAATTTTCACGAAAATTCGGGGTGTTACACTTATGATATGTTTTTACAGAATTGCAAAAAATCTTATATTTTACCTATACAGGGCTTGATTTATTTGGCATAAATGAGTTGAACCGAACTAAATTGAATTGAATTGAAGTGATTTGAATTGATTGGCTAATTTAATCTAGACCCAATAAGTCTTAAGTTAATCTAATACTAAGAAACATGCAAGTCCAACTGAGTTTTATCACTTTTAAACTAACTGAGTTAAAAAACAAAACGATGTTACTTAGTACTAAAGTCCCACTCGAGTTGGACATGTAAAAAAAACATCTAATTCAATTTAGATATATACAATGAAAAATTATTAGATAGAAATATATTAAAGTCGCTCGAATTAATAAAATATAAAAAATCATCCAAACTAATTTAAATTTAATCAAGTTTACGTAAAATAAATGAATTAGCATGCTCGAGTTTAAATTACGATACATATAAAGTTCGATTGAGTTTGATCTCTTTTAAGTAATTCGAGTTAGTTGAACTGCTAGATCAACCGAAGAACACTTCTTGATTTAGAAGAAAGAGGGCCAAAAAAATTCTTGGAATTAGGGCTAAGGGCCTATTTTCTTTGCATAAATCTAGTTGAACTGAACTAATTGGAGTTGAATTATACAAAACTGAAATGAACTGAACTGATGGAAGCTGAATTGAATTGAATTGAATTGAATTGAATGTAATAATGTATAAATAATATATAAAAAATTAATAATATGAATACTAAATAATAATTATAATGATAAGGAATAATTAATGACTAATGATAATAGTATATTAGATATTATTAAATGATAGTTATAAATAAATAAATAATAGTAATAATGACTATTATTATTAATAATAATAATGATTAATTATAATGATTAATTATTATAATGATTAATTATAATTATAATAATTAATAATAATTAATAATAATTAATTTCTATTATTTGTATTAATATATTAATACTTGATGATGATTATGTACTAACTATAATATCTAAGAATTAAATAAATATTAATATTTTAATTAGATTTGATAATATAATAAAATTTAGTAATACAAATAATAATTGGGTCGGACCGCATAAAATTGCAACATATATTGTGTTGACGCGATATGATTGGTTTATGTGCTAAAAAACATGGGTTGATTTGTGCTTTTGACAAACTATGGTTTGTGGTTTTGGGTTGCTCTATAATGTTTATAGACCTAACTACACCACAAACTGTCATAGTATCTTTATTATTCAACGTAACGATTTGTATCTTAAAAAGTAATATTATTAGGAATTTTGTAATTTTTTCAATTTCGTCTATCTTGTCGTAGTTTATTTGCATGATGTAATAGTAGATATCTAGTCGATAAAATAAAACAATTGCAAATTAGAAACCGCGTAGAAATAAAAAAAAGGTTGAACCGCAAAGGCGCAAACCGCACCAACTTAAACCATGCTCCTCCCTAATAATAATAGTCATAATAATTAGTAAAGATATAATAAACAAAATATATATAGAAATACTACTAATAATGACAATAATACGAATTAGTATAATAAATTAGACAAACAATAATAATATTTAACAAAATGGTTCAATAAAGAATGAAGTTGAGCTTAATTGAATTGAACCGAACTGGTTGGAGGCGCACTGAACTAAACTGATTGAAAATAAACTGAACTGAAGTGAAAATAAGTTGGGAGAACAAGTCCTAATTTACTAATTAGAGGTGATAAGAGTTTTAGAGGAGGAAACAAGAAACAAGGCCAGAGGAGGGAAAAGGGGCGTGCTATACAATGGTTGTGTCACTGTGTGTGCACCTCTCCCTCTATTCCCTTTAATAATTTCATCCCTAATCCCTAATCCTAATTGGCAAAATTAAACAAGAAATCATTGCTCCTAATATCTCAACGTTCTACAAATGGTGTAAGAGATACGGCCATACCACTCTAGAGTGCAAAACTTCCAAAGTGCCGCAGATGCAAAAGAAGGAGGGAAAAAAGATGTCTCATTCAGAGGAATGGATTCCGGTGAGAAACAACCGGAAAAAGCCCGACAAGAGGCTGGCGAAAAAACAGAGGAGAGGTTGCACCAACAAAGGGAAATAGTACAGAGTCAAAAACGCAACAGGAAAAGAAAAGTTTGGCTTTTTCTGAAATTAATGTTAATTTAGAACAAACGGCTAAAATGAAGCCACGTCAGCAAGTCAATTGTTTGGAATTCAAAGACCCACTTTCTCTACCTATGACAGAACATGTAAACCTAAACAAACACACCCTCACCACTCCAATCTCTAACCCATTTCATATCCTCTCTCCAGAAAATGAACACCTCTTCACCGGCCTCCTCGCCACCGAGGGAGTGGCGGTTCACCCCGTCGCTGGAACATGACCCACCTTCCCCTCCCACACCACAATCACCGAACCCACTCCCATAAACACCACCAACCCCAGAAACTCCCCCAACAATTTTCTTCTCAAAGAAAATCTCGACCCATTTCTCATCTCACCCGAAACCGTTCTTGAGCGAAATGAACTTCAACTCAGTCGATTATCTCAAGAACTTCGACAATTGGATGGAAATAGAGACAACACCTCCACGTGTGCTAAGGAAGATGATTCTTCGCCCAACTGAGATCCCGAAATTTTGGAAGGGTCTAAAAATGCTCACCAACTCAGGCGTACTAATTCCGGCCCATCTGCCACAGATTTCGGATCTCCCGTTCCTACCAATGGTCGCTCTACATCTACTAGTGTGGGGAATACAAAAGCTGGAAATAGACCAAAAACCCCATATTATACCGGCGGCATTGGCAAAAATGGTGGACCCACCACCATATCTCCCACAAAATCGCGAAATTGTGCTCCTAGACTTTGTAGGACTGAAAGTCGATGTGAATGGTTGGACGGATGCACTATTGATGGTTCAAACAACTCATTGGGAGGAGCAATTGTCTCTCAACATTCTGTGGAACAAAGAAAAGGAACCAGAGAGCGTAAATTCAATATATCTCTCTTTGGTCCCGATTTCGTGGTCCATCCAAAATAGAAAGGGAAAACAAGGGATGTGGCTCGATGAAATGAACCGAAAGGAGGAAAACCCTCCTCCCCCTCTCATGCCTGATTCCATGATTCGCTATTGGTATTGTAGAGGAATTGCGCGCCCTTCCTTGCTTAAACACTTGCGCCTCTTGATTCAAAATCATCACCCTCATATTTTTCCGAAACCAGAGTTAGCAAAAATAATACAGCAGAAATTGTGAAATAACTTCCCTTTGATGAATGGGTGTTGGCCGAACCTGAGGGTTTCTCGGGAGGAATTTTGGTGCTTTGGGACTTTTCATTCATGAGTTTCGAGACTATCAAAATGAACAAACAAGGGATCCACAACATTGTGAAGGTACTATCCTCTAACAATTCCTTTTTCCTTTCTAATATATATGCTAGTACTAAATACCGATTAAGAAAATTGCTTTGGTCTGAATTTGAGATATTGAGTTCATTTATAAACCTTCCTTGGATTGCAATTAGAGATTTTAATGAGATTATTCATGAAAATGAGAAGTTTGGTGGTAGAGACGTTAAACATTGGAGAATTAAAATGTTTAATGAGTGTCTTCACAATTCTGGTCTAATTGATCTGGGTTATATAGGGCAGCGGTTTACTTGGACTAATAAACGATCTCTAAACCCGATTATGGAGAGGCTTGATAGGGCTTTTGGGTCGGACTCTTGGTTTGACTTGTTTCCTAACTCAACTATTAGTCACATCCCAAGGCTTTCATCTGATCACTGCCCCATCCTTTTAACCCTTTCGACCCAAACCCAAACTAGAGGTCCCAAACCATTTAGATTTGAACCCATGTGGTGCCTTGATCATTCCTTTGCTTCTGTGGTTGATAATTACTGGTTTTCTAATGTGGATTGGTTTGATAAAAAGTTGAATTTTTTTGTTCCTGTGTGTATGAATTGAAATATAGCTTGCTTGGGCAATGTGTTCAAGAGGAAAGCTTGATATTTGGCGAGAATAGAGGGAGTTCAACGTGCCATTTTCCATCATCCTTGGGATTTTTCCCTCCAAATGCTTGAAGACAAATTTCACGGTGAACTCGTCGCTATTCTTGATCAGGAGGAGTTATTTTGGAAATTAAAGTCTCGAGATAATTGGCTGGCTTATGGTGATAGAAATTCATCCTATTTCATGAAATCTGTGGTTATTAAAAGAAGAAATAACAGGATCGTGAACCTTAGGAATGAGGTGGGTGAAACTTTTGACTCTCAAAGTCAACTGGCCTCCCATATTAACTCCTATTTTAACAACTTGTTTTTTCCTTCCAATAACCTTAGCTTTCGGGATTGGGACATTCCTCCTTTTGATTCTAATGATATCCCTATGAAAGTTTCTGTTACTTCCCCCCCCCCCTTGAGGAAGTGAGAGCGGTCATTTTCAAGATGGGCTCATTTAAAGCTCCTGGTCCCGATGGCTTCCACATCTTCTTTTTTAAGAAGTTTTGGAATACTATTGCATGGGATCTTCATGCTTATATTTCTAATGTTTTCATCTTGAAGAAAGTGCCGAAGGAGATTAACGAAACTTTCATTGCCCTTATTCCTAAGTGTCAATCTCCTGAGACCATTAAACAATTTAGACCTATTAGTTTAGGTAACGACATTTATAAAATAGTGTCTAAAATGCTGGCTAACATGATTAAACCCCTCCTCCCGTCAAAAATTTCTCCTTTCCAAAATAGTTTCCTTCCAGGGAGAGGAGCTAAGACTAATGTCATTGTTTGTTCTGAAATTCTTCATTCCATGCATTTGAAAAAAGGACCTACTGGTTGGTTTGCCATTAAGTTGTACCTAGAAGAAGCCTACGATAAGCTTGAATGGAGCTTCATTAGAGCTGCTTTGCTGGACTTTGGCCTAGATGATCAGTTTGTTTCCTTGCTTATGAGTTGCTTCTCGACTGTTTCTTCTTCTATTCTTGTTAATGGCTCCCCTACCACCAAGTTCTACCCTTCTCGGAGTGTCCGTCAAGGGGACCCCATCTCTCCGTATATCTTTATCATCTGTATGAATATTTTGTCGAAGCTCATTGCAGGTGCTATTGAGTCCGGGGCCTGGTCACCCTTTCCTATTGGCAAGAATGGTCTTGGAATTAGCCATTTACTTTTTGCCGATGACATCTTCTTGTTTGGTGAAGTTAAGGTTGATAATTACTATGCTGTTAAAAATGTTCTCGAAGTCTTTTGCTCTAAGTCTGGCCAATCTATTAACATGGACAAAAGTAGGGTTCTTTTCTCCACTAACACTCAAAATTAGCCTAAGTCTTCCTTCCATGAGGTCTTTGACCTGAAGGAAACCTTAGATCTTAGTCCTTACCTGGGCTTTCCCATCTCTCCTAAAAGACTTTTGAAAAATCAAGTTGCCTTTATTGTTTCCAAGGTTAGAGCCAAGTTGGCGACTTGGAAAGGGAATTGTCTCTCTAAGGCGAGCAAATTGATGCTTGTCAAATCTACCTTGAATTCTATTCTGAACTATTATATGCAGGGAATCATGTTTCCTATATATGATAGTAAGGAATTGAATAGGGTAATGACTAACTTCCTTTGGAGCAATAAAGACAATAAGGGTATCCATCTGGTCAGTTGGGATAATATAGCTAAATTTAAGGATAAGGGTGGGCTTGGGATTCAGGATTGTTTCTCTCTTAACAAGGCTCATTTCCTAAAATTTGGTGGAAACTCTTAAACCTTAAAGATAATATTGCTGTGAAAGTCCTTAGGGAAAAGTACAAAAGATCTGAATCTTCCTTCAGGTCCTTCAACTCTGGCTCTCACTTGTGGAAAAGTATAGGTAAGGTGTGGCCTTATTTCAAGAAGTATATGATTTGGGGGATTGGAGATGGGATGAGTGTGTCCTTTTGGTCTGATAGATGGCTTAAGGTGGGTACTCTTTCTGATAATCTTCTTGGCCCTTTTTCCCATAATAAGTTGAATATGACTGTCGGGAATTGCATACGGGGGGTGATTGGGATCTCTCTTCTGTTGGCTATCCAATCCCTCCTGATATTAAAAGTGAAATTCTGGCAACCCCTATCTTGAACTTCTTAGCTAAAGATTTTGTCTACTCTGATTTCACTCGGAAAAATAAGTTCTCCTTTTCGAAAGCTATGGAATCTATTGATTGTCAACCACCTCACTTTCCTATCTTCTGGTTATGGCACCTTCCCACTGCACCATAAATTTGCTTCTTTCTCTGGCTAGCAGCTCTTGACAAACTCCCTCACAAAAAACATCTTAATGTTAGATGCATTCTCCCCTCTTCCGATTGCCACCTTTGCCCGAGCCACCAAGAAAACTCCTTACACATACTTCGTGATTGTGCCGTAGCTGTAGATTTTTGGCACTTATGCCCTACCTTACCTCATAAATTTATCACCCTTAACCTCCATGAATGGCTAAGTATTAACCTGAAAAACCCTTTCCAAGCCTTCAATAGCATACCCTGGGATACGTTTTTCTCTTTTGCTTGTTGGAGTTTATGGTTGAGAAGGAACAAGGCCTTCTTCAAGAATACCCATTGCTCGCCCAGTGAAAGTATGAGGGAGGTGATTACTTCAGCAGGAGAATTTTGGGCTGCTTGTGGGACTAATCAAACCAATTATACCTTAACTCTTGGTAATTGTATTCAAAGAGCAAGGCAAGTTAACAAAATGTTAATCTCTTGCGATGCTTCTTGGGTGGACTAGAGGACCACATCTACCATAGCTACGGTCATCAGGAACTGCCATAGGATTTGGGTCAAGAGTATCTAGAAATGTATTAGAGCTAATTCTCCTATTATGGATGAACTTTTTTCAATTTTACAAAGTCTTATTGCAGCCCATGCGAATGGTTGGGCAGAAGGAACTATTATCACGGATTGTTTGAATGCAAAGGAGAGAATCCTGGATAATAATCTGATTAGAGATGACATTTTTAATATTTTGTTGAGATGCAGGGAACTCATTTCACTCCTGCCTGGTTTGAAGATTGAAGCGGTGAACAGAGAGAGCAATAGGCTTGCGGATTGCAGATATAGGGAAAATTAGGTCGTTACTAATCCCCCTAAAATCAAACTAATACCTAACTAGACCACTAAACTAAGTAAAGTGGTAAGTAAGGGTCATTCTTCCACAAGGACTAAGGAACGTTGATATGTGTTAATTTAACGATAAGCTAGGCCGAAAAGGAATCGAAAGGTGCCAACTACCAATTAAAATCTATTAAACTAAAACTAAGTACCAAAGATCAAATAGGATTAGGGAAAGGGATCCAACACCAACCAATCATCATTTAGGGAATTTGATGGGTGAAACATGGAGGAAAGAAAACCAAGCAACTAATTGAGGTTATTGACTCTTAACTAGCTCTAAGCCCTATCTCAAGGGTGTATAAAACTACCTAGATCACATAATTAAGCCCCTCTCATGGTCTCAAACATGCAACCAAGGGATAATCATCACAATATCAATCCACAAAACCCTCACTCCAATCTCACTCTCATGAGTAATTAAGCAAGATAATAGCATAAATGTCAACCTTAATCTCCTCTCTCGATTTGATTAAGGTATCAATAAAACAAACATCCAAGTAGCCAACTAGAATGCAAGCAATAGTAATCATTCCATTAATCAATTAATAACCCTAATCAAACTCCTAATTTCATATTCAAACACCCAAAATCAACCATAGTTGGGTTTTCACCCAAACCCTACCCAACAACCTACTCCATAAACACAAAAATCAGAGCTTTAGTGAAATTAACAACTAACATCATGATACTAAACATTAATCTAACATTAAACTAAACAAAATAGACCATAAATAATTAAACTAAGCATGAATAATTAATCTAAGAAAAACAATTAAGATAAAGCAATAAAAGAAGATAGATAGAGTAAGAAATGCTCATTGATAGATTGTTGAATCTTTGAATACAAGTTGTCACCCTTGAATCTCCCATCTTCAATCTCTCTTTGAATTTTCTCACTTTTCTCTCTAGACTAAGCGATGGAGGCTAACCCTCCCTAAACTAGAGTCTTCAAGGTTCCAAGTTTGAAAATCAGAATTCCTTTCTAAGTCTAGCTAAAAAGAGTATTTATACAACCCCCAACTAAGGGCAAAAAGGGAAAAAGAAACAAAAGCAAATATTTCCGCAAACCCACAGTGATCGGGCGATCCATAGATGATTGCCCGATCACCATGAAGCAAGAACTTTGAGGAGAAAATGCAGGATGGATCTCCCGATCCATAAGGGTGATCGGGCGATACATTGGGCGATCCGTAAGGTGATCTCCCGATCACCCTATCCGTCACCATAGGACAGTTGAACTTGTAAAGGTCATAACTCCTTCGTTTCTTGTCGGAATCAAGCGTGTGAACTCTTGTTGGAAAGCTATTGAGATGAACTTCAATATCCAACTTGAATCACTACCAAATGATGTTTAGTTTGTGAGATATAATCTTTTGAAGTCAACCCTTGTGCAAAACATGATGGAAACTTGGTGGATTTTGCTTCCTTAGCCTCCTTTTGCCTTTCTTCCTTCATTACTCATGCTCTAAACCTTATATATGCATTCTTGGGCTTTAATAGGTAAATCAGAAGGTTACTTTGATAGTACCTACATACAACACGAATGAAATGGCATAAAAAGGTCATAGAAAATGAGCGAAAAGACTAAAAATCTACAAAAGAGCTACAATCACTAACAAAACGTGAATTGATTAAAATGAAACTATAAATTTCAAGATAATAGAGAAAAATGATTCAAATCAAAGGAAAATACGAGGTTTAGAGTGATATAAATATCACTCATCAAACTCCCCCAAACTAGATTCTTTGCTTGTCCTCAAGCAAATCAACATGGATAACAAGGGGGATGCAAAAAGGTGACTCAACAAAACTAAACAAAAATGAGATCACCAAATACAGAAATAAAAAAGGAAAAAGAGAAAACTAACTCACTTTCGTAGGAATCACGGTTGCATTTAGCTTATGCAACAAGCCCTTTAAACCCCTAGGATGACCCTAGTGGACGAGGATGGTCTCGTGAGGGTTTTCAGAAGGCATACTGATAAGCTAAAGTCGTATCACCTAATCAAAAATAAACCTACGGACCTCTAACTAGGTAGTCAGTGGAAGCAGGGTCGAATCCACAGGGAGACAGAGTTTCTAAATTAATATTCAACCGATTCAGCTACTCCAGATGAAATCAGGGAAGAAATAATTAAACTAAAGAATAGACTACAGAAGACGGAATAAATTGAGGATTAAACTATGGAATAAAAGTCTAGGGTATTAGGTCTGTCCACCATGCTTATACCAATCAAATAGGGTCAACTACTACCAAAACCTAAGTCAAGAGTCGGGGGATTAGAGCCTATGTTGAGCTATGGTTAAGACTCAACGCTCATAGTTCAACATACGCCGCATGTTCACTAACGTAATCAGAACTACTGACGTGTCCTAGGCCTCTAGTCGTAAGACGGATCTGTGCAAACAACTATTAACCACAAGCAACCAACGAAACTGCGCAATAACGTTGATTACTCAATAAAGAACAAACCACATCACAATCACCCCAATCAAGCCCTAGAAATCAATAAGAGTCTAAATCACAATCATGGTATAAACATGGCTTTCCTATCTAACACCCTAGAAAGAGACTACTCAGACATGATCAAATTAATAGCGACAAAACTAATATGAAACCCTAACAATTGCATCATGAACAATTAAATAAATAAACTAAGCAATCAAAGTAATTAAAGAGATAAAGAGTAGAGAAGAGTACCAACTGACGGAAAGCAGGAACTTTATTGAAATTGAAATAGGTTTGATCACCTCTAAATTAATCTAAAGTGTTTGAATTGAACTAAGAACAATGAAGAATAAAACTAGTCTAAAGCTAATGAAAGATGAATAAAAAGATGTCTCTAAATAATGAGGAAAAAAGGTATTTATAATACCCCTCAAGTCTAATTAAAAATAGGAAGCAAAAGACGAAATTCGCGATAAATGCACCAGACCCGATCGGGCCCGAGCACAGTACCCGATCGGGTCGACGTACAAAGTCTTCAATCTGCGCTCCTGGGCCTTCGTATAGTAGCAGCGAAGCAGCAATCCAAGTTTTACGGCCCACCCGATCGGGCCGTGGGCAGCCACCCGATCGGGCCAGGCGACAAACGAGCCTAGCATGTTCGCCTCACAAGCAGCGTCACAACAAGAGCTATGAGCATCCCACCCGATCGGGCCTGGGTACATGATATTCGTCCGATCCGATCGGGCAATGCTTGCCCGATCGGTTCCGCAACTTTCATACCCGATCATAAATACTTCGCCCGATCGGGCCATTTCTGCCCGATCAAAGCACGGAAACCTCCTTTTTGACTCTTTGGCTCTCTATTCTTCACGTTTAGAGGTCTTGGGGCCTCCTAAACTACCCATATAACTCGTGAGCCTTCCTACGTGCCTCGTAACATCTCGTAAAGCTGCGGTTGCTTCCAAATGGCTCGGGAATAAGGAGAAAACTCCCTAAAACCTGCAATTCAACACTAAAATACAAAACCACAACTATATACGATAGTTAGCACAAAATAGCTTCCAAGAGCTCCAATGACGCACAAATTTGCTTGTAAATAAGGGAGAAAACTCTATACAAATACGTGATATCAAACTCCCCCAAGCTAAACCTTTGCTTGTCCTCAAGCAAATAGCACATGAACATGGAATAGATTACCTCACCCCAAAGATAAAAACAAATCAAAGCTCAAAACATTTTCAAGACTAAGAATCGTTCAAGTAGGCATAATTCAAGTTTGGCTCATCAAATCCATCCAACCACCAATCATTCAAGCAATTTATCAAACTCAAGCATCCACAAAGCATACAAGTCCTGAAAAGGCACTCACAAGGGTGTCACTCCTCTCAATTTTGTGGCAGGCAAAGAATGTGCCCGAACACTCACCAACCCGACCATAAGTACCCTTCCCACTCACACTCTCATGTGTTTAAGAAGGTTCAATGACTCTCATCCTAGTCAAGTCGACTCAATTAGCAGAAATACTCTTTAACTTTGACAAACTAACTCGAAATTAATCAAATGAACATTGCAGACACGAGCTCAAGAGGACTTCATAGGGTTGTAATGGGGATTCGGTGAGAGGTAGGGAATACTTTTGGGTAATGTAGTGGAAAAACCAAGAAAGGGGGAGCATAAACCATTCAAACAAGGCCTAAGATGGCCTTCACAACTCCCAACAATCACCATAAAACCATGTAAAATAACCCAACTCTCATAAATCAATGAAAAGCGCATAACAAACCCAATTTTCTAGCAATGGAGCGAATATTCTTTTATGAACGTACGTGAATGAAAGAACTAGAATTCTTTTGAATTTTCATTTCATTTTTCTTTCATTTTTCTGAACTTCATTCACGCAACTCTAAACTTGCTTTTCCTTTTCTCTTTCTCACTCTCAAACCACAGCAAATACACTTTTAGATTCCTCAAAAACCAAACTAAACCAACAAACCAATCTCAAACTCACCCATACAAAAGCTCCCCCAAGCTAGGCTTGGGATAATACCAAGTGAAGGCTTTGGGCTCATAATAGGGGTTTAAGTAACACGAAACAAGTCATTAGGCTCAGCGGGGCTAAGGAGGATAAAAGTATATCAAAAATTCACTCTGAAGATCAAGAATAAGACAAAAGAACGCCTCTATCACAGCACATGCTACAAGTAATCTAAAATCAGACAAGTACGAAGTCAAAGTCAAGATCAATCCACTAAAGAGGAACTAACACACAAGAATAGACTGGATAATAATATGAATCCAATAGGCTACAAAGAGGCCTCACAGTCTAACCAATTCAGGTATGCAGCACAAAGTGGTCTAATATAATCCAGAAATGCTCGAAATCATAGCAATCAAACATCAAATCATAGCCTCAAGATCACAAATGCCCAGCTATCCAGAAAACAAAGTCAAATCAATTTCAAAAAGAGCACAACAAGGGGCACAGGGAGGCAACTAAACCAGTCATGGGAACCATATTTTTTTTTGATTTTTTCAGTATTTTTCGAAAGCAGTAAAACTATTCTAGAAAGCAGTAAAAGAGATAGGGAATACAAACAGAACTCCTCCCCCAAGCTGAACTTGGCAGTGTCATCAATGCCAAAAGGTGATAAGGACTATGCTAAGAGGAAAAACAATGTTAGTACCCTCACTCTCGCTCACAAAAAGAAAAAAAATAAAAAGAAAAGGAAAAGGGAAAGAAAAGAAATACGAGTTGCCTCTCGCACAGCGCTGGTTTATAAAGGTCCCGCACGACCATAATCCTCCCTCTCTCAAATAGGAGGGGCTTGGCAATGAGTGCCACCCTCATCAAACATCTTTCTTCTCCAAATGTTCTTGACTATGCCTCCAGATGGTGAGGCAACCTTAGGTGGAATTTGAGCCTTCTCCACCCCTACTTCATCTAAAACTTTATCCCTGCAAAAAGATTGTTCAAGCATAGGTGCCTTAACAGCATTGGTTAGTTTAAACATCACTTTGTCATCACCAACACTAAGAGTTAAAGACCTAGACTTGACATCAATGACAGCACCAGCAATACACAAAAACGGCCTACCCAAGATAATAGGGATCTGGGCATCCTCATCCATATCTAACACCACAAAATCAACAGGGATATAGAATTTCCCGACCCTAACAGGAACGTCCTCTAAAACACCTAGAGGGTATTTTATAGAACGATCCGCCATCTGTAAAGTGATTTGTGTGCATTTAAGGGCTCCCATGTTCAGTTTCTTATAAACAGACAATGGCATAACAGAAACAGAAGCACCTAAATCACACAAAGCCTTATTAATAAAAATAGGTCCAAGATGGCAGGGTATAGAAAAACTACCAGGATCTTTTAACTTTGGTGGGGTTTTATTTTGAATAAAAGCACTACACTCTTCAGTAAGAGCGACACGTTCTACCCCACCAAAGTCTCTTTTCTTAGTAATCATGTCTTTCAGAAATTTGGCATAAACAGGCACTTGGGTAATTAAGTCTGTGAATGGAATCGTTACCTCAAGGTTCTTGACCATAGACAAGAACTTACCAAACTGCTGATCGACCTTGGACTGTTGCATCCTGTGAGGAAAAGGTAGCCTTGGTGTAAAAGGCGTTTCAGAAACCTTCTCCTTTTTCTTCCCTGTCTGTTCAGCTTCTGCAGACAAATCGACTTCAGACGTCGAATTCTTTCTTTTTCCTTGCTCTACCACCCTCTTCTTCCCTGCAGTCGGGGTAACCTCATCAATGGGCACTGGAGGGGCATCATATGCAATGCCACTACGAAGAGTGATGGCATTCACATGTTCTCTCTGAACTGGTTGCCCTGGCAATTGTCCCTGCTGCCTCTGTGCATTAGATTCTACCAACTGAGCCACTTGAGCCTCGAGAAGTTGGATGTGCTTCTCTTGGGCCCTCCTTGTTTCCTCATTTTCCTTTTGCATAGACAATATCAGTTTCATCAGTTCAGAATTGCTAGGCTCTTGTGGGTTTTTTTGTGGAGGTGGGGTGTGGAAATTTTGTGGAGTTTGGAAGTTATTGGGATGATGGAAGTTTTGTGGTGGTGGTCTTTGGAAATTTTGTGGGGTTTGATGGTATGAAGGTTTAGGGTAGTTTTGTGGAGGTGGAGGTTGATGGTTTTGTGGGTTTTGGTAGTTATGTGAACGGGGGAAGGTTTGTGGTCTTTGTTTGAAGGCATTGGCCTGCTCCATCTGAAATTGACTGAACTGACAGTCATGCCCAAAGTGACCCTGAACACCACATACCTCGCAATAAGATGAGGTAATGGGTGCTACTGCAGACATAGCATTGATACTCAAAGGGGGTGCTGCTGAGGAAGAGGAACTGAAGGTGTTAATCTGCTGACTCAGCTTCGCCATCTGCGAAGTCAATAATGCAATGGCATCTACCTCCAGTACCTTCCTCGTGATGCTTCGGGAAGTGGAATGATCATTGGCTGCGAGGTTTGATAGAAACTCGTAGCCTACATCCACTTCCTTATCCAGAAAAACTCCTCCTGCAGACGAATCAACAATACTCTTCGTCTGAGGCTGCAGACCATTGTAAAATGTCTGCGTCAAGAACCATTTGGCCATGTTGTGGTGTGGACACTCTCTCTGTAAATCTCTAAACCTGGCCCACGCTTCCCTTAATGTTTCATCAGGCTCTTAGCAAAACGTGGCTAGTTTATTTCTGATTTCTGCTGTTTTAGTAGGTGGGTAATACTCTCTCAGAAACGCAGCAGAAATCTCACTCCATTCAGTTTCCTGCACATCGTTCAACCACTTCTGGGCTCTATCTCTCAAAGAAAACTCGAATAACATGACTTTTAACTGATCTGGAGTGACGCCGGCATGTTTAACGGTTCGACAAAGTTGTTGAAACCGTTGAAGATGATTTGCCGGATCTTCAGTAGGATGCCCACCAAACTGATTTTGCTGGACCATGCTGATGAGTCCAGGCTTAATCTCAAAGTTGTTAGCGGCGATGGTGGGCATTGGTGGTCCAGTAGAAAGACCATCCGGGTTGGGCACCCCATATGACTTCAGTGATTTTGACATAACTGAATTCAAGGTGTCTGTTCCAGAGGTGTTCAGCTGCACAGACTGCTTTTCTTTCTGCTTTATCTTTCGGATCCGCCTGATTATCCTAATAAGATCGGGGTCCGCTGGAATTGGGGAACCGTTTCTTTGGGACCTGGGCATATAAAAGAAACAAAAAAGCAGCAGTAAAGCGTACCTCAATTGCAACAATGAAGTTCCAACGAGGTACAGAGAAGTAGACCAAATAATCAAATAAAAACTTAGAGAACTAGCCGTCTCCCCGGCAACGGCGCCAAAATTTGATAAGCTAAAGTCGTATCACCTAATCAAAAATAAACCTACGGACCTCTAACTAGGTAGTCAGTGGAAGCAGGGTCGAATCCACAGGGAGACAGAGTTTCTAAATTAATATTCAACCGATTCAGCTACTCCAGATGAAATCAGGGAAGAAATAATTAAACTAAAGAATAGACTACAAAAAACCGAATAAATCGAGGATTAAACTATGGAATAAAAGTCTAGGGTATTAGGTCGGTCCACCATGCTTATACCAATCAAATAGGGTCAACTACTACCAAAACCTAAGTCAAGAGTCGGGGGATTAGAGCCTATGTTGAGCTATGGTTAAGACTCAACGCTCATAGTTCAACATACGCCGCATGTTCACTAACGTAATCAGAACTACTGACGTGTCCTAGGCCTCTAGTCGTAAGACGGATCTGTGCAAACAACTATTAACCACAAGCAACCAACGAAACTGCGCAATAACGTTGATTACTCAATAAAGAACAAACCACATCACAATCACCCCAATCAAGCCCTAGAAATCAATAAGAGTCTAAATCACAATCATGGTATAAACATGGCTTTCCTATCTAACACCCTAGAAAGAGACTACTCAGACATGATCAAATTAATAGCGACAAAACTAATATGAAACCCTAACAATTGCATCATGAACAATTAAATAAATAAACTAAGCAATCAAAGTAATTAAAGAGATAAAGAGTAGAGAAGAGTACCAACTGACGGAAAGCAGGAACTTTATTGAAATTGAAATAGGTTTGATCACCTCTAAATTAATCTAAAGTGTTTGAATTGAACTAAGAACAATGAAGAATAAAACTAGTCTAAAGCTAATGAAAGATGAATAAAAAGATGTCTCTAAATAATGAGGAAAAAAGGTATTTATAATACCCCTCAAGTCTAATTAAAAATAGGAAGCAAAAGACGAAATTCGCGATAAATGCACCAGACCCGATCGGGCCCGAGCACAGTACCCGATCGGGTCGACGTACAAAGTCTTCAATCTGCGCTCCTGGGCCTTCGTATAGTAGCAGCGAAGCAGCAATCCAAGTTTTACGGCCCACCCGATCGGGCCGTGGGCAGCCACCCGATCGGGCCAGGCGACAAACGAGCCTAGCATGTTCGCCTCACAAGCAGCGTCACAACAAGAGCTATGAGCATCCCACCCGATCGGGTAGGGCGGCGAACACCCGATCGGGCCTGGGTACATGATATTCGCCCGATCGGGCCATTTCTGCCCGATCAAAGCACGGAAACCTCCTTTTTGACTCTTTGGCTCTCTATTCTTCACATTTAGAGGTCTTGGGGCCTCCTAAACTACCCATAGAACTCGTGAGCCTTCCTACGTGCCTCGTAACATCTCGTAAAGCTGTGGTTGCTTCCAAATGGCTCGGGAATAAGGAGAAAACTCCCTAAAACCTGCAATTCAACACTAAAATACAAAACCACAACTATATACGATAGTTAGCACAAAATAGCTCCCAAGAGCTCCAATGACGCCCAAATTAGCTTGTAAATAAGGGAGAAAACTCTATATAAATACGTGATATCACATACCGACAAAGCCCAACACAACCTCAAACAAGCAACAACCCAAGAATGGAAACATCACCAAGGTGTGACAGATGGAGTTAAGAGCGGACCACAAGCAAGCATATATGAGAATGTTTTCTTTCAATTCCAACACAACACATGAGTAGAGAAGGAGGTTATGCGATGAGCTAAACTAAGGTGTAAATTAACCAAATCCTCTAACTCTTCCACTACTTCCAACGCCATTGCTCCAAGGGTCACTTAGTTCACAAACTCATGTATAGGATGAGAAAACCGGCTCAAGTAACTCTAGTCCTCAATGTGCGGAAGATTTTGCCCCAAACTTAGCATTTTCATTATTATGGAGATGAAGATATGGAAAAAGTGATGCAACTACCAAGGAGTGCGGGGCTTAGCCTTCGCCCTCTTTGTGCGGTCCGTCCACTCACGAGGCAGATATGTTTCTCAGGCACGGTACCAAGTACTCGGTCGGAGATGCACTAGAAGGAAAAGCATTCATACTCAAGCCGCAATGATCTCGTCGCCACTAGGGAGTTCTACTTCACTTTTTCAAACCCCCACTTGAGCATTGGAATGCGCTAGGACCTTGGTTACTAACCACCCTTTCGGAACTCTTATTGAAAATATGCATTTTTTCTATTTGTTTCTTTTTCATTTGATTTTTTTTGAGGCTACTAGCCTTTTTCATGTAACTATTTTTATGAGGGTGGCGAAAATGCTAAGTTATTTGGGGTATATCTCAAATGCACTAGGGGACCAAGTTAGGGGAACCAAGTAAGGAATTCCTATAGCATGAATGATAGAACTAAGTGACTTATTTAAGGAGAATTCAGTCGTTTTCGTTTCGGAGCTATTTGCTTTTGACTGCTTAGCAACAAAGTTTAATTCATCGCAAAACTCCCTAATCTACACATGTTCCAAACTTTATTAGCTCACATAATTGCATTCATTTCCGCTTACTTGGGTCATCAAAAACTCTTCAAAGAAAGTAGCCTTGAATTTTAGCTTTTTCTTGGGTTTTGTTAATTCCATTTTTATTTTTTTTTTATTTTTCAAAAAAAAAAAGTTCTCCCAAAAAAAGGGAAAAAAATGAAAGATAAGAAAAGAAAGAAAAAGAGAAGAGGAAAAAAATATATTTTTGGGTTTTGGAATTTATTGAAAATATAAAGAAAAAAAAGTATATACATATATCTCCCCTAAGCAATCGAATAGTTATCCCCCCAAACTTAAATGAAGCATTGTCCTCAATGCTTAAAATATGGAATTAATGGAGGGAGGGGAGAAAAAACATTCAACCAACAAACATATGTCCCACAAAACATAAATCATTAGAAAAAGAGAGAAGGAAGGATGCTACCGGATAGTAGGTGGGCGTAAATACCCGTAAATGACCCAATTATTCCCTTGCTAATCAACCTTCTTCAAAACCATGTTTGTTTTTCGTATGCTATAGAGAATGAATCTTGCTAAAAATATGTACCTAAATAAATATTGAAGGAAGAAGAAAAAAACATAAGTAAAAATAAAAGCAATAAAACATGGGTTACTTCCCGACAAAGGCTTGTTTAAGGTTCGTAGCTCGACCTTGTTAGTAAATAGCAATTCAACGATCGCAAGAGTTTGTCAAATGCACTAGCGCACATTTCCATTCTTATTAAGTATGCAATAACAAAATGCAAAATGTGAATAAAGTGCAATGCAACTCTATGCAAATGAGGAGATGGATCCCAAAAAGAAGAAGGATTAAAAGGAAAAACAAAGAAGTAAGAAAAACAAGAATCAAAATAAGAAGAAAAAGATGAATAAGATGGCAAACTCTCCTCTATAAAATCTTTTTTGGTAGCAATCTCACTCCTCTCTTTAACAATAAAAGAATCGGGCACTTGAAGGTCAAAAGAGGCAAGAATCTCACCTAGATTTGGAATTTTGAGAGATGAGAATGGAAATAAAATGGAAATAGGGGGAATAAGGTCAATCCTTCTTGCCAATGGAACATGAGGGAAAGGTATAGAAACAAGGCTTTCACTAACCACTTCACTCACATCACAAGACTTAGGAGGGAAGACTTCTTCCATCAATGACTTATCCTCAAGAACTTCTCCATTATTCATCAAAACTTTAGAACCATCCTCAAGCTCTATGCTACTCTTTCCCAATTGATTATCATTTTTGACATCTATCGAATCAACATAATTAAATTCAAAAATGTCATTATAACCCAATTTTTCTCTAAGCAATTTCAAACCAATTTCCAATTGCAAAAGAGGATCATCAATAGGTGGGGGGTCAATTTGAGAATCAAATTGGAGAAGGGATTCACAATCAAGCATATGAGATTCATCATTGGGAGCATAAGATTGATCATAGGAATTCATGCAAGGGTTTGAAGACAATTCATGAGATGCACGTACAACATTAGCATTAGAATATACTTCATCCAAGTGAGAGAAAGAGGGGGGAGAAATACAAGTCTAGGGTTCATAACTAGAGAGATTTTCAAGTTTTTGATTCGTATACGTTGACAATTCCCATTCGTAATGCTAGCCAACCACTCAAATAGACTCCAAGCCTCATCCAAAGATGGAGCATGAAAGTCACAAATAGACATAGACTCTACCACCCTTCTAGTTTCTTTATTTAGACCCTCAAACATGATATCACATATTTCCCATTTTTCAAAACTATGCTCACAACCAAGAGAATCACCAAACCTCCAATAATACCTCCAAAATACTTCATGTTCATATTGGGGTTGGGAAAAGATTGTCATTTTTTCAATATTTTTTTTAATAAAGATAACAAAAGAGAAAGAAATCAAATAAAGATAAATAAATACTTACAAAAGGCCTAGACTTATCTAATCAACACCAATCAATGTTAGCCGAAGTCCCCGGCAACGGCGCCATTTTGATAGAGAATTTTTGCATCGCTAGACAAAAACTCCAAATCAATCTTAACTAACCAGATACGAGTACGTGGCAAGTAAGGGTTAAGATCCTCAGAGACTAGACTAGACACTAAGCACGTAAGTGAATATGTAAGCTAAATCGAAGAGAAGAAGTTGATTGATTTCGAACTCAATTATCACTAATAAGTCAAATAAAAGGGTTGTAAATCGATGGAAAAAGGTGTTTGGGGGTGATACGGATCCAATGCAATGAAATTGATTTACAAAATGAGATTAAAGGAGTATGTGATAGGGGATTGAATTAAGACGTTGCAACCATGAACTCCTCTTTCAACGATGCTCAAGGTGATACAACACTCTCAATTAAGGGTTAGATAGTCAATAATGAAACATGAGGTCGAAATTAGCTACGTTCAACCCAATCTCGCCTTTCGGATGTTGAACGGGTTGAGACTCTAAGAAAGGTGGGATTTCTCACTCAACCTTACTTAGAGATAGCAATTCCAACTTCATTGTATATCTCAACAATCTACACCTAAAGGGCAATCCATTAGCCCATTGATTTAAGGTTAGGCCTTTCAACTTCACCTTAGTCAACGAATTAATGGATTTGCTAACCCAACCCACTAAACATACTAATTTAGGGCCTCATATCATGAAACAATATCCATTGCACATTCACCCAACCCCTTAACTAAAAGACTACTCAAAGTTGGTTCTCATATTAACTAAACTAGTTCTACAATGCAAATAGGGGATTAGTAAACCAAAAATCAAACCTTTTTCATTCATACTCAATGTTTGCAATAAAGAAGAACATAAACAAGTGAAAAAGGGCAACTAAGACTAAGACTTCATTGAGCATGAGTGATATTGAAACTACTAACAAAGTAAAAACAAGAATAAATGATAAAGTAAGGCAATAAATGAGAGCAAACAGAAGAAAAGTTACTAAAGCTTCATTAATACTTCTCAAAAATCTGAAATTCTTCTTCAAATCACCATTAAAGACCTTGAAGAACACCCAAAGCTCACTCAAAAGTCTAACCTCTCAATAGCTCTCTAGAGTTCAAAAAGGGAAATCAGAATATTTTAATTTTAGGTCAAAAAGGCATTTATACAACCCCCAACTAAGGGCAAAAAGGAAAAAAAAAATAAAATAGATTCTTTCCGCAAACCCGCAGTGATCGGGCGATCCATAGTTGTAATACCCCGAATTTTGATAAATTAATAAATTATTTTATTTAAATTAAAAACGTATCAATATGAATTTTCTTTAATTTATTTGGAATTATTTTAAATTTTTTGAAAAACATTTATTATTTTAATGATATAATATTATTTCTATTATTAATGTTATTATTTCATATTGAAATTATTTTAAAGAAGCATTTTGAAATTTAATTCATTAGAATGTCATTTTATGTACTTAGCTAATTTGATGTACAACTTTTTAACAAGCTTGATTTAAAATTACTACACATGCCCTTATCACTCCCATAGCTTATCATGACCACTTATAGTTTATCACCCTCCATCATCATCTTCCTCCTTCACCTAACAACCATAGTAATGGTTTCTCCAAAACCTCAAGCAAACCCATAACTTCCCACTTGCAAAAATCAGATTTTTCCACTCAAAAATCTGATCAACTTACACAATTGAGTCAAGAAAGCAATCCTCTCTTCAACCCCTACATCCTATCCTCATCAATGGTTCTTGACCATTCAAACTCAAATGAGAAATTTGGCCTATAAATACCCTATCCATACCCACCCAAGAACTCAAGCAAATCACATTCAAGGTTTGCTTCACTCTCTTCTTTCTCCCCTCTAAAATTCTGATATTGGTTTTGAAAAAAATTAAGAAAATAAAATAATAAAAACCACCATTAAAATACCACCCAAAGCTCCACCACTTACACCACCACAACCAAAACCTGAACCACCCCAACAACCGCCGCCGCGCATCAGCAGCAGCCCACCAAAAACGCACCTCCCCCTCCCTTTTCGTACCCCTCCTTTTCAATCCCAGCCACCCAAAACGCCACCCCTTGCTGCCACCCAAGCCGGCCGCACGCCCAGCTACTGCGGCCACCCTCCGACCACCGCCATGCCGCTGGAAACCGGCACAAAATCCGGCAGCCACACCCCTCCTCTGTTTTTCCTTATCTTCTTTCCTCTTCTATTGTTTCTTTTATTTCCTTCTCTTGTTTTGTTTCCACTTAAACCCAAATAACCCAAATAAACTAACCCAAAGCCTACTCCCTTTTTATTTTTAATGGACCCAAGCCCAAACTTACTCCCTCCCAAGTCAGATTTTAGTTCTTAAGTTAACCCAACACTTTAAATAAATGACCCATCCTTCCTTGTTAGTTTGTTTTGTTTAATTAAAATAAAACTTTCATTCTAAGTTTATTATTACTATTAATGATTTTATCAAATTTTCATAACTTAAAAATATTTCTAAGTTTATAAAATAAAATAATGAATATATTGAAGTTGATTTTCTATGTTTATTTAAATTATTTATAACGTTCAATTTAAATAAATATTAGAGTTGAAATCATGTTTAAGTACTTAAAATAATTTTTATAAATAAATTCGAGAAACTTAAACTTTGATTTATAAACTTCATTGAAGTAAATAATAAGTTTCTTTAAGTTATTTAAATTATTTAAGTTATTTATTTATAAAATCATAAGGGGTTATTTAGGAAACTAATTATAGATTTCGTTTAATTGTAGACTCCTATCTAGTAGAAGAAGATTATCAAGAGTGCGATCAACTCGTGGATTAACTTCGGACACGCTACAAGAGGTAATTTCAATGTCCATATAAACATAGGTCCCGTTAGAAATAAAAGATATAATTGTGTGACTATTTTAATTAAAATATGGATTACGTAATTACCAATGTTCATCCACAAGTAGATTCCGTAGAATAAAACGATTTAACCTTGAGATTATGTGAATTAATCATGTGATTATGTGATAATAAAGTTAATATGTGGATATTGATTATGGGTCATGATTATTAATTTAAAGTATGAATTATGAGTAATGGAATGGATAACAAGAATGGATCTTTATCATGAACCGTGAATATGGAAGTTTGATTATGGACTATGACAATGACTTTTATAACGTTGTTTAACATAGTAATTAACTCGACATGATTTTGTTATTATTATTATCATTATTATTATTATTATTATTATTATTATTATTATTATTATTATTATTATTATTATGGTTATCGTTGGAATTATTATCATTATTATTATTATTATTATGGTTATTATTGGAATTATTATTATTATAGTTATTATTATCATTCTTATTATTATAATCGTTGTTATTAATATGGAAGTTATAAACGGAAGTTGACATTGTGATGAACATATGGAAATGATTATGAGTTAATGTAACCAAGTGATGGTTGAGAATATGGATATGCTATCGGAATTAGCTATGTATGAAATGAGTTATGGAATTTGAGTAACGATTTTCACTCTTGATTAAATGAACGATGCATAAGTGAATATGTGATATGTGATAACTTGAAGTAAATCCTATTAATCACTTAAAGTGAAATATCGGAGGGAAATGATGAACAGGTTGCCCTATATGGGAAGGTTCAGCGGCCACCTACAAGTTCTTTTGTTACTATGCTCATGTTTCTGTTATTTGTCTTCCTTCTATCTTGATGTGTTCCAAGTTACAAGAGGTGTGCACACTAGGGACTCTGTTATTACGGCCAATATGATTTGTAGGTAGTTACAGGAGTCTCTCCGGCCTAGAGTGAGTTGTTACAGGTTTCCCTGACTCATACTATTGTAGTAAGTTGTTACAGGGTGTCCGTGGCATACTGGCGTTCTCTTTCCTCTCCTTAAATAATCGGTTAATACTGAATTATTGAATTAATTAAAATTATGTGATAATTAATCTTATATATACATGTATGCACTTATGTGATTATTAATTGTATTAATATATGTATATATGCTATCCTTTCGACTCTATTAACCTATTACTTTCACAAAGTATTTTCAAATTAAGTATTTTACGGGATGGAGTTGGAATTACTCGGTTTATCTGATTTTTGGGAGCTTGTCTCTCTTGTCTTTTTCAATGATTATTTGCAGGTGGGTGATCGAGGGGAATTATGAGAGATCAACTAGAAGTTATCATCCACCTAGTTTAATATTTTGCTTCCGCTGGAACTCTGAAACACTTTGTATTTAGTACTTAACGAACTAGTTTAATTTGGTTGTAAGGATTTTTAAGTTTGGAATGAATATGTTTTAGTTACTTAGCCTTGCACTTAATTTCAAGGAGTTGAGTGCGGCGGTAACGCTCCATCCGAATCGAACCCTCGTTGATTTCCCCTCAAACGAGTTTTATTAATATAATAAGGGTTTGGTTTGGGCGGGGTGTTACAATAGTGGTGATCGCCTGATTACCATGAGGCAGGAACTCTGGGAAGAAACACAGCCGTGATCGGGAATCACTATGGTGATCAGGCGAGGCTTTGGGCGATCACCGGGTGGATCGTGCGATCTGCTGATGGATCCGGCTAGGCTTGATTCTCTTCTTCTCTTTTCCTTTCTTTTTTGGGCTTGGGCTTCCTTTTCATTTTTATTCTTTGTCTTTCTTTTCTTCCACTCCAGTTCCTTGTACTTGGACTTGGGCTCTCCTTTCTCTTTTCTATCTTTCCTTCATCATTTCGGTTGGACTCCAACTCCTTCCTTTCAAATCCTCCTTGCTTTGCACTCATCTTTTTCCTATATGTTAGTCATATACAAGAAAAATACAATCCAAAGCATATGGAATATAAAATAAGAAGGGAAAACCATGAATGGGTATGCCTTCTGAAAACCCTCCCCGGCAACGACGCCATTTTGATACAGGGAAAATTAGGTCGTTACTAATCCCCCTAAAATCAAACTAATACCTAACTAGACCACGAAACTAAGTAAAGTGGTAAGTAAGGGTCATTCTTCCACAAGGACTAAGGAACATTGATATGTGTTAATTTAACGATAAGTTAGGCCGAAAAGGAATCGAAAAGTGTCAACTACCAACTAAAATCTATTAAACTAAAACTAAGTACCAAAGATCAAATAGGATTAGGGAAAGGGATCCAACACCAACCAATCATGATTTAGGGAATTTGATGGGTGAAACATGGAGGAAAGAAAACCAAGCAACTAATTGAGGTTATTGACTGTTAACTAGCTCTAAGCCTTCTCTCAAGGGTGAATAAAACTACCTAGATTACATAATTAAGCCACTCTCATGGTCTCAAACATACAACCAAGGGATAATCACAATATCAATCCACAAAATCCTCACTCAAATGACACTCCCATGAGTAATTAAGCAAGATAATAGTATAAATGTCAACCTTAATCTCCTCTCTCGATTTGATTAAGGCATCAATAAAACAAACATCCAAGTAGCCAACTAGAATGCAAGCAAATAGTAATCATGCCATTAATCAACTAGTAAGCTTAATCAAACTCCTAATTTCATATTCAAACCCCCAAAATCAACCATAGTTGGGTTTTCACCCAAACCCTACCCAAAAAACTACTCCATAAACACAAAAATCAGAGCTTTAGTGAAATTAACAACTAATATCCTGATACTAAACATTAATCTAACATTAAACTAAACAAAATAGACCATAAATAATTAAACTAAGCATGAATAATTAATCTAAGAAAAACAATTAAGATAGATAGATAGAGTAAGAAATGCTCAGTGATAGATTGTTGAATCTTTGAATACAAGTTGTCACCCTTGAATCTCCCATCTTCAATCTCTCTTTGAATTTTCTCACTTTTCTCTCTAAACTAAGCTATGGAGGCTAACCCTCCCTAAACTAGGGTCTTCAAGGTTCCAAGTTTGAAAATCAGAATTGCTTTCTAAGTTTAGGTAAAAAGAGTATTTATACAACCCCCAACTAAGGGAAAAAAGGGAAAAAGAAACAAAAGCAAATATTTCCGCAAACCCACAGTGATCGGGCGATCCATAGATGATTGCCCGATCACCACGAAGCAGGAACTTTGAGGAGAAATGCAGGATGGATCGCTCGATCCATAAGGGTGATCGGGCGGGACATCGGGCGGTCAGTAAGGTGATCGCGCGATCACCCTATCCGTCAGCATAGAACAGTTGAACTTGTAAAGGTCATAACTCCTTCGTTTCTTGTCGGAATCAAGCGTGTGACTCTTGTTGGAAATCTTATTGAGATGAACTTCAATCTCAAACTTAAATCACTACCAAATGATTTTTAGTTTGTGAGATATAAGCTTTGTAAGTCAACCCTTGTGCAAAATATGATGGAAACGTGGTGGATTTTGCTTCCTTAACCTCCTTTTGCCTTTCTTCCTTCATTACTCATGCTCTACACCTTGTATATGCATTTTTGGGCTTTTGTAGGTAAATCAAAAGGTTACTTTGATAGTAACTGCATACAACTCGAATGAAATGGCATAAAAAGGTCATAGAAAATGAGCAAAAAGACTAAAAATCTACAAAAGAGCTACAATCACTAACAAAACGTGAATTGAGCAAAATGAAACTATAAATTGCAAAATAATGGAGAAAAATGATTCAAATCAAAGGAAAATAAGAGGTTTAGAGTGATATAAATGTCACTCATCAATTGCATCGCAAAAGAGATGAGGAAAAGAGGAGCTTATATTCATGAAGTAGTGGAATTAGACATTGTTCCCAAATTTTGTAATGATTTCTATTTGGAGGATATTAATGTCCTTAACCATTTGCTTCTCTGAACTTGGCTTATTGTATGACGATTTTTATCTTGTAATTTAATTTCCTGATTAGTACCAAAAAAATTCCCTAATTCTAATTGGATTATCACTCTAAAGCCTATTTTCTTATCATTTTCATTAATTTTGTGTGTCACCCAATAGACTTAAATAAATAAGGAAAAATTGACAAGAACAGTCCAAACTATTGGCCATCTTCTATAAACAGTCCAAACTATTGATAATCCAGGAACAGTCCCAACTATCACCCCCATCTTCCATAAACAGGCCCAGTTACCTGGTAACCTGTTGTAGCAGGTTAATTTTTTTTTTTTGCTTTAATTTAATAACCTGATTTAACTTTAAAAAAAAGCAAAAAAAAACAAAAGCCCACCCCACCACCTGCCAGCCACTCCAACCCACAACTGCCACCACCACTCACCCCATTTCTCAACCCTTCTTCAACCCAAACCCAGATCATCAACCCTCACTCCCCTGCCGGAAGCCAACAACGCCATCGCCCAAAGCCACTGCTAACCATCGCCGGCCTTTCCACCGCCAGAACAACCTCAAACCACCCCCCACCCCCTCAACTCGTCGGCCGTCTTCAACGCCGACACTTATTAAAAACCGCTTGCTCACTCACTCTCTCTCTCCTCCTCCTGCGCTCACCCTCATCTTCCTCCTCCCATATAAATTCTGGGTTCCCGGCGATTTCAGAGAACAAAACAAAACAAAAACAAAACACACCATTTTCTCTCTCATATACAACCCAAAGCTTAACCCTCTTCCAAATTATTCTTCACAACATCAAACTCCTCCTTGTCTGCAGTCGGTGCTCTGTAATGGTGATTTCCACCGACAACGCGGATGACAACGAAAACACGCAGCCACCTGAAATTGACAAATTAATGGCACCTGAGAAATCAAGAGGAATCCTCCCTCAATTCACCTCCCTACCCTGCTTCAACATCAAGTGGGGCAGTCAAAAGCAGCTCCGTTGCGTGAAACACTTCGATCACAACTTCCCTTCTTCTTCCTCTTCCTCTTCCTTCCATCGCCGTTCTTCTGACTTCAACGACAATGGCATCAAAGCCATGAGAGAGAAACTCATGCTCGATTTCCGCAATCAAGTCCACCAGATGAAAGCCGACTTCCTCAAGAAATCCGTCACCATCGCTTCCCCGACGGTAATTCAATCTTCTAGACCTTGGAATTTACGCACTCGCCGAGCCGTGTGCAAGGACCCCAACACTTTTCCTAATATCTCTCCGTCCAAACCATCGGAGATCAAATCTCCCATCAGGAGATATGGCGGCAGTGATGATGTGGGGGTGGGAAGGGGTAGGGGCCTGGGGGTGGCTGGCTGGCATTGGCAGTGGCAGGGAATGGGGTGGGGAAGATTTTTTTTTGTTTTTTTTAAGTTAATTAAAAAGGTTATTAAAACCAAAAAGAAAAAGAGAAATAAAAATATTATCAGTTTTACCTGTTGTAGCAGGTTAACAGGTCATTTGGCCTGTTTATGGAAGATGGGGGTGATAGTTGGGACTGTTCATGGATTATCCATAGTCTGGCCTGTTTATAGAATATGGCTAATAGTTTGGCCTGTTCTTGTCAATTTTTCCAATACATAAAGTAGTATACAATACTTATATTGCCTTAAGAATCATAACTGGTTTCTAATAATACATTGTACTTACCTTAAATCCTTGAGTAATAGCCCATGCAATATTTATTTAATTATCATATGTCGTTTAAGTTTTTGATTGAAGAACTACTTAATGGATCATATATCTTTAATTAAGTGATAGAGGTTTCACAACAATTTGGGAAACAATATTTTTTGGAAACTTTTGGAAAGTTCCTTACTCTTTTTTAAACTAGAAAAATGGACTCGGAAAATTCGATGTTTGAGGTGGATTGTATTAAACAAAAATTGATTTAATCATAAATAATGTCAAGTTTGAAGACACATTTTCCATACAACTAATCTTGTAAAAGACCGTCTACTTTTAAATTAAAATTAGACAACACCCCAAGTCCAATATTAAGAAGAGAGCAAGTGACCAGTTTAATCAATTTCAAAATGGGCTTCTTTGTATAATGTGGATTAATTTGTGTTTTCCATATTGTTTCCAAGTTAATATCGAACGATTTGATTGACGGATAACAAAAGCAACTTGTCATCGTTCTCATTAGGCATTGGTAAGAGGTGGAAAGGTTTTAGGTCAAAAGCACAAATAAACTCACGTTTTTTAGCCCATAAACCAATCAAATCGCATCAAAACAATTTATGATGCAATTTTGCGCGATCCAATCCAATCGTTATTTTTATTACTAAATATATTTAAATTATTAAATATTATTATTAAAAATAGTAATATTCATTTAATTCTCATATATTATTGTTATTATATAATCATCATCAAGTATTAATATATTAATACAAATAATATAAAATAATAATTATTATTAATTATTACTATTATCATTAATTATTATTATTAATGATTAAAAAATATTATTTAATTATAACTATCATTTAAAAATATCTAAAATACTATTATTATTATTCATTATTATTACTTATCATTATAATTATTATTTAATATTTATATTATTATTGTTTAAATATTATTTCTATATTTATTTCATTCAATTCAATTCAATTCAATTCAGTTCCGTTCATTTCAATTCAGTTCAGTTGTTTAATGCCTAAGAGAATAGGCCCTTAAACAATAGGGAGATAGCTAAACTAATTAGACTAAATTAATTTTCTATACTAACAAGAAATATTAATTGTTTATTAACTAAACTAGACGAAAAAAACAAATTACATATCGATCTATAAAATATGATAATAAAAGCCTAGGATAGAGAATCATGCATGTAATTAAAAATTATAGTAATAAAAATATAACCACCTAATCAGTGGCGGATGCAGCTTTGGAGAAGTGGGGTCACTTGACCCCATTTGATTGGGAACAATTGTAAAATTTTCCTTTAGAAATTTCAATTTTTTGAAAAGGGTGTTACTAAACATAGCCCGTATTTACTATGACACAGCCCGTATTTTTGAGTTAAATGTCTAACTTACTCTTACTAACCCTTCTCCTCCTCCTTCCATCCATCACTCTCTAACCTTCATCCCAATCTCACTAACACCCCTCCTCCACCTTCCATCCTCCCCCCATTCTCTTCCACATTAACGATGCCTCCAAGAACTAAGAGGACGAAGATCGGCCCGCCACTGCCGCCACCGCCAAGTTTTTTAAAATTTTTTTTTTAATGACGTTCAATTTATAAAGTAAAACCGCCCGTTTTTTAAAAAAAAAGGCGAAAACACGGAACTGAAAACTGGGTCCGGTTCCGTGTTTTCGTCTAAAAAATCATTTTTTTTAAAAAAATTGTTGTTTGATGTTATTAAGCATTGTTTTATTTCAATTCTTTCAAAAAAAAATCAAAAAAATTGGAGTTAAGGGGTGTTTTAGGGAGGTTTATGGGTCGATTTTCTGAAAAAACACGTAACCAGACCTAGATTTCGGTTCCGTGTTTCTCACGAAAATGATTTTTTTTTAAATTTCTGGGTTCACGGGACCGGAATCTGGGTCCGGTTCCGTGCTTTTCTGGAAAAAAATGATGAGTTTCATCAGATTTTGAATTTTCTTTTTTAAAAAAACTTTTTTATTTTCAAAATTCGAAATTGACGGAACCGGATGGGGATCCGGTTTCCACCATGGCGGAAACCGGATCTCCATCCGGTTCCGTTATTTTCAACGTTTTTTTACGGAACCGGATTGGTTTTCCGGTTCCGTGAACCGAGAAGGCTATCCGGTTCCGCAAAAAAATTGAATTTTACGGAACCGGATGAGTTTTTCGGTTCCCGGTACCGAAAAACTCATCCGGTTCCGTAAAATTCAAATTTAAAAAAATTCATCAAAATTACGGAACCGGATTAGTTTTTCGGTAGAAAATCCGGCCAATGTGGTGGTGGTGGTGGTGGTGGCGGCGGCAAATGTGGTGGTGGTGGTGGTGGGCCAAGGTGGTAGAAGGGGAAGAAGTAAGTTAAAAATGTTAGAAAATGATTAAAGGGGTGGAGGGTAATATAGACTTTTATATCGCGTATTTATACGAATACGGGCAATGAGCTAGTAAATACGGGCTGTGAATAGCCGCACACTTTGAAAATTATCCTGAAAAATTGACCATTTGACCCCGATAAATTTGATAATTACGTTTTGACCCCACTAAATAACTTTCTGGATCCGCCACTGCACTAATGAGTCAATCTATCTAGAGCTCGTGTAATTTTTCTTGAACATTACTCCCTCCGCTCTAGCAAATTGTTAAAGATCACGTTTCTTATTTATTGATCTCTATTATATAAGTGAAGAGGTGGGGGTGGACACCAAAAAGAAAAAAAGGAAAAATTAATTAAATATATCAATGAGTTTATTAAGTAATTAAGTTTTATTTCCAAATTTAGCCATTAGATTTTTAATAAAAGATGTTCAAAACTTCTAACTAAAATATCTAAAAACCTACAAAGTAAAAACAATTTTAAAAGATATAAACGATTATATTTTCTTGAGATCTATAGATAGACACCCACTTTGCTATACTTTTATATACTTTTGAAATTTTTTATTTTGAAATACATGAATAATTGATTGTTCATGAGTGAAGGCACATTTGATCAAATTGATCATGATAGAGTATTTTAGCATAAGTGAGAAATATGATAAAGCATTTTCAAGTACTTTTGAATTTTTTCTCATTTGGACAATGAGCAAAAATACCTTACCGGGTACTATATAACAAAAGTTGTAGTTGATGGGGGGGAGTAAGGGATGTTTTCAAAGAAAAATTAGCCAAAATGAATTTAGCTTGAAAACAAAATATGTTGTGTACCTTCACATTTTATCATGTTACAGTAGCCAAAACACACACCGTATGCAAATAAAATTAGAATTTTTTGTTCAAAACCACCTAAAATTTTCATGTTTTTAGATTCTCCCACTTTAATGAATTTTTCTTTTAAATTTCCACCTATCAATCCCAAATTTATTAGAAACTCCCACCATTTAATGATTTTTGTTAAATTCCGTCAACAAAACCGTGAAGTGGGCCCCACTTATGCATTTTATTATCAGTTTATGCTGAAATTGAAGTCAATTTCATCAATTTAAGGGCAAATCCTCAACAGATTTGCCGAATTACAACTATTTGAAAATAATTGCAATTATTTCAAGTTCTATTTTGTTAACAAAATGTATATGTGGGATCCACTTAACGGTTTTGTTAATGAAATTTGACAAAAGTCGTTAAGTGGTGGGAGTTTTTAATAGAATTGTAAATGGTAGGTGGAATTTAAAAAAAAAAACTCATTAAGATGGGAGTTTAGAAACATGAAAAGTTATGGTAAGATGCGACTATCTATAAAATTATCTACTGTAGATTATGAAATTTCATAATAAAATTATTGTCGCACGCATCGCGTGCATAGAAATCTAGTATCCTATATAATATCTTTCCTCTCAAACTAAACTCAGTGTATGATAATAAAAATACATTCCAAATCTAGCATGAGCAATTCGGCAATAGGAAACATGCTATTTCAAGAGACAATTAAATTAATTCAAATGATCCTTTATTGCATACATAGATCATTAGGATCTTAATATGAAGCTACTCAATCTTGAGAATCTAAAACATAATCAGATATTCACAAGCAAATTCATTGTGTTCAGCAGAAATTAACTAAGCACAAGATCGAATAACAAAGAGTAGATTAAGAACATTACCAAAATTGAGGAATGAATTCGATTAAGTAAAAACTTGTATTAAAGCTTCAATCGAACTAAACAAAAGCAATGAGTGTTTGTAAAATAGGTTTTAAGAGAAACCAAATCTGATTTAAAACTATTGACAATAATAAAAATGATAGCTTAATAATTCTTTTTCGACAAACTTAGGTTCTAGAATAATAAAAAAATACGTAGTGGAAAATAGCTTGCTCAGCCGCACAGGCAAAACCATCCGGTTAGATGACAATTACAACTCTTGAGTAGAAAATAAGAAAGTTTAGAAAATAAGAACTAACATGAATAGCATGGAAAGTGAAAGGATATCAATCCTTTTTTATGAACGGATGATGTATATGATAAATTGGTAATAACCTTCTTTCTACAAAGAAAATACAAAAAAAAAGAGCAAATTTATATGCATCACTTTTCTCTTGTCTCTTTTGTTAGCGAAAAGTTAGTGCATTATAAAGATAAGGTATCCATAAGTACACGTTGGGAAATATCACTACGAGTATGATTATCCCATCATTACTTTACAATAAAACCTACTAACTTAGCAAGATGATGGGATATACTGTTGGTAAGGGGTTTTTAGTGTATCGTTAAGGCACTAAGGATCGCTTTCCAAACAATATTTATGTTGGTCCTATAGAACTTTTAAGTTTACTACAAGAGGAGGGGTGAATTGTAGTAAATACTACTAGGGGCTATTTTTGCGGAATTAACAAGTTAAAAAGAATTAAAGAGAAGTTAAAACAAAGAACGCTAGAACTGCTTTTAAACAAGATCTTATTCCTATTTTCTCTGGGAATAAATCTTGCCCTTTTATTTATAATAGTAACTTACACCCTATTATAAACAGCAACTCACTTTGTTCCTCTAGAAAATGATTCCCAGTCACCTTGTTCCCCCTGAACACGTGACTTTCTCTCTTGACTTCACTCGAAGTCTTCTCTTTCTTCTCTTTCTCTCTTGAATGTAGAAATTTTCTCACAAAATTTCACTCACCGCAACTCAGATTAATGGAATACAATAAATTATCGAAGAGAATAAAACCGAAATAACTTTCTAGAAGATTTACACAGTTAACGTAGAAAGTCTTTAGAACTAAAATTGAGTTCTTCTCAGTTTATATAGCTGTGATAAATCTTCAACGGTCTTCTTCGGCTTCCTTGTAGTGGACACAAGTTTTTAGGCATTATCTTCCACCTTCATAGCCGTTATGGACCATGTTAAGGCCACGATTCATAACCGTGTGTTTGCACAGTTTGAACGAGTCTTCGAGTCTTCCATGATGTTCTAAACAGCTCTTGACTTGGTCTTTGGCAGTTTAGGATTTATATTTGATGTGCGGTTTGTTAGCTGAGATCATGGCCCCTAGAATCTAGGACCTCAACCCATCAATTTAGCCACGCAACATCGCCAGCTCTTCAACGTTTATTTTCCTGTAAACCACGAACAAACTCAACTAGTAGTATGGAATCCAATATTCCATATTATTAGAATATTAATTCTACACAAAATAATATAACTAAATATTCTATTTTCCTAAACAACTTAATTTTGGTTATTATTAAATCAATTCTCCATTAGTTTATTTTAGGCATAATAAAATAAATAATTAATAATACTATGTAAATAATTATATAAAGAAAAACTAATTAAAAACTAAGTTAAAAACTATTCATTTGTCATCATCAAAATAACGAGTACAACAATATTCTCCCTTTTTGAAGAGGGCAAATAAGTTGGCAAAAAAAAAATCTAAATCTAAAAAGTCTAAGTCTAAGTCTAAACTCAATTTGGACTAGGAACTGGATCCTCTAGAAACAGAGGCAATCAAAAAGGCTCTAGGAACTAAGTCAGACCAGAAAATGTTTTTAGATAGCAAACAAGTCTTTTCCCCCTTTTGTTATCATCAAAACTAAGCTATGTCCCTGCAGCACTAAAGAGTCAACAGTCTAGGCATCAATTAAAGTAGCTCAAACAAGCATCTCATAATATTAGCCATCCAAACACAAGCAAGTACAAATAGAAAAAGCATGTGCAAGCAAAAAAGGATCAGTTTGAGCATATCACAAGAGCAAGGAAGGAAAAGTTCAGAAAGATTTGTGTCAAAAGAAGACACGCAAAAAGGAAAAAAAAATGTTCAACCAAATATTACAAACCCAAAAAAAAAATCCAGTAAATCATTGTTTAAAGAGAGGAGGGAAGTTATGGTTTGGGGCGTTTGAAGATGTTGGAGACGACAGAGTCAATCTTGGAGATCACAGCATCCACCTTGTTTCTGATCCCCGTGTCTGCCTGCTTGATGGCGGCTAGAGTCTCCTGCTACTGTGTATCAAGGGTGGAAACTGACTTCTCCAGGACATTGATCCTTGAGTGCATGAGTGTCAGAGACTCCCTAATTTCCCTCAGAATTCCATGAAGTCCAGTGGTAGATATGAGAGGAAAATCCACAGCAGTTGAAGGAACCTGTTCCTCATCCAGATTGATCGTTTCAGCATGACCCGGATCCTAGTCCTTAAGAGACTTACCCCCAGCCAGTCTCTGGCTCTTCCTAACAGATCCCCCAACATCTTCCTCAAATAATTTTCTCTTTGTCCCTGCCTCAGGCTTATCACCGTAGTCTCTCCCTCAAATTCCAATTTTCCACCAACCACCCTCAAGCTAAGTCTAGTCAGCGTCTCCTTGGTCAAGTAATTTTCAGGTTCAAGGGTGAAAGAAGGGCTGTCAGACAGTTTGACTTTATTTTTCTTTAAAATTGTGGTGATTAGATTGTCATATCCCACCTTGGTATTATGGGATATGCAATAGGAAAGGTGAGAGAGCATAAGAGCGGGAAAGTTTATCTTGATATTCTTTGCCAAACAGTACATTATAGAGAGGTCCATTAGATTAGCTTGGGTTCTCTTGGAAGATCGGGGTAAAACAAAACGCCAAACAAACTGAAACAAAAGTTTGTGAAAGGGAGAGAGATCTTTTTGGTCAATGGACATAGAGTTAGGGTTTCCTTGAAAAAACTGAAGAATTTTTTCATTTGAGACGTCATTGATGTTTAATTTTCCCTTCCCTTTAACATACTCTTGGTACCCATCTGAAGGTACTTTAAACCATTCGCTCAATTTCTTTTCTGTAAAGGTGACCACACACCAATTCACTAAGCTTACGCACACTCCCTCTGTTTTATTGAAGTTCTCACAGAAGGAACTCATCTCTTCCTCATATAATCCCTCATCTACACAGACTAACTTCATCCATTTTTGAAACTTTAACAAATTCAGAAACCCATTCCATTTTACTTTCTTGCACCATGCAAGATCAACACAGAATCCGACAATAAATTGAGAGGATTTTGATTTCTTACCCCTTTTTTGGGAATCTGAAGGTCTCTCCCCTGACTGCTTTCTTGATCCTCGTCATCGTCCTCAGGCTTGGGAGATGCCGCTTCAGTGTCAGAAATGGGTTCTTGAGAATGTGTGAAATCGTCTTTCGGATTAGAAGATTCTTGGTCACTTTGCTCGTCCATGGAGGGTGTTTTTTCGGCTGGGTAATTTTCTTGAAGTTCAGAGGTTGCCTTTTTGGGTGCCATGGGAGAGAGAGAGAATGAAGAATGAAGAGAGATGAAGGAGAGAGAAGATGAACAGTGAAAGATGAAGTGGGTCAGTAAAAGTTGTCAGTGAAGTGAAGTGTAGGGTTTTTATTGTAATGATGAGGCGTATTGAGTTGAAGGTGAAGAGGTGTGATTTGACTGGGTAAGGCTTGGGTAAATGTGTTTCATTTTATGTTTCCCCTCTTTAAATTAGATAAACTGAATTTGATTTTGAGTAAATAAATTGGTTGATACAATGAATCAGAGAAATCGTAATGATAGGAGAAGAGAGAGAATAAAAATGTGGAAGAAGAAGAAAAAAAAATTACTCTTGCGTACACTGACCCTTTTTAAACTATACAAGCAATTTTAATTTACGTACTCTATATATGTG
This sequence comes from Patellifolia procumbens, assembly GCA_947645195.1. Lineage (NCBI taxonomy): Eukaryota > Viridiplantae > Streptophyta > Magnoliopsida > Caryophyllales > Amaranthaceae > Patellifolia > Patellifolia procumbens. Next base: position 144,001 of record CANSGD010001495.1, on the reverse strand, counting down.
CATGGACAATAAGGATAATATTTAAAGACAAATGTGAGTCCTTAGACATGACCCTAGGTGTATGAAATTTAATTCATGAAGATTGCAGGACACTCTTAGAAATGACTAGTACATAGGATTCAAATTTTATAGGCCATTTTATACAATTCTGATCATTCCTAGTTCCAAGTGGATCTTTTCAAATCTGTCCCTAGATAATGGTGTGGTAAAAATGTCAGCAATTTGATTTTCTGTAGGGCAAAATTCAACTTTGACTAAGCCCTTTTCAACATAGTCTTTCAAGAAGTGGTGTCTGATGTGAATGTGCTTGACCCTTGAGTGGTGAACTGGGTCCTTGGATATGCATATGGCACTGGTATTATCACAAAAGATTGGAACACATTTAAACTTAATACCAAAATCACGTACCTGTTGCTTGATCCATAAGACTTGGGAACAACATGCAGCAGCAGCCACATATTCAGCTTCAGCAATTGACAAGGCAACTGTATGTTGTTTATTGGATCCCCAAGAAACTAAGCTTGTTCCTAGGAACTGGGCAATTCCTGAGGTACTTTTTCGATTTATCAAATCTCCAGCATAGTCAGCATCAGAGTAGCTAACTAGGTCAAATGTATCACCACGAGGATAGAACAAACAGAGATCGTCACTTCCTTTCAAATACCTAAGGATCCTCTTGACAGCTATCAAGTGAGATTCCTTTGGATTTGATTGGAACCTAGCACATAGACCAACACTGAAGGAAATATCAGGCCTACTTGCAGTTAAATAAAGAATAGATCCAATCATACCTCTATATAATTTCTGATCTACTGATTTACCGTTTTGATCTTCATCCAACCTTGTTCCTGTTCCTATAGGAGTATGGTTGGTTTTAGCTTGTTCCAGTCCATATTTCTTTAGCAGTTCCTTAACGTATTTTTGCTGATGGATCATTGTTTCTCTTTCAGTTTGCTTGATTTGCAAACCAAGAAAGAAGTTCAACTCTCCCATCATGCTCATTTCAAATTCACTGCTCATTAAGTCAGCAAAACCTTTGCACAGAGAATCATTAGTAGCACCAAAAATAATATCATCAACATAAATTTGTACAACTAAAATGTCTGTTCCTTTTGATTGAAGGAACAAGGTTCTATCAACTTTGCCTCTAACAAAATTATGAGCAAGTAAGAATTTAGAAAGTCTTTCATACCAAGATCTAGGAGCTTGTTTCAGCCCATATAAGGCTTTATCGAGCTTATAGACCTGGTTTGGTAGATCAGGATTTTCAAATCCTGGAGGTTGTTCCACATAGACGTCTTCCAATAGATATCCATTTAAAAATGCACATTTAACGTCCATCTTGTACAACCTAAATCCCATAAAAGCTGCAAATGATACTAAAATTCTTATTGCTTCTATTCTAGCTACAGAAGCAAATGTTTCATCAAAGTCAATATCTTCTTGTTGGTTGTAGCCTTTTGCTACGAGTCTGGCCTTGTTTCTGATCACAGTGCCATGTTCATCTAACTTGTTCCTGAAGACCCACTTTAACCCAATTACCTTCTGATTCTTGGGTTTGGGCTCCAAGTGCCATACCTTGTTCCTCTGAAATTCATTTAGTTCCTCTTGCATGGCATTTATCCAGTCAGACTCTAGCATTGCTTCATTGTGGTCTCGAGGTTCTATCATAGATAGGAACGCTGAAAGCCACAACAGTTTCTAAGTTGAGATCTTGTTTGAGTTCCCTTCTCAATGTCGCTAATGATCAGCTCTAGGGATGTGACTTTTGGGGCCTCCAAGATCTTGGTTCAAATCTTCTTGTTCCTGTTCTTCAACTTGAGGTTCTTCAGTTTGTTCCTGTTCATTCTCTGTGTGAGTTTCTTCTGCCTGTATTCCTGCATCTATTGTTCCTTCATTTACCAGTTCCTCGTGAGGAACAGGCTCAGGAACCGTTAGTTCATTTTCAGGAATATGTTTCTTAATTGTTCCTGCAGGAGTCTGTTCCTCCTCAAGATTGTCAGTCTCTTGACGATGAGTTAGTCCAATTTCAAAATCATTTTCATAACATGGTTCCTGCAATGAGTCAGTTTCATCAAAGATAATATGGACAGTTTCCTCTACGCACATTGTTCTCTTATTATAAACTTTGTATTCTTTACTCTTTAAAGCATATCCTATAAAGACAGCTTCATCACTTCTAGCATCAAATTTGCCTAAATTGTTTTTACCATTGTTGTGTACAAAACATCTACATCCAAAGACTCTAAAGTAAGAGATATTTGGTTTTCTTCCTTTGAACAGTTCATAAGGAGTTTTCTTGGTGATGGGTCTTAGCATGACCCTGTTGATGATGTAACGTGCAGTGTTCACAGCTTCTGCCCAAAAATTCTTTGGAAAATTGCTTGATATAAGCATTGTTCTAGCCATATCCTCTAGAGTCCGGTTCTTTCTTTCAACTACACCATTTTGTTGTGGTGTCCTTGGAGCAGAGAAGTTGTGATCTAATGCTTCATTACTGCAAAAATCATCAAACTTGGAGTTTTCAAACTCCGTACCATGGTAAGATCTTAGGTGTTTCAATTTGAAACCACTTATTGATACATCGATATCTTATAGAGTTTTTCCCTTTCTTTACAAGCTAAATTGTGCTATATTGATGCTCTTAGGAGCTATTTATGCTAACTATTTCGATATAGTTGTGGTTTGTGTGTTCTATATCATTTTGCAGGTTTTAGGGAAAAACTCCCTATTTACTTGATGTTTTGAGCACCACGCTATAGCGGGAAGTTATGAGTCATCTTTGAGGTCTCGAGGTGGTATTTGGACCCCATTATGAAGAAGTAAGTGTGCAAAGACTTGGCGTCTGAAGCCAAGCAAAGCAAGGCAAGATGAAGACTCGCCCGATCGGGTCGGGCAACAACTGCCCTATCGGGTACGAGTGAAGAATCTGAAGTTAAGGTTTCCCGCCCGATCGGGCGGCCTTGCCCGAAGTGATCGGGCGGCCTTGCCCGAAGTGATCGGGCGGAGCAATACTTAGCCATTCTTGCTGTTTTTCTGAGAGCTGAAGAAGACATCCACCCGATGGCATCGGGTGGTATTGCCCGATCGGGTGCTGGGGTTGCGGCCCCGATCGGGTGGAATCTGCCCGATCCAATCGGGTGAAGCCTATTTTGTTGCTGCTGGAGACTTGTTCCCAGGCCCGATCGGGCGGCTTTTTGCCCGATCGGGTGGAGGACACGGGGATGCGATTTTCGTTATTTTCCCCACTCTATCTTATTGTTTTCTTAGGACCTATAAATACTTTTTAGGTTATTTTTATTGGTATCTTTCAGATTGTTAAACACTTAGAGAGCTCTTAGCCTAGTTTATCATTGCTTTGGATTGTAGAAGAGATTCAAGTACAATTTCAATTCAATAAAAGTTTCCGCTTTCCGTCAATTTGGTAATCGTCTTGCTTATTGCTTTATTCCTTTATCTCAATTACTTTAGTTCAATTGCTTATTTCTCAATTAGTTCATGATGCAATTATCAGGGTTTTCAATTAGTTTTGTTGTTGTCAATTTGATCATGTCTGAGTAGTTCTCTTTCTAGGGTGTTAGATAGGGAAGCCATGTCTATACCATGATTGCTATTTAGACTTCTATTGATTTCTAGGGCTTGATTAGAGTGATTGTGGTGTGGTTTGTTCTTAATTAGTGATTAATGTTAGTGGCCAATTTCATTGATTGCTTGTGGTTAATAGTTGTTTGCACAGATCCGTCTTACGACTAGAGGCCTAGGACACATCAGTAGTTCTGATTACGTTAGTGAACATGCGGCGTATGTTGAACTATGAGCGTTGAGTCTTAACCATAGCTCAACATAGGCTCTAATCCCCCGACTCTTGACTTAGGTTTTAATAGTAGTTGACCCTATTTGATTGGTATAAGCATGGTGGACCGACCTAATACCCTAGGCTTTTATTCCATAGTTAAATCCTCGACTTAATTCGTATTATCTAGCTTACTCATTAGTTCAGTTAATTCTCCATATTTTCATCTGAAGTAGTTAGTTAATTGAATATTAATATAGAAACTCTTTCTCCCTGCGGATTCGACCCTGCTACCACTGACTACCTTAGTTAGAGGACCGTAGGTTTATTTTTGATCAGGTGACACGACTAAAACCTATCAAATTTTGGCGCCGTTGCCGGGGAGACGGCTAGTTTTCTAGTTTTTATTCGATTAATTAGCGTACTTCTCTTTGCCTCATTGGAACCTCCCGTTCCAATCGAGGCCGTTCTTACGGTTATCTTGTCGTTTTCTCTTATATGTCCAGGTATCGAAAGAAAACTCACATTATTCCTGGAGATCCTGACACAGAAGCAATACTTCGGGATCTTAGAGCAGAATTTGACCAAGAGAAGCCAGTTTCAGAGATTTCTACATTACCAATGGCGAAGTCACTGAAATCTTATGGGGTGCCTAATCCTGAAGGCATACCCACAGGTCCACCGATGCCCACTATTGCTGCGAACAATTTTGAAATCAAACCTGCACTAATTAATATGGTGCAGCAGAATCAGTTTAGTGGGCATCCTTCTGAAGATCCGGCCAACCATCTGCAGAGATTCCAACAACTCTGTAGGACTGTTAAACATCAAGGAGTCACACCTGAGCAGCTGAAGGTTATGTTATTTGAGTTCTCACTCAGAGACAAGGCTCAGAGGTGGTTCAGCGATATCACTGAGACAGAATGGCCGGCGATTTCTGCTGCATTTCTACATGAGTATTACCCTCCCACAAAAACAGCAGAAATCAGGAACAAGTTGGCTACGTTTTCCCAAGAGCTAGATGAGACATTGAGGGAAGCGTGGACTAGATTCAGAGACCTACAGAGGGAATGTCCACATCATAATATGGACAAGTGGTTTCTGACGCAGACTTTTTATAATGGTCTGCAGCCTCAGACGAAGAGTACTGTTGATTCGTCTGCAGGAGGAGTCTTTTTAGACAAGGCAGTTGATGAGGGTTATGACTTCCTAGCAAATCTTGCAGCCAATGACCATTCATCATCTAGGAGTGTGACTAAGAAGGTACTTGAAGTTGATGCTATTTCAATGCTTACATCTCAGATGGCACAACTCACTCAGCAGCTAATGAAGTCCTCTAGTTCAACACCTCCGCCTATGAGCATCAACGCCATGTCAGCAGTTGCACCCATCACCTCTTCTTACTGCGAGGTGCGTGGTATTCAGGGTCATTTCAGCCATGATTGTCAGTTCAGTCAGAATCAGATGGAGCAGGCTAATGCTTTTCAGCAAAGACAACCTAACAACCCCTACTCCAACACATTCAATCCTGGTTGGAAAGACAACCCACTTCTTTCCTATAGAAGTAACAACATTCAGAACCCACAGCCACAAAATTCCTACCATCCCCCACAAAATTCCTATCAACCTTCACATAACAACCCAAAACCCAACTACTACCACAACCAAGGGAATTCTCACAATCCCCCTGGTTTCCAAAGACCTGCCCATCAAAATTATCAGCAAGCACCACAAAATGCAACCTCACAAGAGCCTAGCACTTCTGAACTAATGAAACTAGTATTGTCTATGCAAAAGACAAATGAGGAGGCACAGAAAACTCAAGAGCGACAGTTGTTGGCTATGCAGAAAGCCAATGAGGAAACACAGAAATCCCAAGAGAAGAACATAAAACTTCTCGAGACTCAGATTGCTCAGTTGGCAGAAACTAATGCTCAGAGGCAGCAGGGACAGTTGCCGGGGCAACCTATACATAGGGAGCAAGCGAATGCCGTTACTCTTCGTAGTGGCACTGCTTATACTGCTCCTCCTATGCCCGTTGATGATGATACTGTCCCTAGCAAGGAGAAGGAGGTAGTAGAGAAGGAATTGGAGAAGAATTCGACATCTGATGTCGAAGTGTCTGAAACAGCTGAACAGGCAGAAAAGAAGAAGGAGAAGGTTGCTGATACACCTTTTACACCAAGGTTGCCTTTTCCTCATCGCATGCAAAAGTCCAAAGTGGATCAACAACTTAGTAAGTTCTTGGCTATGGTCAAGAACCTTGAGGTAACGGTCCCTTTCACTGAACTAATTTCTCAAGTGCCTGTCTATGCTAAGTTTTTGAAGGAGATGATCACAAAAAGAAGGATTTTGGTGGGGTAGATAGAGTCGCACTCACTGAAGAGTGTAGTGCCGTTTTGCAAAACAAATCCCCACCAAAATTGAAAGATCCGGGTAGCTTTTCCATCCCTTGTCATGTAGGTGCACTTTTTATTGATAAAGCTTTATGTGATTTAGGTGCATCTGTGTCTGTCATGCCTTTGTATGTCTGTAATAAACTGAATATGGGAGCACTTAAGTGCACTCAAATTACTTTGCAGATGGCTGACCGTTCTATAAAATACCCTCTAGGTGTTTTAGAAGACGTCCCTGTTAGGGTGGGAAAGTTTTACATTCCTGTGGATTTTGTTGTACTGGATATGGAGGAGGATGCCCAAATTCCTATTATTTTGGGCAGACCATTTTTGTGCACTGCAGGTGCTGTTATTGATGTCAAGTCAGGATCTTTGACTTTAAGTGTTGGTGATGATACTGTCACTTTTAAACTAATCAATGCTATAAAGTCTCCTATGCTTGAAGAATCGTGTTGCAGGATAGATGTGGTAGACAAAGCTGTGATGTCTGCATTTCAGCAGATACGTGATGCTGACCCATTGGAGGTAGCATTGACTGAGAGTGACTCCTTAGGCATTGATACTGATGTTGATGCCTGTCTTGCTGATTTAGAGGGTCATGGAGCTGAACAGAAACAGGAAACTGTGATACTTGAAAGTGTATGCTCCAGTTCTACTCCTCAGGTAACTAAGGTAGAACTCAAACCACTTCCCTCTCACTTGAAGTATGCATTTTTAGATGATAAGGAAGAATGTCCTGTGATTGTCAGTACTAAACTCACAGATAGCCAATTGCAAAGCTTGCTTGCTGTGCTTCGTATCCACAAGAAGGCTATTGGGTATAGTATTGATGATCTAAAGGGCATTAGTCCTGATTTTTGTATGCATCGTATTAATCTTGAAGAGGATCACCGCCCTTGCATTCAACCTCAGAGACGTTTGAATCCTAACATGCAAGAGGTGGTGAAGAAAGAGATCATGAAACTGTTAGATGCAGGGATCATTTATCCCATTGCTGATTCGAAGTGGGTCAGTCCTGTGCAAGTGGTTCCCAAGAAGGGGGGGACCACTGTCGTTGAAAATGAGAAAGGTGATTTAATTCCCACTAGGACTGTGACTGGGTGGCGTATGTGCATTGATTATCGTAGACTTAATAATGCCACCCTGAAGGACCATTTTCCCCTCCCTTTTATTGATCAGATGTTGGAAAGGCTAGCCAAACATAGCTATTTCTGTTATCTAGATGGATATTCTGGTTTCTTCCAAATTCCCATCCATCCAGATGACCAGGAAAAGACTACATTTACATGTCCTTATGGCACCTTCGCATATCGTAGGATGCCATTTGGATTGTGTAACGCTCCCGCTACTTTCCAACGCTGCATGATGGCCATATTCTCTGATTTTATTGAAAATATCATGGAAGTGTTTATGGATGATTTCAGTGTCTATGGTTCTGATTTTGATGTTTGCCTGCATAATTTGTCCAAAGTGCTTAAAAGATGTGTTGAGGCAAACCTCGTGCTTAATTGGGAAAAATGTCACTTCATGGTGAATGAAGGTGTCGTTTTAGGTCACTTGATTTCTGAGCGTGGCATCCAAGTGGATAGAGCAAAGATTGAGGTGATTGAGAAACTTCCCCCTCCAATGAATGTCAAAGGAGTGAGGAGTTTTCTTGGTCATGCGGGGTTTTATCGCAGATTTATCAAAGACTTTTCAAAAATTGTGAAACCCCTCACTCAATTGTTACTAAAGGGTGCCACGTTCGATTTTACTGATGAGTGTTTGGAGTCTTTTGACAGGATAAAGAAAGCTTTGATCACTGCTCCTATTATACAACCTCCAGATTGGGATCTCCCTTTCGAGATCATGTGTGATGCTAGTGATTATGCGATAGGGGGCAGTACTTGGTCAGCGGAAGGATAAGCTACTCCATGTGATTCACTATGCTAGCAAAACCTTGGATCCAGCCCAGGTTAATTATGCTACGACAGAAAAGGAGTTGCTAGCCATAGTCTATGCATTGGATAAGTTTCGAACCTATCTTATAGGTTCGAAGGTTATAGTACACACTGATTATGCTGCTTTGAAGTACTTGATGGCTAAGAAGGAGGCCAAACCTAGGCTCATCAGGTGGATTCTTTTGCTGCAAGAATTCGACTTGGAAATCAAAGATAAGAAGGGCGCTGAGAATGTGGTCGCCGACCACCTTTCTAGGTTGAGGTTTGGATCCCCTTCTGACCCTCCTATAGATGACTCTTTTCCTGATGATCATTTGTTTTCTGTGTCCTCTAAAACTCCTTGGTATGCTGATTTTGCTAACTTCTGTGTTAGTGGTTCTCATCCTCCCAATCTTACATATCAGCAGCGCAAAAAGTTTTATCATGATGCTAGAATGTATTTTTGGGAGGATCCTTTCCTATATAAGAAGTGCTCCGACGGGATGTTTCGTCGTTGCATTCCTGATTGGGAAATAGAGGGTGTTTTGCTACATTGTCATAGTATGCCTTCTAGTGGTCATCTCGGTTCCCAAGCTACTGGTTTTAGAGTCTTACATAGTGGTTTCTATTGGCCTTCGATTTTCAAAGATGCCCGTGCCTTTTGTTTATCTTGTGATGCTTGTCAAAGGACGGGTAATATTTCAAAAAGGCAAGAGATGCCACAGAGTGGGATTTTAGAGGTCGAACATTTTGATGTTTGGGGGATTGATTTTATGGGACCCTTTCCTACCTCTTGTGGGAATAGGTATATTCTAGTGGCCGTAGACTATGTGACTAAATGGGTAGAAGCTATAGCATCACCAACCAATGATTCTAAGGTTGTGATGAAGATGTTTAAAAAGATAATCTTTCCCCGTTTTGGTGTCCCCCGTGTTGTAATTAGTGATGGTGGCTCTCACTTTCATAAGAGCACCTTCAAGACCCTATTGACAAAACATGGAGTCACCCACAAAGTCGGACTTGCCTATCACCCTCAAACCAGTGGCCAAGTAGAAGTATCTAATAGGCAAATTAAGAGAATCCTTGAAAAAGTGGTCACTAAAGCTAGAAAGGATTGGTCATTGAAACGTGATGATACTCTTTGGGCGCTCCGCACTGCTTTTAAGACTCCTTTGGGTACCACACCCTATCGACTGGTTTATGGCAAGGCTTGTCACTTACCAGTTGAGATGGAGTATCTTTCTGCGTGGGCGGTCAAAGAGATTAACCTTGATTTGACAGCTGCAGGTGAAGTACGACTTCTTCAACTCAATGAGTTAGATGAGCTCCGTTTGGATGCTTATGAAAATCACAGGCTCTATAAAGAGCAAACGAAGAAGTTGCATGATAAGATGATAGGAAAAAGAGAATTCAAGGTTGGCGACAAGGTCCTATTGTTCAATTCCAGGTTGAGACTGTTTCTTGGAAAGCTCAAATCTCGATGGTCTGGACCATTCGAGGTGACAGAAGTGAAGGCACATGGTGCCATCGAGGTTGCCAACCACAAAGGAGAGAAGTTTAAGGCAAATGGACAGCGTCTGAAGCTGTACCATGAAGGTGCCTTTGTTGGTTGTGTGGAGGAAATCCGCTTTGATTCCTCCCCACTTGATTCATCTACCTAGAGAGGTAATATGGTCGTGCGGGACCTTCATAAACCAGCGCTTTGCGGGAGGCAACCCGTATCTCTTAGTTAGATCTTCTTTTCTCTTGTTTCGTAGTTTGTAGCATGTGAGAGAGCGTGAGGGTACTAATGTGTTCCTAGATCTTGTGTGCTTTGATGTGCAGATATGCTAATTGAAGAGAAACTTGAGCCATACTTGCCCCAAATTTGCAAAAAGGCGAGCTACTTACTGAACAGTATCTCGCCCGATCAGAACGGGTGGCATATGCCCGATCGGGTGAGCGGAAAATAACATAGAGAAAGAAAAGAAAGGACGCCCGATGACATCGGGCAAGGTTTGCCCGATCGGGTGCGCAACCCTATCACCCGATCAAAAATACCTTACCCGATCGGGTGGCAGGTCGGGTGAACGTGTAAAAGTCAAAGGAAAAAATCAGTCAAAAGGTATACCGCCCGACGCTATCGGGCAACAATCGCCCGATCGGGCGCGAGACTTGAGCACCCGATGAGAAATTAGGCACCCGATCGGGCGGTCGATCGGGCGAAGTGATAATTCTAAAGAAAAAAATTTGAGAATTCCGCCCGATCGGGCGGCCTTGTACCCGATCGGGCGGCCATGTACCCGATCGGGCCTGCGACCACTTATCCCTCTTTTTACACGGATTTCCCCACTTTTCTCACCATTCACTCATCATCCTTCCAATCAATTCTCTCTCTCTCTTCACTCATCTTCAACCCCCAAACCCCTAACCTCCATTAAAACCAAACTCTTCTACCTCAAATCTCCATCCTTTCTCAACCAAACTTCATAAAATCCCCCTCCTTTCCTCCTTTTACCCTCCATCTCACAAAATCTCATTCACCAAAATCATCTTCCCTCACCCATCTCTTCCCACACTCACCTTAAAACCCCATCTTTGTGTTACAAGAGGCTACAAGGCTCATTTTCTACCATGGCAAGCAAATTCCGAAGGCTTATTCGAGGTGAAGGCTCGCGATCTAGGCGAGAGGCAACACCACAACCACCACCACCACCACAAGTTCCACGGGATCCTCAATACCCGGAAATCATTTTCCGGGATGATGAACATCGCGAGAAATTCTTGCGATTTAAAAAGCGTGAGGTACTTCCTACCCGATTTCTAGATGTTGAGCTTTTGTCTAAACTTGGTTTAACTGATGATTTTAAGGAATTCATGAAAGTTCTAGGCATGGAGGCGCTTTATAATGTACATGTTAACACTTATTCTCCTCTAGTCTATGAATTTTTTAGTAGTTTCAGTTTGACAAACCCCCGGGCCGGTCCGGTCACCCATGTCCACTTTAGACTTCTAAACCAAGAACACTCCCTTAGCCTTAGGGAATTTGCGGGGGTTCTTAGGTTACAGGTACGTGGTGACTACTACCCCCCCGACCACTTTAGGATGGCCGATACTTATGTTATGCTGACAGGGGACCCTACGCCCTTTGACATCAAGCACTGTCATTGGGCGAACTTCCATCACCCTATTTTTAGCATTTGGATACGGTTCATGGCCCAGACTCTGTTGGGACGGTTTGAGGGTCACTTGGTCCGGGGGGCCGAGCTAGTTGCTATAGCTAGCTATATTGCTAAAGGCTCTAGGGAGCCATTTCAGTACAACTTGGCTCACCATATCGCTATTCAGTTCGAGCGTATCTCGAACTCGCTCCCTAAGCCAAGGGAAGACGGTAGTTGGACCTCTAGGAGGTTAGTTAACGGGGGGTTGATCACATTGTTTGCCCGGCAAATTGCCGGCTTTGACGAGACTCAGCATACCCCCGTCCTAGGCCCTACCCTCATTGACCTCACCTATCTCAACACCCTCAAAGTCCTGTACCGCCTGCCTGACCATAGATTTCAGTGGGTGATTAAGTCCAAAAAATCCCTCATTCTGCCCGACTCTAGGGCCCGACTACGGCCTCGTCAGGCAAACTACCTACTCCCTATAGAGGGAGTCGACCTAGTTGTCCCTGAGCCAGAGCCCCCTCGCCGTTCTTACCATAGGCGGCATACGCCGATTTTAGACGAGGGCGCCTCCACTTCTGCTCCCCCTCCCCCTCCCCCTCACACGGACTCATTTGACTTTTCCTCTATAATGTCGACCCTAGGTCGCATGGAGACGGGGATGGGTAGAATGGAAGGGCTGATCAACGCGAACACCGCCACCCTCGCGGGCTATGGCACTTGCATCGATCAGCTCTATACCCGTATAGACCAGATGGGGGGAGGATGGACACCTTGGCTAACGACCAGCACTACGCCCTTTATCCTCTCTATGACGACTATTGTAGGCGTGGCATTATTAAGCAGACTGCCCAGCACCCCTCGTGGTACCATTGGAACCCGAGTTATGGCCAGCCTACCGGTCAGAGCGATGACATGGCAGAGGATGAGGAGGATGAGCCTGCTCGTCAGTCAGTCTCTTTAGGAGACTTTGGCCTAGGTCCTAGTGGTTTTGGAGGTGGTTTTGATGCAGGTCCTAGTGGATTTGGTGGTGGGATGAGTGGTCCCTCCGGTGGTGGTTTTACCGATGGTGGTGGTACTTCTAGTGGTGGTTTCTTCAGTGACCCCACTAATGATGATATGGGCGGCTGATGCCCTTGTTCTCTCCTCTCCCTCATTGCAATGAGGACATTGCCTCGTTCAGCTTGGGGGAGAATCTCTCACTGTGAGTATAGTTTATTGCTTTCTAGTATAGTTTACTGATTTTTAGAGTAGTCTAAAGCTTTGATAGTTTAGTTTACAGCTTTAAGAAAAATTGAAAATTTTGAAAAAAAATATGTTTTATCATGAGTGGTTTGATTGCCTCCCTGTGCCCCTTGTTGTGCTTTATTGAGAATGATTTGAATTTGTTTTCTGGATAGCTGGGCAATTGTGATTATGAGGCTTTGATTTGATGTTCGACTACTTTGATTTCGAGCAATTTCTGACTATGATATACTACTTTGTGCTGCATACCTGATTTGGTTAGACTGTGAGGCCTTTTTCTAGCCTATTGGATTCATACTTTTATCCAGTCCATATTTTTGGTGTGTTAGTTCCTCTCTAGCGGATCGATCTTGACTTTGACTTCGTACTCATTTGATGTTTGGTGACTTGTTACACTTGCTATGATAGAGGCATTCTTTTGACTTATTATTGAGCCCCAGAGTTAGTTTTTGATACATTTTTTATCCTCCTTAGCCCCGCTGAGCCTAATGACCTTGTTTCATGTTACTTAAACCCTTATTATAAGCCCATGGCCTTTGTTTCGATATTATTCCCAAGCCTAGCTTGGGGGAACTTTGTGTATGGGTTGAGAGTGAAGTTGGTTTCATGGTTTGGTTTGATTGTTGAGGAATCAAAAGTGTATTTGTTGTGGCTTGATTATTAGAAAAAGAACAGAAAAGGCAAAAATTAGAGTTGCGTGAATGAAGTTCAAAAAAATGAAAGAAAAAAAATGAAATAAAAGTTCAAAAGAATTCAAAGTTCTTTCATTCACGCACGTTCATAAATAAAGTTTCATGTCATTGCCTAAAACTTGGGTTGTTGTGCGTATTCATTGAATTTGGAGGATTGGTTTATTTTTCATGGTTTTATGGTGTTGATTGGGAGTTGCTTAGGCCATCTAAGGTCTTGTTTGAGTGTTCATGCTCCCCCTTTCTTGGTTTTTCCACCACATTACCCAAAAGTATCCCCTACCTCTTATCTAAGCCCCATTACAACCCAGAAAAGTCCTCTTGAGCTTGTGCCTACAATGTCTACTAGATTGATTTTGGTCAGTTTGTCAAAGTTAAAGAGTACGTCTGCTAGTTGAGTCGACTTGATTAGGATGAGCGACATTTTACCTTCTTAAACACATGAGAGTGTGAGTGGGAAGGGACATTTATGGTCGGGTCGGTGAGTGTTCGGGCACATTCTTTGCCTGCCACAAAATTGAGAGGAGTGACACATTTTGTGAGCACCTTTTCAGGATTTGTATGCCTAGTAGTCACTTGAACTTGATGAATTGCTTGGATGATTGGTGGTTGGAAGGATTTGATTTGCCGAACTTGAATTATGCCTGCTTGAACGATTCTTAGTCTTGAAAATGTTTTTTTTTTAGCTTGAATTGTTTTATTTATGGGGTGAGGCAATCTATTCCACGATCATGCTCTATTTGCTTGAGGACAAGCAAAGGTTTAGCTTGGGGGAATTTGATACATCGATATCTTATAGAGTTTTTCCCTTTCTTTACAAGCTAAATTGTGTTATATTGATGCTCTTAGGAGCTATTTATGCTAACTATTTCGATATAGTTGTGGTTTGTGTGTTCTATATCATTTTGCAGGTTTTAGGGAAAAACTCCCTATTTACTTGATGTTTTGAGCACCACGCTATAGCGGGAAGTTATGAGTCATCTTTGAGGTCTCGAGGTGGTATTTGGACCCCATTATGAAGAAGTAAGTGTGCAAAGACTTGGCGTCTGAAGCCAAGCAAAGCAAGGCAAGATGAAGACTCGCCCGATCGGGTCGGGCAACAACTGCCCTATCGGGTACGAGTGAAGAATCTGAAGTTAAGGTTTCCCGCCCGATCGGGCGGCCTTGCCCGAAGTGATCGGGCGGCCTTGCCCGAAGTGATCGGGCGGCCTTGCCCGAAGTGATCGGGCGGAGCAATACTTAGCCATTCTTGCTGTTTTTCTGAGAGCTGAAGAAGACATCCACCCGATGGCATCGGGTGGTATTGCCCGATCGGGTGCTGGGGTTGCGGCCCCGATCGGGTGGAATCTGCCCGATCCAATCGGGTGAAGCCTATTTTGTTGCTGCTGGAGACTTGTTCCCAGGCCCGATCGGGCGGCTTTTTGCCCGATCGGGTGGAGGACACGGGGATGCGATTTTCGTTATTTTCCCCACTCTATCTTATTGTTTTCTTAGGACCTATAAATACTTTTTAGGTTATTTTTATTGGTATCTTTCAGATTGTTAAACACTTAGAGAGCTCTTAGCCTAGTTTATCATTGCTTTGGATTGTAGAAGAGATTCAAGTACAATTTCAATTCAATAAAAGTTTCCGCTTTCCGTCAATTTGGTAATCGTCTTGCTTATTGCTTTATTCCTTTATCTCAATTACTTTAGTTCAATTGCTTATTTCTCAATTAGTTCATGATGCAATTATCAGGGTTTTCAATTAGTTTTGTTGTTGTCAATTCGATCATGTCTGAGTAGTTCTCTTTCTAGGGTGTTAGATAGGGAAGCCATGTCTATACCATGATTGCTATTTAGACTTCTATTGATTTCTAGGGCTTGATTAGAGTGATTGTGGTGTGGTTTGTTCTTAATTAGTGATTAATGTTAGTGGCCAATTTCATTGATTGCTTGTGGTTAATAGTTGTTTGCACAGATCCGTCTTACGACTAGAGGCCTAGGACACATCAGTAGTTCTGATTACGTTAGTGAACATGCGGCGTATGTTGAACTATGAGCGTTGAGTCTTAACCATAGCTCAACATAGGCTCTAATCCCCCGACTCTTGACTTAGGTTTTAATAGTATTTGACCCTATTTGATTGGTATAAGCATGGTGGACCGACCTAATACCCTAGGCTTTTATTCCATAGTTAAATCCTCGACTTAATTCGTATTATCTAGCTTACTCATTAGTTCAGTTAATTCTCCATATTTTCATCTGAAGTAGTTAGTTAATTGAATATTAATATAGAAACTCTGTCTCCCTGTGGACCGTAGGTTTATTTTTTATCAGGTGACACGACTAAAACCTATCACTTATCCTTTGAACTTTCTTAGCAAATGATATAAATTCATCAAACGTTTCATCCTTGCTATGAAGGAAGATTACCCACGTAAATCTAGAAAAATCATCAACAATAACTAATACATATCTTTTACCTAATCTGCTTTGGATTCTCACTGGGCCACAAAGATCCATGTGGATCAGCTCAAGTGGACTTTGAGTGCTTACCATTTTGTTGGATTTGAACGAGGATCTGACTTGCTTCCCTCTTACACAAGCTCCACAAACTCCATGGCTTGTTCCTTTATAGTTGGCAAACCAACTACCAAGTCTTTACCACTTAGTTTATGAAGCAGTGTAAAGCTTGGAACAAGGTTTAGGTCAACAACATAAGTGTTTCCCTTTCTTGTTCCTTCTAGTATCTTGGTTCCTGTAATGGTGTCATTAACCACACAACATTCATTAGTAAATTTTACATTGTTTCCTTTGTCACAGAATTGATTGATGCTAAGTAAGTTATGTTTCAAACTCTCGACTAAAAATACATTATTTATGGAATGTGACTGAGATTTCCCAACTTTACCTATACCTAATATGTTACCTGTCAGGTTGTCTCCAAAGGTCACAGTTCCTCCTTCGTAGACTGAAAGTGAGAGAAATTTGGTTTTATCTCCTATCATGTGCTTGGAACAACCGTTATCGAGGTACCACAGGTTGTTCCCCCTCACTTTAGTCTGCACCTACAGTAATTAGTCAGTGGCAGGAACCCAGTTAGACTTGGGTTCCTCTGTTGAGTGTGCGTTCCTCTTAATTCTCCACTCTTGCTTCACTAAGCGAGTGTTCATTTAGATTTATTCCTCTTTGGTGGAACAGTCAGACACTAAGTGTCCACTTTTCCCACAGTAGGAACAGATTATGTTGCTTGGCAGGTCAACATATTTTTTATGTTTGTTCCTCTTCTTATAATTGAAACATAGTCCATTTCCTCCTTCATTTTTATATTTTTGTATCCAACTAACTGGATCAGGAAGCTTGACTCTTGAAGATTCCAATTTCCTCTTCAGTACCATATTTTACTTTAGCACTAATTCATGCTCAATTTTCAAATTTTCAATTTCTTTACTGGTACTGTCAGAGGAACTGGTTCCTTCAGGAACAACTAGTTTCAATTCTGCCAAAGCAATATTCAAGAAGTAGTTATCATTTTTCAGTTTTTCATAAGCTTCTTGAAATCCACTGAATTTATCAAAAATTTCAAAGAACCGTTCCTCAATATCTGAATTTAATTTTTTAAACCAATTTGTGTGTTCCTTGGTAACTTTTAAGGCCCTCTCCATATTCTCCTCTCTTATGCAGATTGCCTTGTAGTTAGCAAGAGTTTCTAAAAGTAATTCAGTGAGTTGGTTATTATTTAATTTTGATAATTCTTCTTCAACAACATTAAAGTTTACCTGTTTGTTGGATACGTCCTCTTCACTATCTGATTTTGCCATTAGGAACAGCTGAGCAGTTTAATCCTCAGGCTGTTCCTGTTCCTCATCAAAATCTGATTCACCCTAGGCTGCTACCATAGCCTTTCTCATTTCAGTTTTAGAGAAAGGTTTTTGTTGTTCTTTGCTCTTGAATCTGCTTTTTCCTTTCTCGTTTTCCCACAAAGGACATTCCTTTATGAAGTGATCTGGACTTCCGCATTTATGGCAGCTTAGCTTTGAGGTTTTCCTTGTGCTCTTCCCTTTATAGTTCTTTTTGTTGAAGAACTTTTTGAATTTCTTAACTATCAAGGCAGCTTCCTCTTCATCAGTTTCTGAATCATCTTGCTCTTCAGTCGTGAGAGCCAGGGATTTTGATCTGCTGGAGTCAGGTTCATGAGTTCCTAAGTGCAACTCATGTGTCATCAAGGATCCAGCAAGTTGTTCTATGTTAAACTTGGTGAAATCCTTGGTTTCTTGTAGAGTTGTCACCTTAGCCATCCACTTCTCCTCTTGTGGAAGACTTCTCAATACTTTGTATACTTGTTCCTCTGGAGAAATAGATTTTCCTAAAGAGTCAAGTTCATTTATGATATTTGAGAATCTTGTAAGCATATCATGAACTGGCTCTTTAGGTTTCATTTGAAATAACTCATATCTATGCATGAGCATGTCTATCTTTGATCTGTTGACCTCGCTTGTTCCTTCATGTGTAACTTGAAGGAGTTCCCACATCTGCTTTGCACTCTTGCATCCCATGAAATGCATAATCTTCTTGGCCATGTTGTTCATCTCCATTTTCTCAAAGTCTTCTTTGTCATACTTTGAGAGTGGTTTTGTAACTAGCTCGCATTCTTCATTCTTTTCAGTGACTTCAAAGTCACCTATCTCAATGACTCTCTAGACTTGATAGTTTTCTGCCATAATAAATATTTCCATCCTATTCTTCCAATAAGGATAATGTTTACCATTGAACATTGGAGGACGTTGAGTAGAGTATCCCTCATCTAGCTTTTCTCCAGTTGTATTCATGTTCTCTAGGATCAGCCTCTCCAGTGTTAACTGTTTCAGGAGGAACAAGCTCTGATACCAATTGTTGGTCCTATAGAACTTCTAAGTTTACTACAAGATTATGGGCTATTTTTGCGGAATTAACAAGTTAAAAAAATTAAAGAGAAGTTAAAACAAAGAACGCTAGAACTGCTTTTAAACAAGATCTTATTCCTATTTTCTCTGGGAATAAATCTTGCCCTTTTATTAAGGAAAAATTAACAGGAATAATCCCAACTATTGCACGTCTTCCATAATTAATCCCACCTTTAGTAATTCCCAAAATAATCTCAAGTATTTAGAGTATCTTCCTATATTAGTCCTAGGGGAAATGATAACTTGATAAACAGGTTAATCACGCCACGTGGCGCATTTTAATTGGTCAGAATTTTTTAAACAAAGAATTAAGATTTTTTAAATAAAAAATTCAGATTTTTTAAAATCATTTTATTTTTTTTTAAAAAAAGAAAGAAAACCCACCCAACCACCAAACTCAGGCACTCAGCCCCCTCCCTACCGCCAGCCCCACCACCACCGACGTCCTAAGCCACGGATCTCCCTGGTTTCGGTTACCACGCCGCACGTCCCCACTGCCTACACCAGCCCCACGCCAATCTCCCTCCCTCACCTCCTATCTCCCTGGTTTCGAGTGGTTTCGGGTGGTCTCGCGCGGTTTCGCGCGATTTCGAGTGAGGGTGGGGTGTTTTCCGTTGGTTCTGGGTGGTT
Source organism: Patellifolia procumbens (assembly GCA_947645195.1). Taxonomy (NCBI): domain Eukaryota; kingdom Viridiplantae; phylum Streptophyta; class Magnoliopsida; order Caryophyllales; family Amaranthaceae; genus Patellifolia; species Patellifolia procumbens. The sequence continues at coordinate 125,258 of CANSGD010001495.1, read as the reverse complement.
TCGAGTGAGGTTGGGTGGTTGCGAGTGGGGGTGGGGTGTTTTAGGTTGGTTCTGGGTGGTTTCGAGTGGGGTTGGGGTGGTTGCGAGTGGGGGTGGGGTGGTTTCGAGTTGTTTTGGGTGGTTTCAGGTGAGGGTGGGGTGGTTCGAGTGGGGGTGGGGTGGTTTCGGGTTGTTTTGGGTGGTTTCAGATGAGGGTGAGGTGGTTCGAGTGAGGGTAGGGTGGTTTCCGGGTGTTCTGGGTGGTTTGAGGTGGGGGTAGGGTGGTTTGAGGTGAGGGTGGGGTGGATTCCGGTGGGGGTGGAGTGGTTTCGGTTGTGGTGGCTGAGAAGGGCAGGGGAGGGGGTGGTGGCTGGGGAAGGGAGGGATTTAATTTTTTTTATTTTTTTGGCCAATGTGATTGTGACACGTGGCTTTGTGAACCTGTTTAACAGGTTACAAGTCAAGTCGGATTGTTTTGGGAAGTGAGGGTGATAGTTGGGATTATTTTGAGAATTACTAAAGGTAGGATTAATTATGGAAGACGGGTAATAGTTGGGATTAATCCTGTTAATTTTCCCTTTTATCTATAATAGTAACTTACACTCTATTATAAACAGCAACTCACTCTGTTCCTCTAGGAACTGATTCCCAGTCACCTTGTTCCCCCTGAACACGTGACTTTCTCTCTTGACTTCACTCGAAGTCTTCTCTTTCTCTTTCTTCTCTTTCTCTCTTGAATGTAGAAATTTTCTCACAAAATTTCACTCACCCCAACTCACATTAATGGAATACAATAAATTGTTTAAGAGAATAAAACCGAAATAACTTTCTAGAAGATTTACACAGTTAACGTAGAAAGTCTTAAGAACTAACATTGAGTTCTTCTAAGTTTATATAGCTGTGATAAATCTTCAACGGTCTTCTTCAGCTTCCTTGTAGTGGACGCAAGTTTTTAGGCATTATCTTCCACCTTCATAGCCGTTATGGACCATGTTAAGGCCACGATTCATAACCGTGTGTTTGCACAGTTTGAACGAGTCTTCGAGTCTTCCATGATCTTCTCAACAGCTCTTGACTTGGTCTTTGGCAGTTTAGGATTTATATTTGATGTGCGGTTTGTTAGCTGAGATCATGGCCCCTAGAATCTAGGACCTCAACCCATCAATTTAGCCACGCAACATTGACAGCTCTTCAACGTTTATTTTCCTGTAAACCACTAACAAACTCAACTAATAGTATGGAATCCAATATTCCATAATATTAGAATATTAATTCTACACAAAATAATATAACTAAATATTCTATTTTCCTAAACAACTTAATTTTGGTTATTATTAAACCAATTCTCCATAAGTTTATTTTAGGCATAATAAAATAAATAATTAATAATACTATGTAAATAATTACATAAAGAAAAACTAATTAAAAACTAAGTTAAAAACTATTCATTTGTCATCATCAAAATAACGAGTACAACAATTTATAATCCTAACGAGCAACTACTATGAAGTAGTAATGGCAACTCAAGGGTCGAAACACAAGGAAAAAAGGGATTGACTAATGTCTATTAAGTCTAAAACTACCTTAGTGAAGGATAATTGGGGGGTGTGAAAGATTGATTAACTAACAACTAACAACTAGCTAGGAATAAACTCTAACAATTAAGTAAGAGAAGTAAATATAATAAGCCAAACATTAGAGTTCGGGCTACTCGTATGAATCCGGACTAGGCAATAACTACCAATGCAATAAAAGTTCAAAGGCAAATATCATGCAAAGTTAAGTTCTCCTCTAAAATACTCGAACCTCTCTCGAATGACCCTCAAGAGTAATCAATTAATCAATCAACTAGATCGTCTCTCGAATGTTCTCTAGTCAATTGATTAATGGATTCAATAAGCATGGAAAACCCCTAATACAAGGATCCTCTTAATTTCTACCCAATCTCTTGGCCTAGAAATTAAGTTGATTCAAGGGAATGACAAAGAATTCAATAATCAATTAATAGGAAGTGAAATCTAAAAGCCCTAGCATAAATGTGGTCAAGATCTACTCTAGGGTGTCAAAACACCAAGATCAATGCATAATAATCAATAGAAAACTCAATTACATGAACATCATAATTAAGCCCTTAATTTCATACTTTCGCCCAAACCCTAGATAATGAACTACTCACTAATCATGGATTCTAAGCAAAAGAGATTAACAAAATTAAACATGATTAACAAAGCAATGAAAATAGAGAGAATAGATTGAAAGAAAAATACTTGAAATAATTCACAATCGAATTTTCAATCAAAGTACCAATGTAAGAAATGAGGGTTTTGGGGAGTTTAGAGAGAGATACTAAGTAATTAGAGTGCTAAATGTCGAATAATACATGCAAAAACGCAAAAACCTATTTATGATATTCCAAAAATAAAGAAGGAAAATCGGGAAGAAAAAAAACCCGAATACAGTTCTACACCGGCGTGTCCAAAACGACACAGGCGTGTAGACCTAATTCTCTGAAATCACAAGTCTTCATCCAAATCCTCGCAGCAGCTACTGCCTCCGTAGGAATCAGCCAGCACGGGCGTGTTGTCTTGATTTTCAAATCAGAACTCAAGCAGCTCAAAGACTGTCTCGCGGAAAAAAGCTCAACACGGGCGTGTCAATTTGAACAAGGGCGTGTCAATTTGGACACGCCCGTGTCCTCTTCACAACCTCAAATCAGCAGGAAATCAGTGGCTACTACATCCTCCTTCGAAAGGCTACACGGTCGTGTCTAAATCCACACGATCGTGTAGACCTACTCATGGGTACCTCCATGACAAGGCTTCTACCAAAAGTCCTCCAATGCCCAAAAGACTTCAAAAATCCGCTAGTTAGCCTGGAAATCATGCAAAAACAACTAAACAGATAATGAAGCGACAATATAACTCAATAGTGAAAAATTCATGCAATGCTAGACTAAAATGATCTAAACTACATGCAAAGACGCTAAAAATGATATATAATTAAGCAAAATAAAGTACTTATCAACTGTTTCGATCTCTTCTAACATGGAACCAAGGTAATGCAAAAAAACGAACATTAAAATGTTATATCCTATACATATTGTCCGCCTATGCGAGCTGAAGGTTTCCCAATGTCATCTTGTTCACCAAGGTAAGAATATCCAAGTCAAGAACAATGTTGTCCAAACTATGACTTCTCTCTAATTGTAATCCAAACAAAATAGCTTTGCGTTCCGCAATGAATGGAGATAAACACGCTCTTATCCATAAGACCCCTATAAACAAAACCCGCTCATTTGGTCACATGCTATGACTCCAAGACCTATCCATCGTTCATTGCGCATTGTTGCATTAACTTTGAATTTGGTGGCATTAGTTGGTGGTGCTCTCCAAGTCTTGATGTTGTCAGCGGATAGAGGTGTATTGCCTCCATATATTCTCTCTATATACAAATTGAATTCTTCAGCAACCCTCCTAACCCCTGGAGGAAAATATCCTTAAGCTTTGAATAAACCTAAAATATGAACCATTGCAGCAAAACTAGACTGACCACAACCGCTCTACTAGAATTTCACAATAGTCAAGTCTGCCTCCAACTCTAAGGCTGCAATTAGTTTGAGCTTCATCCAAAAGCCAAGCACAACTCACAGCTAATGAGGACATAAATTCGCTGTTTCAAAGGCATATCCACCGTACCCCAATGGCACGATACTCATTGTGAACCAAGTGATAGTGCCTCAACAAATCTTTAGTGATAAGTAAGTTTGAGAAGCACCTCCCCAAAAATGCTACACTTTTGACGAGGCTTTGACACTCTAAAATTCCACCTAAAACCACCGGAAGCTATCAACATTAGACGAAGTAACTGAGAACATAGAAAAACCCCACATTATACTTGTCGTTGTGTACCCATGAGATCTCGTTGCAAGTAATACACCACTAATTGGGATAGCAAGAATAAGGGCTTGATCACGTTCACTGAAGACTTGGTAAAATTTATTTAAATCCAGCTCCTTTATACTCAGTCAATTAAATCTCCCACCATAATGAAATTATCTGTATCACTCAGATTGGAAGCCTCAAAGCTGCCTTTTTCATCTAGCACCCATGCATCGGTCCAAATATTAATGTTATTTTCATTTCTAACACGCCACCTTATCCCTTCCTTCACAAGAGCCATAACGCTCCATATGCTCCACCATGAATAGCTCGATTGAGAGCGTAGAGCAACGTCAAGCACACTAGAGTAAGGAAATGATATAGACTTAAAAATGAGATAGTAAAGAGTTTTTCAGGTTTTAGTAATTTCCATATTGGCTTCCCAAAAAGTGCATTGTCAGTGACGGATAAGTCCTGGAATACGAAACCACCTACACATTTCTATTGGCACAAGGAATCCCAACTTAATACTCTAGTGAATTTTCTTGTCATTACACCCACCAGAAATTGAGCCTTAAATTATTTAAATTCTTAGATCAATATATTGGGGTTCCTATAGGCCCCCATATTGTATGTAGGAATAGCTTGAATGACCGCTTTTAACAAGACTTCTTTTCCGTCTCTTGATAAAAGTTTCTCCTTCCATCCTTATATTTTTATCCAAATTTGATCATTCGGAGAGGCAATCATGACCTTTCTAGAGGGCCCAATTATAGTTAGAAGACCGAGATATATAACATGATTTATGATAACATTCAGACCAAGAAGTGAGCTAAGCTCATTCTATTTATCTGCGATACGACCCCTCTAAATGAGAATTCCGACTTTGAAGTATGATGTTTTGCCTCGAAGCTGCTTTGTATTTGGTGAGAATAGAAATAATGACTGAATTAACATTCTAATCGCTTAGCCCTGATAAAGAGCAAAATATCATCTATGAAAAGTAAATGAGCAATCTCTAGACATTTCCTCTCACCCGGAACTCCATGACATGACCTTTTTTCCGCTACTTTTCTTAATAAAGAAGAGATAGGATTAACAACTGAAATATAAAGGTAAGGGGATAAGTTTGGATGACCTTGACAAAAACTCCTTCAAGGAGTAATAAGGATAATATACTTAACGGGATTCTAGTTACTATGAAAGAAATGGAGACACGTGTCACAAATCTTGATGTAGTTCAATTTCCGACATTAAGAAGCTTTATGGTGGAAGTCTCTTATTTCGATCCCCATCTTTGATTTATGACACCCTAGGCTGCATACATCAGTAGGCCTCACGCTTTCCATGGAGTTAATCTAGTTTCTTCTCGAGGATAACACATTCTTCAATGGACCCAGTTGGCAAGGGATGTAAATATTCAGATCCGAGACCTCGTTCCATTACTTCAATGTCTTTGCTCAAATTGTCAAATTGTCAAATTGACCGACCCTCCAAGAAGAGAGACTAGAAGACATCATACTAGGCTTTTTTGCGTCATCTCAAAGTGATATGAGTTCTCCGCACAATATCCTTTAATCCTTACAAGAGCCAAAAAGTCTCAAACATAAATCTTTTTTCCTTTCTAATCCATCACTTAAACTCTACAAATAACTTTTTTCGAATTTGAAAGTAGAATTAAGATGAGTATTAAATTTAACTCCAAATCCCATAATCTAAATACTGCCTCCGTTTCACTAAAGATGTTACACTTTTTTTTCACGCGTATCAAGGGAGTGATCTAAAGGTGTAATCGAGCAAATTTTTCGACGAAATTTTAGTACAACCAAGAATGAGATTGTATATGGTGTGTCCTAAAATTTCGTCGAAAAATTAGCTCGTTTACACCATTAAATCGCTCCCTTGATATACGTGAAAAAAAGTGTAACATCGGAAAAGTATATGGATTCCTTCTTTAAAAGAAAAAAAAATGAATTCTAATTTCCAAGTTATGCCCATGAAACCAAAATGTGAAAAGAAGTCAAGCCATGTGAGTGGTGAAGAGCGTATATGTATCCACTTTCTCTTTTGGAATTTTAGATCATAATAGTGTCATTACTACGTGGCAACATCCTAGAATCATAACCTCAATCCACACATGATGTTAATGGTGTTACACATAACACTAGATACACCTATAGTTGACATTATTATATCAATCAACTAAAAAAGGAAAAACGAAATTACCTGAGCTGACATTTGAAAGCAAGATCAGAGATAACCGTTGGAGAAAGGGCACACGCCTCTAATCCAACGGTTCAATTTAACTAGCCGTTAGTTTCAAAAATTATTCGCCGACATAATTAAATCCCAATCTTATTGTTCTCGTATCGATCTCACTTATTTCTGATCGTCAAATTTTATTAATTTTCTTCTTCTTCTCCCCTTTTTTTAATTTCATTTCTTTTTTTGTTACTTCATTTCTCCCCTTTATTTTCTTGTTTATGAACCCTAAAATCACAAGCATTCTTCCTCATTTTGAGAGAGAAAGTGAGAAGAGTAGAGAGAGAAAGAGAAAGAATTGCACCCATTACTTGATTCCTTAGTTTTTAGATTATGGGTTTGAGTTCTTTTGAGTGATTTCTTTTTCTTTCGATATCGAAATCGATCGATTACTAATTACTTCTTGACAACATTTAATCGTTGTTATAGGTGGGTTTTTCTGATTTTTATTTTCTGGGTGATTTTTTTTTTTTGGATTGATTTTGTTTCAATTCAATCGCACATTGATTTATTGGGCGGATTTTGATTTTATAGAAGAAGAAGAAAGTAGAGGAAATGGCAGAATCAGATGAGAACAATCCTACTATAATCAATCACTCTAATGTGCAAGGTACTAAAGTCTTAAAAAAAGTTTGAAATTTGTGGATTTCATTATGGGATTCAATGATGTTTTCATTATTGTTAGATTAAAACCCTAAATTTGGGAACTGGGTTTTTGATTTCTTTGTATTTTTTTGTCAAATCGATCAAAGGTGGAGGTTTGCAAGCAAGAGGTGGGAAATTAATGCCGCCGATTGGACATCATAGGAGGGCATTAAGGGACATTAATCGTAACATTGTTGGAGCTCCACCTTATCCTTGTGCAGTCAACAAAAGGACCACTTTTGAGTAATTTAATTTCTTAAACCCTAATATGATTTAAATTATTGGGTTTGAGTTTGATCTTTGTTTGCTAATGTGGGTTTGAATCTTTCTTGGTCGTTGGGAAAAAACAGAAAGAATGATGGGTCTGGAAAGATTTCGGCAATTCTCGGTCACCGCCCGGTTACTAGGTTTGTGTTTCTACCAATGTGGTTTCTTTCTACCAATGCGGTCTTTTATGCTGTGGTGTGTTAAAATCTGATGTCTGTGTTGCTTGTGATTTGTTGTATGTTTAGGAAGTTTGCTGCAGAGATGGCTAATATGCAGCATTATGTGATAGAGGTGCCTTTTCTAAAGCTCATTTAGTGACCATGTTTTATCACTTCTATTAGGACTTCATGCATACTAGTGGCGATAATTGAGGTGAATGCTGATTTTTGGTTGAACTTATATTGTTTTAGGAGATTGAAACACCAATTGACTGTGAGGCAAGTGCAAGTAAGGAGATAGATGATTGTGCCATTATAGATGTGGATGATGATAAAGCCAGTAATGATACATCAGTACCAATGTTTGTGCAACACACTGAAGCAATGCTTGAGGAAATCGATCGTATGGTATGCTCCCAGCACTCATGCTGGAATGTGATACTTTTGTAGCTGTCCAATTTGCTGATCTGATTGTAGAGAATTTTTGCTTTCTTACTAGGATGAAGAAGTTGAGATGGAGGATGTTGATGGGCCAATATTAGACATTGATAGTGGTGATAAGAACAATCCGTTAGCAGTTACTGAATACGTCGATGAAATATATGCCTATTACAAGAAAGTGGAGGTATGCAGCCTGTTCTTTCACTCACTAATGAATAATGATCAGTGTTAGTTAGACATTGGTATTTCTTGTCAGGCTGCTTAAGATAATGCACATAGAAATATCATGTCTTTGATAGGACAAAGTCACTGTTTTTAGGCTTACTTATGTTGGTTGTAGCTTTCATCAAATAGGTTATACACTTATCATGCCTTTTTGGGTAGTTAGAACTTTTAATTTGGAGTGACAAAATGCCAATTTGACCAGCAACTGGAATTAGGCAGCGTAATGAAGCAATCTTATGACATTAAAAGCAAATCGTAACTTCAATGAGTTAAGCTTGGAGTGCGAAGATTATCCTTATGAATAAAGTAGAATTGTACTTTAGGATGAATAGCAATCGTGTATTCGGGCCTTGATATTGGTATTTCTTGTCAGGCTGCCTAAGATAATGCACATAGACTTGAACTCATGTCTTTGATAGGACAAAGTCACTGTTTTTTAGGCTTACTTATGTTGGTGGTAGCTTTCCTCAAATATTTTTTCAATTTATCATGCCTTTTTGGGTACTTAAAACTTCTAATTGGGAGTGATCAAATTCCAACTTGACCAGAAACTGGAATCAGGCAGCGTGTTGAAGCAATTTTATGAAATTAAAAAGCAAATCTTAACTTCGATGAGTTAAACTTGGAGTGTGAAGATTATCCTTATGAGTAAAGTAGAATTGTACTTTAGGACGAATAGAAATCATGTATTTTCGTGCATTTGAGGACAGTCTGTTGATGTTTGAAAAGAAGGCTCATAGTATCTTATAATAATGCAGTGCACTAGTTGTGTTCCCTCAAACTATATGGACAGGCAACCTGACGTTAATGAAAAGATGAGAGCCATTCTCATCGATTGGTTGATTGAGGTAATGAAAAAGCATGACTTAGATCTTTGTGTCGTCCAGGGAGATTGAACTGTGCCAAGTGGTTTCACTAACTGTCTAATATTAAATCAAAGGTGCATTACAAGTTTGAGCTCATGGAGGAGACCCTATATCTCACGGTCAATCTGATTGATCGCTTTTTAGCTATAAAGCCGGTTTTGAGAAAGAAGCTCCAACTAGTAGGCGTTACGGCTATGCTTTTAGCTAGCAAATATGAAGAGGTGTCGGTTCCAGTTGTTGAAGATCTTGTTTTGATATCTGACAAGGCTTACAGCAGGCAAGAAGTTCTTGAAATGGTAAGCATATATGGAGCAGCTTGGTGCTATTACTGTTCTTTCTACTTTACAGTTGAAACGTAGAACATAAATGAAACTTTACCATGTCCTGCCACAGGAGAGACTGATGATCAACTCCTTACAATTCAATTTGTCGGTTCCCACCCCGTATGTCTTCATGAAACGGTTTCTTAAAGCAGCGGAAGCAAACAAAAAGGTACTTTTCAGTGGGAAAACACGTATCAAAATCTTGGAAATTACTTACAATATATGTGGACTTCTGGTGATTATCTTCTGATGAGGTGGTTTTCCTTTGTTCATGGATCATTAACCAGCTCGAACTCCTGTCATTCTTCTTGATCGAGCTCTGCCTGATAGAGTATGAAATGCTGAGATTTCCACCTTCTCTTTTAGCAGCAGCTGCAGTTTTTTGTGCTATGTGCACAGTAAGTGAGTGTAAGCATTGGAACAAAACCTGTGAATGGTACACTGGTTATTCTCAGGAACAGATAATGTAAGCTTTATTTATCATCTGTTTTTTTTTTCGAGAGAATACCTAATAAACATAGCATATAAGATTCATGGGTTTTTGACTTATAATTTTGTTTCAGTGAATGTTCGAGGCTGATGGTTGCTTTCCATCAGAAAGCTGGAACAGGAAAGCTCACTGGTGTGCATCGGAAGTACAGCACATCGAAATATGGCTACTCGGCAAAATGTGAACCAGCTCTCTTTCTGGTAGAGACCATTGGGTTTGGTGGGGGGTGGAATTATATGAATTAAGGGACTTGTATGCTAACAATTAATCATTTTTGGAAGACCTGGAGGGGGGGAGAAAGACTTCAAGCAACTGAAGTTGCGAGCCCCTTCTACTGAACATAGTTTCCGTATTGCTGGATCATCGTGTGATCCGCTTTAATATTTCTTCTGCATAGTAGCATGAACAAGCTTTCCTCTGAAAGCATCTTTAAGGAAGAGCGCGCTGCCCTTCAACTTTGTATGTCAGCTCATTGTTTATTTACTGTGAATTATGCAAGAGCTTGTGCCATTACTTGTTGCTCTGCTTACTGTTCTTCCGGCTTCAAATTCTTCCATGATCTGCCAATTTTCCCGAAATCTACAACAATAGACAGGAAAACATACTGTCTTGACATCTACTGATCATCTTGGTAAGAATTGCAATTTTAGAAGAATTATTGCCTTGACTTGGCGTAATAAAAATCTGGACTTGTGCCCATCTAGACATCTTGTCAATCGCCACACGAGCATGATTGTAAAGACGGACACTATTCATGAACTATTGGCATATCAACTTTCAAGTTCCAATAAGCAATTGAAATTTTCAATTCTAACTTTGGCAGTTTCTTCCCATCATCACTGATTGAGAACCCGTTTGGAAAAAAATTAGACCAGACCTGAACTTGGAATAGAAAATTTAAGGATGAGTGATTGGACCGGTTGGACCCAAAAAAAAGTGATACGTATGTTTATTTTAGAGGGGAAAATTTTATTTTAGAGCGAAAAAGCCTTGTTTACATTTTTAAAAAATACGAGATTTATATGAATAAAAATTAAATATGGTGAGATATTATAAGTTAAAGATGAAAAATGGAAGAAATAGCACTCTAAGAGAATCTTAATTTTCTGGAAACACATTTAAGTTTCTGGAAACACGTTTCATTGTATCACTAAAAGGTTTTATGAAGTTATATGTAATGTCTCTAACAATATTGTGGAAATTTAGTGTAAAGAGTGATGTAATGAAATTTGATCTCAATTGATGTATACATAAACATGGACTTAGGTTGTATATTCTCATACCTTGTTCCCATTTACCACTTCTCAACTCTTCCCCATTCCTCCTTTATCACTCTATATTGCTTGTGGTTGCTTGCTGTTATTGGCGAAAAACCATTAAATGAGATATTAATTATGGTTATCATCATCAATTAAATGAGATATTAGTAATCAGTTATTTTACCTATGTATAAGTTATTTCATAATTATGGTTATCATAATCAATTAAATGAGATATTAATTTAATGAAAAATTTGCGAAAAACAACGTAAGTATTTATTTCCGAGAAACAACCTTTCAAATTTTTTTGGCATTTAACAAGCTTAAACAAATTTTTATTTGCGAGATCAGACCTAAAGACTTTTTTCGGTTAAATTTTAATCACAAGTGTTGGTCAATGCACATAGAAATCCCCTTGATTAAAGCCCGGCAACCAAAATCAATGCTGAAAATAGCCTTAAGGTCTAATCTTAAGGTTGTTGACTGCCAAAAAAGATTTAAAAGGTTGTTTCTCGCAAAAAAAAGTGCTCCTAAATGGTTGTTTCTTGCAAAAAAAAAGTGCTTGTAAAAGGATGTTTCTCACAAATTTTCCTAATTTAATTTATGGCTAAATAATGGATAAAAATGTTCATGGTCGATGCTAGGCATGGGGCAGGAGTGCAAATGCCCTTATAGCTAGAAGGGGGCCTAATTCAGGAAGCAAGTTCACTTTATATGAAAGAATTGCCAAGTACTTAACATTTGTTTCTCTTAGCGCAATGGCCAGTGAACTTAGATATTATTTCTTATAAATTTAAATTTTAATTGCTTTCCCCCTTTTCTTACAGAGGCACGACACTTAGTTCGAGGACCAACCTAAGAAGTCTTTATGGATGAGAGGGAAAAGGTTAACATCTAAAGGGAAAACAATAAACACTCGAAAGACTCCCATGTTGTTTGTTAGTTATGTATTCCACCACTGTGTTCGCCTCTCCAAAGCAATACTGAAATTGAACAGCTTTTATACGACATATGACGTATGGTCCTTGCGGAATTCAGAATTCCTCCTGCCCTTGAAAAACATGGTGAGCTGATTTGCAAGAAGCAGAGCCCCGAAACACGCAGACTTCACGTCTACCAATGAAGATGGGTACCCTTTGTATCCCAGAAGAAACACGGGAGAAACAGTTCGTGTCCACAGTGTTACAATGGACAATAGATCAACGATCCCTTACAATCCATATATTGTTGGCACGATTTGATTGTTACATGAACCTGGAAGTTTGTTCAACAAAAAAGCAGTGTAGTACTAGTAGAAATATATATAAAAAGGGCATAACTGCATTTCTTTTGCCATTGACAGATATTACACGGTCTAAAGCTGGGAGATATGTTTCCCCAACCGAGGCTACATGTAGAATATTTGCTTCTGATATGTATAATATGTTTTCCTCGGTGTTACCTCTTCAAGTGCACTTACCGGACATGCAATCTATATGGTACACACCTGATGAATACCTTTCTCGTATTCCTGAGGATTTACACCGCACAAAGACATATCTCACTGAATTCTTCGCAACTAATGCAGCTCGGCGAGATGTTCCAAAATATATGTATGTTGAGCTCCCATAACATATTGTTAGGAATGTGTCAAAGAAATTGTGGAATGTAAGGCATGGTAATTAGTAGACTTGCATACATTGCTCCAACAGAAGGTGAGTCCTATTATCTGCGAACACTGCTTTCTGTTGTTTGTGGGCCTACATCTTACGAAGATTTTGCTGAACTTTGGAGGGCCGCAATGTGCAACATTTAAGGAAGTTTCTCTTAAGCGGGGCTTAGTCGAAGAAACAGATTTCGTGGAATGGTGGCTTCACTAAAGTGATTGATGTACATATGGCTCATGCGCTGCGAAGGCTCTTTGCCACATTGCTCATTTTAAACCAGCCAAAAAATCCAACTGAGCTTCTAAGGATATTTTCAGAGGCAGTTTCCACACAACCCCTCTAAAGTTAAGCTCCTTACCTGCCGCCATGTAGAGAAACTGCTAGAAACAATGGGCATATCCTTGTAAAAATTTGGTTTGGTATTCCTAGCACCTGATGACTGCAATTCGATCCGGAAAACCAGGGACATTAATGATGCACTAAATGGACCGATCCCTGATGTTAACAAGGAATCCAGGAAGAAGCTCAACAAAGAACAACAAACTGCTTACAGGCGAAAAAAAATAACCAACCTGGTGCATTTTTTGTTGATGGTCCTGGAGGAACATGTATAACGTTCTTATATTGTGCTCTGTATGCTAAGGTTCACAAGATGTGAAAAATAGTTCTTGTAACTCCTACATCGGGCATTATCGCTTCCAACACGGTAACAAGAAGGACTGCACATTCAATATTTAAGCTACCCGTGGACTGTATAGCACACAAAACATCAGATGTTAGGAAACACACAAGCTTAGTTGCATCACTTAAGGAGGCAACACTTATTATATGGGATGAAGCTCTGATGGCGAGAAAGAGAATGTTAAAGCTTTGGATATACTTCTCAAAGATCTTTGTGACTCATCGCAAGCATTTGGAGGGAAGATTGCCGTGTTTGGACTTTGGAGGATATTTCAGGTAGGTGTTTCCTATCGTGCCGAAGAAAACGCAAGAAGAGGTTTTTCGAAATATTATGGTGATCTCAGACCTCTGGCAGGTATTTGAGAAATCCATGTTGGTTGAAAACATGAGAGCAAACAAATACCCTAAATTTACTAAAATCTTGCTTGCTTTGGGAAAGGAGTACTCCGAACTGAAGGGAAATATTATAGAGATACCAACACATCTTATGTTAAAATTTTATAAGCATACTGATCCCTGGTCCGAAATAGTCAACAAATTGTACCCAAACGTAGGAAACCCTTTTTCAAATATAGATATGTTGTCAGACAGTGCGATTCTAACAATAAAAAATCAAGAGGTGGATTATCAATTCCTTTCTAAGCAATATCTTCCATGGTGAGGCATACACATAACAAAGTTTTAATCGAGCCATAGATGATAATTGCAACATATGCACAATTGAATTCCTCTACACACTACGCTCTAGGTGAATGAGTCCACATGAACTAGTTCTCAAACCAAATTGTCCCGTGATGCTTCTAACAAATATCGATTCGAGTAATGGCATGTGTAATACCATTTATCTGCAGGAACTTCTCGAGGAATGTTATTCAGTGTGAAATAACATCAGGACACGCATAATGGAAAATTGTTTTTATCCATAGGGTAAACTTAAGACCACCGCCTCTTTATTCCCATTCCAGTTTGAACGTAAGCACTTTCCTATAAAATAATTTTTTGATGACCATCAATAAATCTCAAGGCCAAACTCTACACGAGGTCAACATTTTCCTTAGGGAACCATGCTTCTCACACTGTCAACTTTATGTAGCATTCTCGAGAACCAGGTCAGCTTCTAAAGTTCCGGTTTACTCAGCACCATAAGAAAGGCCTACACGTAAACCCACTAGTGTTTAAAATGTTGTTTGTTATGATATCTCGGTGAGGGATGAAATTATATAGGCCTTCTTCTGTATGTCAATTCCAGTCTTTCAATGCGACTCATACCATAGCCACATTTATTTACTCTTGAACAACAGTACAGTTTTGGTGTTCTTAACTAAATGGTTTCAACTTGTAAGGTTTACTTCAATACAGATGCGTACATGAGTTCCTGACTTTTTGTGCCAAATGGTTTGCAAATACTTCCATTGTTAAGATATGTAGCTGCTCCCTGCTGCAAACGTTACCATAGTTGTCACATGAGTTCATATTACTACTACTTAACTTGATATTACATTTACTCAAACATATAATTATAAGCAACTAAATAGTTCAGTTGTAAAAAATTCCCTAACTGCTGAAACCAAACTGTTAAATGATTTATTTGCATGCTCTATGTAGAATACCTATAACTACAACCTTTCCATCTACATCTTATAGAAACTTAGTTATTGTGATGGACTTTGAGTTGGATATAGGGTAGGCTACAACGATTAATGACCTACAGAATTTGATATTGTATTAGATTATACTTACCCCTGACAAGATTCAACGATCTAAAAAACTCTTAAAAAATACATTTATTGTACAAGGTTGTTGTATTCACTACTCATATGAAGAGTAATTTAGCAACTATAGGTTTTGATGACTTAACTAGTATTAGTCCCCATCGATGTCCGAGTAATTAGTTAATGATAACTAATGTAATTTAGCGTGTAAAATATCATTAAAATAATATAAGTCATCTCACTTAGACAACTTAACCCTTGGTTTCCATTTATATATCATCATTATTGTTGATAGAAGAATCAATAATAATATGGTGGCATATGGGTTGGAGCTATTCATTCCATACATGAGGTTGGGATTCGAATCTTCACATTGACTTTTTTTTAATATATGAAAATGTTGTTGGATAGAATGTTATTCAAAGAGGGATGGTGACACGTGGCGGATTGCATTTCTTGGTTACGCTTTTCAATATATATGTAGATCCATAGCTTATTTTGTAAAACTTCTTCATAAATCAATTTTGCAAGTTTGGTATTTATATGAAATACAAGGAAATTTTGTGAAAAAACACCTTATAAGTTATAAATTTTGTGAAAAAACACCTTTTAAAATATTTTTTGTGAGAACACACCTTATATGTTATTATCTATCAAATTAAACACCTTATTATGATTCTTAGCTCAAAAAGTCAATATTTGCGTATATTTTTTTGTCCCTTTTTGTGTATGGAAGTCACCCTATCAACTCAAATTTTCATACAAAAATCCAATGCACAAAAAGGGAGGAAAAATAAGAGAGTCAATGACCCAAATGTTCACTTTCTTTTACCAAAATATGACAACAAGGTGTGTAATTTGATAGATAATATCTTATAAGGTGTTTTTTCACAAAAAAAATTATAAAAGGTGTTTTTTCACAAAATTTGCAACTTATAAGGTCTTTTTTGACAAAATTTCCGAAATACAATTGTTAAGTAAGGTATTAACAATGTCACAAGGCACAACATTCTAGCGGACTAAATTAATTTTGAGCGTAATATTGGAGGGAACATCTTTTAACTATAAACAAGAAGCTTATCAGAATACGATTTCATTGCTACATCCACTAAATATATATAACTATCTTGGCAGATTATATGCAATTTTTTTTTGTAAGAAGAAGTGGCCCGGACCCCGCTCGGGTCCTAATGGCCAGACACTTGAGAGTAGGGGGAAGGGTAACGGGAATCCCTACGCTCAAGTGCCCCTAATGGGGATTGAACGTCAACCTTAAGGTTGGAAGGGTGCTCTCCTTGCTACTAAACCAAGTACTACTTGGTAGAGTATATGCACTTGTAATATATGTTTTGCTACATTGTTGGTATCTTTTTTTTATACAATATTGGAATCTCAAATTTTCATAATTATAAGTCCCTATTGTCTAAGGGCCTCACAATTTTATTCACAATTACTACAAATATATTTATACTAATAATCGGTAACATCTAAAATTACAAGCATAACACATCATCTCATGACATTACCAAACGATATCCTAAAACTTATATTCTAATTTAAGTATATTATTACATAAACTATCGGTACATTCACTAGGCATATTTTTCTATTTTTATTTTTTTTGTTATTGAAGCAAAACAACGTGGTTGTAGTTTTGGCACATGGTGTATAATATAATATCTTGTTATGTACAACCTAGTGTACCATCTAACTATAGACTAAACTTCACTTTTTAGAACCAGAGGTTTCGTATACTAAAATTAAGTTTGAAAGTATATTTTCTCCATTGAAACTTAATTTTGGAACATCTTTGCTCATTTCTCACTTCATTCATTTCTCATAAGCTTATACTGTAACAGTTGACATAATCTTTGCTCCTTTTTTTCATTTGCAATTCAAACTATTTTATCCCTCTCTCATAAACTTAGACTAGAATAGTTGAAAGAATCTTTATTTCGTGCTTTTTCATTTGCAACTCAAACACCTTTATTACTACATTTTCATACTTTGTTTATGTGCTATTAAAATGTCGAAAATGTTGAAAAAAATTGAAAAGTCACAAAGTGAACAAAGAGCATCAACTTTGGTGCAAAAAGAGACGATATACCCAATGGCGGATCTTGAAGTTTTTAATCAAGGGGCCGAATATTTAAAATATAGTATGATTTTGATTATTGGAATAGTATGTGTAAACTTGATAAAATAAATCTGACTTGATTAACCGAATCACTTGATCCAAAGTCATTGACCCAATTTTAACCCGAAAAATAAATAAACCAAATTAGATCCAAAACTAACTCGATCAAAAATTGTCCGAAATCCAAATAACTTGAATGAAATTAACTCAAATCGTTTTTTACCCGAAACCTAAATTAAGCCAGACATAAATAAACTTTAAATCGACATAGATTCGATTTGAATAAAATTTTTACATAAAATGCCGTTATTAAACTCTATATGATCCGATAAAAACTTGCAGTTAATATGACATACGACGGGTTGACTCTATAATATAAACATGAAAAATGAAAAAAATTAAAGGGTGATCTATTTTTGTCTAAAACTACCGAATTTCGACTAAAACTTAAAAATCAAAATTTCAATTAAATTATTTTTACTATGAAGTTATGACCTTGTTGGCCCTGAAAGATCATCCACCGGGTATGCCACATGCAGCTCGATAACATTAATGAGATCAAAAGCATTGATTCCGACGATGATGTGCGAGACAATGTCATTGACAATGCTAACAAGGTTGTTACCATAGCCTCTAGCTTGAGGTGTCTATTTAAGGCGGCTACCGTTACGGTACCATTTGTAAAGGAATAACCTGAAGTTACCAGCGAGAAAGTCAAGGAGAAGTTAGGGGTTTCGAGCACAAGATATTCAATCAATGATGTTGAGACAAATTCGTATGATATTATTGAAGCGCTAAATAAGCAAAAAATGGTGAGTAAGAGCATTGGTGATGGTGAATATGGTGATAATGATGATGATGGAAGTGGGAATGGAAAGGATTATGCGAATAATGATAATGGAAGTGAAAATGGAAAAGAAAGAAAGGATAATGTGGATGGAAGTGAGTCGAGTGACCATGAGAAGGCTGTAAAAAATAGTGATTTAGCTCAGATTTAATCCCAGCTTCGCCTTTGAAATTGGACATGGCCTCGAGTTCTAAATTGGATATATTTCAAAAGTTTAATATGTCGATTTATTTTTATTATTACTGAGAACCTTACCCCTTTTCTTATATCTTAGGTGGAGTTTTATGTATTTGGAGTGACTTTCTTAATTATGGGTTATGTGAAGTGTCTATACATCATAGATCGATGAGCTTATGATTTCCTATGTCTTATTAGCTACTTATTATCTATTATGTTATGTTTTAGTAGTGTTTATAAGGTTAATGAGCTTATGTTATATTTTAGTAGTTTTTTTAAGTTTATCTAGTGAGTTTATGCATGGTATCCATCTAATTATGTATCTTTTATATGTATGAAGAACTTTGTTTTTGTTTTTGTTTTTTATTTGTGTATTTGCATCCTGACCTGATTTAAGAGATTTTTGTCAGGCTTCTTCTTGCCTTTTTCTAATTCTTCTACCCCCGTTTTCTGCCCTTCTAATGCCCCGATTTAATAATATTACTTTCTATTGATACGCTTTGTGATTCACAAATGATAGCATATACTAATGAAAGACATATTATTTTTGTAATAAATAGACAAATTCTGGAATAATTAATAAATTTAGGCCAATATGAAAAAACTCGAACCAAATAAAAAGACCTATTATGGAAAGGAAAAATGAGATTAGGGTTTGATTGGATATTTAGGTTAGCTATAGAAAAGTATAATAATGGAGTTGGCTGCATCTTGGATATAGTTTGCCCGGAATTTGTTAATTTAGTCGGAATTTGTTTAAGTGGTCTCCCAGAACAAGATTTATTACCACATAATAGGTCTTTCCTAACAACTAAGTTTTTAATAGGTCTTTCATAATAAAAGGCTTATTTTATTAAGTCTTTATTGACAAAAAGTTTGGGATCTAATTATGCGCTAGTTTTTGGGTCCGAGCCATGCTCCAAATCCTTTTTATTTCTCTTATGTTTTATCAAGTGCTAAAATTATATAGGCATCTTCTGTGTGTCAATTCCAGTCTTTCAATGCGAGTCATACCATAGCCACATTTATTTAATCTTGAACAACAGCTTAGGTGTTCTTAACTAAATGGTTCTAACTTGTAGGGTTTACTACAATACAGATGTGTACATGGGTTCCTGAGTTTTTGTGCCAAATGGTTTAGAAATACTTTCATTGTTAAGATATGTAGTTGTCGCCTGCTGCAAACCTTACCATAGTTGTCAGGTGAGTTCATATTACTGCCACTGAACTTGATATTATATTTACTCAAACCAATAATTTTAGGGAAAATTGGCGCCAACAACACCAACTATTCGTATGGTGCACAAAACAGCACAACTAAAGAATGTGCAGTGCACAACACAAACTTTATGTGATGGGTGCACAAAACAACACAAGGAGATTTTGGCCTGAGATTCTACTTAGAATTCATGTTGTTTTGTGCACCCATCACATAGAGTTTGTGTTGTGCACCTACCACAATATTCGTTTGTGTTGTTTTGTGCACTCGTCACATAAAAGTTTGTGTTGTGCACTACACCTTCTTTAGTTTGTGTTGTTTTTTGCACCAAATCAATAGTTGGTGCTGTTGGCGCCAATTTTTCCATAATTTTAAGCAACTAAAGAATTTAGTTGTTCGAAATTCCCTTGTTGCTGAAACTTAACTGTAAAACAGTTTATTTGCATGCTCTATGTTGAATACCTATAACTACAATCTTCCCATCAACACCTTATTAAAACTTAGTTACCGTGATGGACTTTGAGTTGGATATAGGGTAGGCTACAACGATTAGTGACCTGTATAATTTGTTATTGAAATTAGATTATACTTACCCTTGATAAGATTCAACGATCTAATAGACTATTTAGAAATACATTTATTGTACAAGGTTGGTGTATTCATTACTTATATTAAGAGTGATGGCTTAATGCATAGCTTATTTTGTAAATCTTCCTCATAAATCAAATTTGCAAGTTTGGTGTTCAAATACAATTGTTCAGTAAGGTCTTAACAATGTCCTCAGGCACAACTTTGTAGCGGAGCAAACACAAATAAATGGAAGAAATATATGAAATTCTGTTAGAATTGCCTTTTCAATTGCAAAAGGCTCCGGCATACACTTCTCATAATAATTATAGTTTGAATGCTGGGATGGCATTGTATGTTTGTAGAGCCTGTTGTTTCATGGTTTCACGAGAGAATTTGTAAATGACTTTGCAATTCCATCAATAAGATCTTACTCGTGTTGTTGTTCCCCTATGCCGAATCAGTTTGTACAACTGTTAAAAGATCTTACATGTTTCCTAATCCCCAAATTCAGATAACAAATAGCCACCGGCTAGCATTCACATATGTACCTAGACAAGAATGCACGTACACTGCATTTCGAGTTTGCATTCTCAAATAATTCTTGTAACCCTGCTACTATAGCGCAGTAGCATGCACATTTATGTATTTAGTAATTCCTGCTCACTTATATCAAAAGATTTCAAATAATAAATAAGCTAATAAACTTCACTTTTGCAGATGGAATCTTAGTACACCCCTATCAAGGAACTAAACAAGTTTTCAACTAGGTATAAAATTCAAGCAAGAATAATTGACAACTCTAGGCCTCATATTTCATCTAGGAATAAGAGGTACCATAAGTTAGTCCTAAAAGATTCTAAGGTACCTTAACAATTTTTTTTGGTAAAGTATCAATATATAATTAATATTGAATTAATTTATTGTTTATGTTATAGGAACTCATCATAAGGGTTGCTCTATTTCGCCAAGATGTAGCATCCTATAA
This sequence comes from Patellifolia procumbens, assembly GCA_947645195.1. NCBI lineage: Eukaryota > Viridiplantae > Streptophyta > Magnoliopsida > Caryophyllales > Amaranthaceae > Patellifolia > Patellifolia procumbens. The sequence continues at coordinate 104,491 of CANSGD010001495.1, read as the reverse complement.
AAATCGTGTTACATCAAACAAAGAGTATGAAATAGACTAAGCTATATTGTGACTGAACTCCCCGAACAATATAAAAAAGGCCATAACAATTGATTCTAAGACAATAATGCTACCCCTTGGACCACCAATTGTAGATGCTCAACCCAACGATCGCTCCACATGTCAAATCCCTCGGATCAAAGATATTGATACAATATGGTAAGTATATCATAGAGTCTAGCCTTATACATTTACAACAAACATAATACACTAATAATACCATACTCATCTATGATTACAACTTTGCTAGCAGTAGTGATACATGTTGAACTTGTCCGCTCTATCACCACTTATACATGCAACAAGGAAGATGTGCGAGAAATTATTGTGATAGATCATAAGTATTCTACCACACTTAGTACACAACATCTCTCAAAAGCTCTAAACATTGTGCATATAGGTTGACTAAATCTATTGAATTCCTGAATCATTGGCGTACTCATTTGTAAAAATGCTTTTTCTCAACTTATTTGTTTTTGCTTCATGATTATAGAATGAAACTCCCCCTAAGTATATCAGCTTTGAGGGAATTGGTAGAGAAAGACTTTCATATGTTCGATGCTTAGGCAACAGAGTTTACAAAACATTTTCAATATATGAACTTCATGAAGTTTGTTTTGGGATCAATTAATATACTCATAATAGGGTTACCCGCTACACTTAATGTAGCCTTTTCACTCACAACATCTATGTCCTCTATTTTCATTTAAAATCCCCAAAGGAGCAAAGCTGATGAGCTCAAAGCATGGTATACTATTCGGTGCTTATTTTGATTTACTCACTAACTAAGAAAGTCAAGTTAACCCTTGTCGCTACATCTATTTACAGGGTTACTAATCATAGAGACGTCTTGGTTGAGCAGCAGAATGAAATGCGGCTCGATAGAGCATCAATAACACTTGGCCAGGTTATCACAATCAAATAAATGAATGCGATAAGGGTAAGATGCTTGTTAACTAATCCATGCATACACTAAGGCAACGTTTCATTATCTTTACGTAAGAACACTGTATATTTATTTGAACAATCCAGGAAGACAATGTCATGCAAGAATAGTGATACTACCTTCGTGTGCAGTTTCAAAATGGGGATGTTACACAGTTTCGTATGTACTTGTTGTGATGCAATTGGGCTAAAACTTTCTATGAAAGGGACACTGAGTTCAACTTTAGAAAATGCAAAAAATTATGTTGTTTTGTCCCTAGGTCAACTAGCGATTTGACATTGCATGTAATCTATTTTAGAAATGTCCACATAATGTTCAACGTGATAACATATAAAATTGGAATTTGCGGGATTAGCTTCGAGTTTGAAGCAACAAATGGTATAGCAAGCTTAGCACTCATAACTTCCTCTAAAGATGCGGAAACGCTTCTTACAACAACAAGCGTAGAGATATATGGCCTCAAACAAAGGGTATGTTCAGAAAAAATAAATAGACAATGGTAGTTTTTAAGGTAACCAATCCTCATTTCTTTTGTTATTAGTAAGGAGGCATCTATATCAACGTTCCCACTCAATTTAGGGAGAAACTATTGCCCTCCAGGCTATAGTTGTTGAAATAGAAGGGAAGGTTCTCTATATTCAAGTAGGCCCAACAGGTTCACTTGCTACGAATAACATACTCACGTGGGTTTTGAAAGCCCTATCTCTTAAAGAGCCTCTACTAGAAACACCACGCAAACAAAAAAGCCTTGAATGTGAAATACATGAAATCCCTTCAACAGTTACCGATAATCCTCGAACCTCAACTCCTCCACCAGATCAATAAGCCCTAGCTATTACTACCCCTTCCTCGGTAACACCATAGAAACTGAAGGTTTCCGCTGTACAGAAGAAGAAAGCCCTGCATTAGAGATTCTCATTTTGATAAGAGGTTTTTAGTGTGTCATACCAAAAATCACTTTCCAGACAATATTTATAACACTTAACAAGCAACTACTATGTACGTGGTAAGGGTAAGTCAAGGGTCGATCCACATGGAAAAAGGGATTAACTAAAGGCTAATAAGTTAAAGCTACCTAAGTGAATGGTATTTGGAGTATTCGAGGGATCAAATCGTACCAACTAACAGCTAACCAAGTAATCAGAACTAGAAATCAAATATGAGATGTAACTATGATAAAGTAAACACTAGAGTTCGGGCTACTAGTATGAACTCGAGCTAGACAACGACTATCAATGCAATAGCAAATAAAGAACAATAAACATGCAAGGTTAAGCTTCCCTCTAAATTTCTTCAGTCCTCTCTCAATTGGTCCTCAAGAGTTATCGATTAATCAATCAACCAAATCCTCTCTAGAATGTTCTTCGGTCAATTAGTTAAAAGATTCAATGAGCGCGAAAAACCCCTAATTAAATGATCCCCTTCTTTCCTACCTAATCTCTTGGTCTAGAAAATAAGTCAATACATGGGAATGACAAAAGAATTCAAAATTCAACGAAAAATAATTGAAACCCTAAATGCCCTAGCGTAGATGAGATCAAGATTTCTCCTAAGGTGTCAAAACACCAAAATCAATGTATAATCATCATAATATAACTCAATTACACTAACAATCTACATTAAGCCTGAATTCATACTTTCACCCAAACCCTAGATATGAAACTACTCACTAATCAAGGATTCTAAGCAAACAACATCAATTAGGGTAAACATGATTAACAACAAGAATGAAAATAGAGAACAGATTAAGAAAATAAAACTTGAATTAATTGAAGTTTCAATCTTCAAAGGCAATAGCAATGGAGGAGAATAAGTGCTTAAGAGTTTTAGAGTGCTAAAAACTAAAGAGATTAATGCTAAGAATTCGATAATTACATAATAATGAACTTTTGCTCCTTATAATGATGTCCTCATTAAAGTAGAATAAAAAGACGAAAAAACACGAACTACAGGTCTCCAATCCCACGGTCGTGTGGACCTGATTTCCTTGAATCAGTGGGCATTTGACAAAGTTCATGCATCCGTAAAAAAATTGGACCCACGGTCGTGGGCAATCACCCATGGCCGTGTAGACCTGTAGGCAGCGGGCAACTCAACTTTAAACAGTCATAACTTCTTCTCCGATGCTTTGTTTGAGACATGTATTAATTCGTTGGAAAGCCATCAAACGAGCTTTCACCTCCAACTGGAATTACCTCCATCCGATTTATGGATTAAAAGTTATGTCCATTTGAAGTTCCCCATACAAGATTTCATTGCGGTATGTGCTCCTTTGTGCGAGCGGACATGGGGCATGGTGCAAGCACACTATTTCTCATTGTGTGCTCTATCTTCATTTCTTCCTTTGCCAACTATACTACTCTTAGTCATCTTTGGTAGTTCCACCTATATTAAGAACATGACAAAATATGGTGAAAGCAAATGTACTAGAAATTCGGTCAAAAAGAACTGAAAAATCTAGCAAAATGTCACTATGAGCAAGAATGATCAAGTGAATAAAATAGAAGGGGGAATGGATAAGAAAGAGGGAAGAAAGGGAAGAAAGAGGATCAAAATAAGATAAAAAGAGTCCGCAAAGTGCGGTAGAAACGCACTTATCAAAGTCCACAAGCTTAGCATTTTACTTATCCTCAAGTAAACTAATAATGAGTAGAAAGAAAGAAAAGAAGAGAAAAAGGATGAGAGAAAAAAAAATCATGCAAAACACTAATCTAAATGTTCTAAAATTATATGAAATTAGAATTAAAAAGACTTCAAATATGCAAAGATAAAGAATTATCAATGCAACGATATGTCTTTTGGATATTGGCAGGCCTAATTTATTGTTGCTTCTCTTTAACTTGGTTTGTTTGAAATTTATGCCCGGAGACATTATCTCTACTTATAAACATGCCTACTTTATATGTTATAGTATAATGCAATTAGCCAACATGCTTCTCTGCTTAGTTTGCTTGTTTTAAAAATAAATGGAATTTGCTTTTCATGCTGCCAAGGATGCTCTAGTTCAATTATAAATATTCGATCTAATTAGGATGTGTCCAACACGGAATATCTAATTATGATGTTCTCAATTTCACCCTATTGTATAGTATGTTTTGGAGTTCTAATTCTAGTTAAAATTGTGATCATGGAGGCAATGAGGGCTCAGTTGTGATTAAGTATTGATTGTCTACTTTTCTTTCTTGCTACCCATTGTTTTGGTTTTAAACGTTGTTTCACTGTTGATCCCAAAAGTCGTGCAAATCCTCACAAACGCATTTTACCAAAGCCGCAACTAAAAGACAATGTATATACACAAACTTAGAAGCATATACATTTGTCACAAGTCACATTAATTCTCTCCCTTGAACTTGTCGGCATTTTAATTGTTACAAACAAATAGCTTGATTCTCCAAAATTCAAAAAATTTACATTTAAGAGCTTTACATATACCAAGAACTCTAAACTTACTACACAAAAACTTTTCGAACAATGCGACTTTGCCTATAGAATAAACTTACAACCTATATATTGCCAAATCCAAATGATATGCAAACTTCAAAGCAACAACATTACAACTAGTATATTAAAAAGTGTAGCAAGAGTTGCAATCCACCACATGTCACCATCCTTTTTTAATGATATTTTATCCACTTCATTCCCCATATATTAAAATATTGTCTACGTGAAGATTTGAGCCCACAACCTCGTGTATTCAAGAAAAGAGCTCTAGCCACCACTCGAATATACTATTCTTTCTTCTTCTATCAAAATCAATGATGATATATAAGTGAAAATTAGGAGTTAATTGTAAGTTTCAAAATCCATATTATGAGTGAGATAAATGTTTTATCTTTTTTGCAATGATAAGGCTTTTTCACGCTGAATGACATTAATAATTTTCAACTATTTGTAAATTGTAACAGACAAAAATTCTAGAGCATCGTCTGGGTCTAACTACTCTTACTATGTAAAAGGACTCAAAAGTTTGTTGTTCAACCAGACAATAGGAGTGAGCAGAGACATTGGGTACCTGTGTCAGACCAGAGCGACTGTACCTAGCGGGTCCAGAAGCAGAACTAGTCGACATGGACCAGATCTGGATCCGAATATAAGGACTCGGTTGCTACTGGTTCCGATTTCGGGCAATAAATTGTTGGACCTATTACCCACTGAGTACCTAGTATATCAAATGTGATGCTAATACAAATAAGTTATGATTATTGTTCTAATCTTTTTTTAGCTAAACAATGATCAAATTCCACTTTTGAATACCAATGAGAACGGAGAACCTGGTATTGAAATCGGTTCCTATTTCCCTATTGGTTCATCGACCAATTTTAGAAAGTCACCCACAAATAAAGTCAAATGAGCATCACTCTCACAAGAAACCTTGTTACCCAACATGGGAAACGGTCCCAATCGTTTCCAATACTTATTCCAGGATATGATGACCCTGTTCAACCAATTTCAAATCCGATTGTATATTTCAGTAACTGATTCTATCGGTTCTGGGTCTAACTCCGAATATATTAAGCAAGTAGTCGATTGTGCTCGCCCTAGTGGAACCACCCTCCCTAAATAATTATCTAGGGGTGTTCAAAACCGGGTACCCGGCTTTTCGGATACCCGGAAATGCAGGTACCCGCTTTTCCGGGTAGTTAATTCGATGGCCCATGACCCGGCCCAAAAAACCGGGTACTCGTTTAGCGGGTACCCGAATTTTTCGGGTCGGGTCACGGGTACCCGCTACTATGATTGAAGGAACAGAATATCAGGAAAAGTAAATGTCTGTAGCTGCTGCAAGTTTTTAAAGCTAACATATGAATCTGCCATTACAACTAAATGGAGAGTAGTTTGCAAAGTCATATTCCACTTATTCATTAGGCTTGCAAGATTAACTGTAGTTATGGTGATATACTCTGTGATGCTGATGGCTCTAACTCCTCTAAGCCTCTATTTTAAGTATGGTGATAAGACTTACATGTTATCTGCGGCCAAGCAATGAAACACAAAGTTTCTTACTGCTCATATAAAGTTTTGCATTTATTTGTACTTAGAGAGATACTAGAGAGCTAAGAGTAATTAAATAAAATCAAATAAAGCGGGTCAATGGGTAATTGGGTACCCGCCAGATTTGACTTTGCGGCCCATGACCCGGCCCATTTAATTTCCAATTTCCCGGGTCGGGTACCCGGCCCGTCAAAAAGAGAAAATTTACAAAATTACCCGGTTTTTTTGTTCTCGGGTTAGCGGGACACCGGGTCGGATAGTGCGGGTCGGGTATTTTTGTACACCCCTATAATTATCCGTTTAGCTTTTCAGTTCGGCTATTGACGCAAGAAAACGCCATGGGCTATATTTTTTAACGGTATGGAATTGGACAAGATGGATGGCGGGTAAAGTTCTTTTCCCTAAAATCAGAAATCAATTGGTGAGGGACAAGACAGGACAGATAACCTAAAATCTAATCCTTAATCACAAAATCATTATTCAAGTCCATCCAATGTGGATACACGCCAGATTTGATATCAACTTGCTTTCCCTTTCATCATTATTCGCCACGTTTTACTTCATCTTCCTTAAAAATAAAAAAAATCTTACTTGCTTTCAACTTTAGCCACATCTATTAGATTTTTTTTGATTGATCCGACCCATTTCCACTGAATTTATTCAGATTAATATCTCTAAAAATTTCCCCAATTTAGTTGTCCTGTAAGAAAACAAAATACCCAGAATTACCCATATCTCTATTCACCAATTTGAGCCACCATTTGATTCATTTTAGTTTGGTTTGGATTCTGGGTTGAAAAGGGTATGTGAAACTGGTAAGTATTATGTCCATATTGTTTTTTTTTTCTTTGATGTTAAGTAGCTAGAAGGCGAGATGAAAATCGATCCCAGCAATGTTCTAATCAACCGAGCTATCCCTTACTCGTATTATGCTATTGTAATTTCCCCGATTCAATTTCTGAGATGCCGTATTTTTTAACGGTTTCAGATTATGATTCATGTAATAAGGCTTAGTTGTCGTTGTATAGATGTCTCTTTACTATTGTGGAGTTTGTTTGCAACTTTGATTTTGCTTCTGGCATTGTTTGTAAAAATGTGGAGTGTGATTGATAGCAAGTTGCAATCTTGGATTTTTCTGTAGGTTTGTTTTTGAGTTGTTTTTGTAGTGGGGTTTGATTGAAGATATTGCTGTTACTTTCCGGGTTTAAACTGTAAAAGTCTTAATTTAAGCTTTTATTGAATCATGAACTTGTTCTGCTTTATGTAATCAGCTAGAGTAGAAGCATTTTTACATTCAATATTTGATTGATTGTTTTGTATTATGTAGTTGAGTGAGTGATAAAAAAGGTTCTGAATCCTGAAGGTGGTGGAGATGATTGAGAAAAGGCAGCAGAAGTTCCTGACTGTTGCTCCTTTTGAGTGTGCTTGGCAAAAGGAGTTTAAGTTTAAAGAAGCGGGGCGAGGTTGTGTGGTTTTTGAAGCTTTTGCCCGCAATGATGTGACGGTGGTGTTCCGGGAACATGTAGGGAGCCAACATTATCATTACAAAACTGACAGTAGTCCTCATTACACTGTTGTCTTGGGAAGCCATAGAAATAGGAGGTTGAAGATTGAGGTGGATGGTAAAGCCGTGGTCGATGTAGAAGGGGTTGGCCTTTGTTCTTCAGCTGCTTTTCAGAGCTATTGGATAAGTATCTATGATGGGTTGATTTGTATTGGAAATGGTAGATACCCATTTCAGAATGTTGTCTTTCAATGGCTTGATTCGAACCCAAATTGTAGTGTTCAGTATGTTGGGTTGAGCAGTTGGGATAAACATGTTGGGTACAGGAATGTAAATGTATTGCCTTTGACGCAGAACCATATATCTTTATGGAAGCAGCTAGATTCTAGAGCATATGATGAAGACGAGGAAAATGAAGAAGGTGATGAGTCTATGAATAATGATGAAAAATGGGGATTGGCGAATTTTCTCGAGAGCTGGGAGCTTTCAGATGTGCTTTTCGTTGTGGGAGAGGAGGAAAAGCCTGTTGCAGCTCACAAGGTCATCCTAGCAGCTGCTGGCAATTTTCACTTTGGTCCAGATGAAGTTATCATCCATCTTCGAGAAGTTGGCTATCCTATCCTGCACGCGTTTCTCCAGTATATTTATACTGGCCAGACCCGGGTATGCTTAAGTCCACTTCCTTATATTTGTTTAACTAGCTTCGTTTAAGTTTGTGGTTTGCATGTTCAGTTTCTGTTTTTGTTTTTTTTTTGAATAGAGAAGAACTGAGCATTAGTAATTAGTTTCTTCAAGTTTCTGTGTGTTTCAATCTATCAGTTTCAATGTTCTTCTCTTGGAGCTACAAGCTTGTTGATTAATATGCTGTGCTTCATATTCCATATTTTTGTATGTCAGGACTTGAATGTTAATATATTTTCACTATGTGCGGAGCTTGGTGTGTCTAGGCTTTTCATTGTGACTGTTCTTGTCTTTGTCGCAGATTTCAGAGTCACAACTTGGGCCTCTAAGGGAAATCAGCTTACAATTTGAGGTCATGCCATTAGTGAAGCAATGTGAAGAAATTATGGAGCTTTATAAAACGAATAAAAATTTGTTTGATTCTGGAAAAAATGTTGAGATCTGCTATCCAAATTGTCAATCCCTTCGTCCCACGGTGTTTCCTTATGGGCTGCCTATCAATGTGAGTAGACTCAAGCAGTTCTATTCAACTGGTGACTACAGTGACTTGGAGGTTCATGGTGAGGATTGTGGCTTTGTTGCTGCCTCCCATAAGATTGTGGTCAGTTTATGGAGTATTCCATTTTTCAAGGTTAGTGCGGATAATATTATCATTTCGTTAATGTTCCAACCCCCACACACACACACACACACAAATGAAAAAGGAAAAACAATGAAAACAAAGCGACTTACAGGGAACGATCTCTTGTGACTTGTGATTTCATGGGCCACCTTCTTTGCGGCTAATGAGAGGAGAGAGAGGTCTAGATGTAAACTAATGGATCTTCAATAGGATTTTCTTGATAAGAGCATCCTCTCTCTCCCTAAGAAAAAATTGGATTCATCAAGCTGTGTCCATGAAGAAGGCATGACAATGAGGTAAATGATGGCTCCAGCAGTCATGATCGGTCTGAGGGAGTCTATTTTTGTGATAGAACAGTGTTAAGCTTTCTTGTGTCAGCTGTTATGGAAGTTCTAGGTGCATGGTTTAAAAATACGGTTTAGGTCATGATCGCGGTAACGATCACTGTGTCGCGGTAATGGAAACGATGAGGTTGTTGTACCGCCAAATTTTGGCCTAGACCACAAGATATCGCTTGAATTGGCCTAAAACACAATTTTTTACACCTTTACATGTGGGTAGTATCGGTTTATTTGATTTGAACACATTTACAACACGGCCAATATGATATGATGCGGCCTTGTTGTGGCACCATGAGCAGGTGATACAAGTACAACTGCTGTTTGTGCTTGTCATAATCAAGAGTAATTGGTGTATGTAGAAACAACTATTACCAGCACATGAATATAGCACAGAAAACCAGGATTGGCCTTGGTCAAAACTCTTATAGTTGCGTTTGACCTTCAATCTCTGTTTCACTCTTTATGTCAAATGTAGATGGAATTTCTTGTGTCCTGAAAGCTTTCCATGTATCAAAATGTTCTCCCACAACTCTACTCTGCTTGTGTAAGAAATGAACATTTAGGAGTCTTCAGTATTCACTCGGCTGTCTTGTGGAGCCTTTCTGGCTGTCCATTTGTTTCTTAGTTGAACTCTATCCTTGACCGACAAAATCTATGTTTGATTTTATCTGCTTCTACTTAATTTTTATACTATAACCTAACTTCTGTTGGCAGATGTTCACAAATGGAATGAGAGAGAGTGCTTCGACAAAAGTTTATTTAAGGGAGGTATCTCCTGAAGCTTTGAAAGCAATGCTTGATTACATGTATAGCGGGGAGCTTAATATGGAAGATTGTAAGGACAATAACAACTTGTCACTCCATCTTCTTTTATTGGCTGATCAGTTTGGCATCACACACCTCCAACAAGAATGCTGCAAAATATTGCTAGAATGCCTCTATGAGGTAGTTAGTCCTTGTCTTGTGTTTACGCTGGTTTTCATCTTTGAAATATGGTTGTTCATTCTCATTATAATGAAGTTTTGCTTGCATGACATTGGCCTAAAAGAGCAGAGAAGTGACATGAAGTCTGGGGCTTCTGAAAAACAAATGAACAGGCACCCCACTTTACAAATATAGTATTAGATATTAATACGTCTATCTATATATTAATGCAGGGATGGCGTTTTCTAATGGAAGCAGGTCATACAACAAGCATTTTTCTAATAACACAAGTTTAATGGACGAGGAACCAGAGTTTTTGGGATAGTAGCCTGCCTCTGAAGCTAACTCTTTAAATTTGTTGCAGGATTCAGTATGTCAAGTACTTCAAGTCATTTCATCAGTTCCTTCTTGTAAAGTAATCGAAGAGTCGTGCAAGAGGAAATTCTCAATGCAGTTTGATTATTGTACTACAGCAAGCATGGATTTTACATTGTTAGATGAAGCCACATTTAGGAGCATTCTTCAGGTGGGTTTTTCTTCCAAGCAGCAGAGTGATCTATGTAGACTTGGGATTAGAGTCATCTATCTGTGTTGTTACCCGACAATGTTAAGTAATGTGCTTGACATGAAGGAGATACTTGTGATAGAGTTCGTAAAGATGGATAAATCTGAGGCTTTTGACTTGTTGTGACCGGTGATAAACCCTCCCCTACGCTGCTTGATTCTCTTCATGGGCAAGCCATGGGTTGTGATAGCCTACGATGGTTCATGATGTAGGGCTTTGATCCTTGCTGTAAATATCTTCTAGGCAAGGCTGACAGTATGAATTACTATTGCACATTTATCTAAATAGATGGATTCTTCCATCTTCTACTCGAATGATCATAGAGTGGCTAGTTTGTCCTTGAGGTTTTAGCAGTAATGGTAATAGGACACTGCAATTTTTGCAGCATCCAGACTTGACAGTAACATCAGAAGAGAGGGTTCTGAACGCCATTTTGTTGTGGAGTCTGCAAGCAAAGGTATCATATGGATGGGATGCTCTGGATGGGTTCTTCAGTCATTCAGCTCCACAAGTTCTATTTGGCCAGAGGCTTGATTCACTGAACCACTTACTGCCACTTGTCCGGTTTCCACTAATGCCATTTGACCTACTGGCAAAGGTTAGAATGCTTTTGCTTACATGAAAATGCTAATTTTTTTTCAACTACTCCCTCCTTCCCGAAATGAGTTGTAGGAGAGAAAAGCATGATGTTTTAGTAGAGGTCTTTTGGTGGACCAGTATTTTGCTATTAGTCTAGACTGGAGATATGAGGTGTTGAGTAGTTTATAGACGTGATTGAATATAGTTGATGATTATGGGATTTCGAGAAAAGAAAAAGTAGAGGTTGTTGAGAAAGTGGTCCTATGCCGAAATATGAAGCATATGATATAATCTAAAGAACCTCAAAAGAAAGAATGAATCTCTACATAGCAGTTGTCGAAAGTCTATTAAACCTAAAATTATAATCAACATCAATGTTCACTATTCTTATCTGATTTTGCAGTTGGAGAAGTCTAACCTGATGAATTCAATTCCTGTGTTTGCAAATCTTGTAAGTGATGCTCTTACCCCACCCCCCCTGCATAACCACCTGCTAAAGAAATATAAAACGAAAGATAATTGTGTGATTGATTGATGTTGTTAATTCACCTGTTTTCCGTTAAATTTCAGGTAAAGGAGGCCATAGATTCTTCGAATTTTGGTGTCACATGGACGGAGATGGAACCAAAGTAAATTCATTGGCATCCCTTTTTCTTTTCTTTCGGATGGTTTTGTATTTGGGTTCCCTCCTCTCCTCTCCTCTCCTCCCCTCCCCTCCCTCACTACTGAAAATGGCGATAGTTCGTCCTCATTCTTGGCAGTGAGCATCAAAAGTTATATCTCCAGACACTTGATGAAGTGTTTAGGTTTCATGCTGGGTAATGTTGATTTTGAATATATGAAATTTAATGTCAGATAGCACTGGCAATATCTATATTATGGTTCTTTTTTATGAGTCTTCTCCTCCCTACCTCCTATGACACATTTGCTATCATGGGTGATATCTCAACCGCTTTCCGGATTACAACCTCTTTGTAGCATGTGGAAGATGATTTCTTTTACCCTATTTGACTCTTAGGCATCAACAGCTGTTCTATATTATTTTATCAAGTGCTGTTTTTTAAGTCATCACTAATGCACGCTTTTTTTTGTAGCCCGCGGTTTCACCACCGGCGATCTAGTTACAGAGAATTACAATATATTTGTGATGGCGATAGCAATGGCGTACTGTATTATGCGGGCACATCATATGGGGAACATTGTTGGGTAAATCCAGTACTTTCCAAGGTGACTTTTTCTCTCCTCTCTTCCCCCCTATAGATTGTTCATGATCGAATTTCACCAGCCCTATCCCAGCTCAGCCAGCCCAGTGGCTATTTTCATCATTTTAAGATTATCATTTGCTGGATTTTCTATTTGCAGAGAATTACCATTACTGCCAGCAGTCCAATATCAAGATTTACAGACCCAAAGGCTCTGGCATCAAGGAGATACCAGGTATAACAAAATAGATAAACTGCCCTTCTGTTGCTTATTCACTTGCACATATACAGATTCAGGTAACATCCAAATTTTATCCTCAAGGGAACTTCTTTTTCTGGACCCCGGTTCGAGGATGGGAGAATATGCTCGTGGTGGATGGTTGATGTTGGCCAGGATCATCAGGTTTGATACTGGTTGTGTCACTCAAAGCCTAATATCAAAGTGCAGAATTTAACGGAAACAAGTAAATGATTTCTACTGGCGACATTTTAACTGAGGTTTTATTTGACTGATGCGCAGCTCATTTGCAACTACTACACTTTAAGACAGGATGGTTCAAGGACATTCATCAGACATTGGAATCTTCAGGTACGAAGAACATTTCCCTTCAGCCTATTAGAGAAACAAGAGTTTGGTTTTCGTAGATAAGTAATCGTTCTCCACAGAACAAAGAGGTATATCTAATATGGTTTATTGCTGTTTGGGTAAGAATTTCATTATACCTATTAGGTCTGTGGAAAACAGCTAGATAACTAGCCTTACACTAAAGATAACAAATTGAACCACAATTCCAGGGCTCGTTGGACGGGAAGCACTGGACGAATTTACGGGAGCACAATAATGACCAAAAAATATGCAAACCTCGGCAGTTTGCATCGTGGCCAGTGACCGAGCCACAAGCTCTGCTTCCTTTCAGATTCTTTAGGGTAATCTTGTCTGGTCCAACCACAGATCTGACTGAAACTTGGAAATTTTGCATATGCTTCCTTGAACTTTATGGCTACTTCCGCTAGTTTTTGAGGATATAGAGGATAAAATAGTGCATCTTAACATGTAAAACAGGCTTTACTACGTTGTCTTGTACCATTAACTAGCAATCGAGTTCATTGCTCTTGCTATCTTTCTTTTTGCTTAAACAAAAAGACACATTTGAAATTTGTGGTTAAAATAAATATGTAATTGTCAAAATTTTGTGTTAACTTCTTGTATCATTAGTGGGTGGAGTTGTGGATGAAACAAACCCCAAAAGGTTGATCTTGTGTTAGAAACAAAGTAATGTGCCAACTAGTTTCTTAGCCTTGGTGATGGCATTTGGAGTTGTTCTATGATCAATAATTATGACCTTAATTGATGATAGGTCATTTATTTTTCTTTTCTTTCCTTTTGTACGTTATCATTATGGAAAAATAGTCAAAAATATGTTTACATTTGCTCTTATTGCTTCTAAGAAGTTAACTTAAAGATGTTCTAGGAATAAATAAACCTTGTATACCCTTCCTGATGGAGGTCCATCTAGCTCCATTGATTCCAAGACCAAGAACATGGTTGCTTGTGTGTTAAGGGATGTTCTGAATTCCCTTAATAGTATTGAGTCCTTTAAGTCCCTTGAAAATGTCCTTAGCTTAGTTAATTAATTATTGACTAAGTTACTATCCTTATTGCTTTATTAGGAGTCTAGTTAATAAAATGTACTCTTAGTTAATTTAATGATATATTAGATTAACTAGGAAAGTCTTAGTTGAGTTGTAATTTCCATTTCTAGAAAGTAGAAAGTCAACTAGGGTTACAAAGGAAGGCATGGACGGATGAAGCAAGGATAACATATCAGAAAATGGCGCCTAGGGTTTACTAAAGATAAGATAGAAATTCCCTTCTATCTTCTACACAAAATGGGCGCCCAAAGCCTATCTTTTACACAAAATGGGCGGCCAAGCTACAAGGATCAAGGAAAAGGAATCATTTTTCCTCCAAAGCTTATCTTAGGCGCCTAACCTAATCAGATTAGGGTTTGGTGTCCTACTTTGAAGGGATAAGTGAGAATATCAAGGAAAATGGTCCAAGATGGCGTCACAAATGGAGGGGAGTGAAGTGGATCGATTTCAACCCTAGTTAGGATAGATTTTATCTTAATTAGTTTAATTATTTCTTTTTATTTTCAGTAATTATCTTTTAGAGAGTCAAGGACATGTATTTAAAGGGCTTGAGTCATTAATAAACATTATTAGACGTTTATACACATTGAACTTTCGAGTTTCTTTTGCTTTGATTAACTCATCATTAATCCAAGCGCCTATGCTAGCTTGATTTTGAGCTTGAATCAAGTGGTGTTCTTAGGACCTTAATATTGACTTAGTGGTGATTTCTGTATCTAAGTTAAATTAAGTAAAGCTTAACTATCAATTAAATTCATAATTAAACCTATTCTGCCTAGAGCATAGCCAGAATATAACATCTTGGTATCAGAGCCAACATAAATCCTAGCCTAAATTCGTCCAAACACAAACCCTAAACACAATGTCAGGAACTAGCCAAACCAACGAACAATTACAAGAGAGACTCGTAACCATGAAAGCAGAAAGGCGTGAGAGTGAGGCCAGGATGACCTTACTACAAGATCAAGTAAAGAGTTTGTCTTTAAGGTTGAGAAGACAAAGAGGAGATGAACCCTTTGGGAGTTCTGATGGAGAAAGTGATGACGCATCTAGGGTTCCACCCTTCCAAAATGATCAACAAAACTTCAATGACTTTAAGGTGGATCTTCCTGAGTATGATGGCAAGTTGGATGCAGACGAATTTGTAGAGTGGTTAAGGACTGTTGAAAGAGCCTTTGATTACAAGCAAATTCCGGAGGATAGGAAGGTCAAGCTTGTTGCTCTCAAGCTTCGAAAATATGCATCAACATGGTGGGCTAGCAAGTGCAGCAAGAGAGAAAGAGAAGGAAAGGAAAAGATTAGAGAATGGACGAAAATGAAAAAACTACTTAAAACAAAGTTTCTCCCTACCTACTATGTTCAAGAGAACTTCTCTAAATTCCATCACCTACAACAAGGTTCGAATTCAGTAGAGACCTATGCAAGGGAATTCGAGTCATATATCATGAAGTGTGAAGTGCAAGAGGATGAACCTCAAACTCTGGTAAGATTTCTTGGTGGTTTGGATGTTAAGATTGCTAACATAGTTGAATTGCATCCTTTTTCTAGTTTGGAGGACTTGATCATCTTGGCTCACAAGGTGGAGAAACAACACAAGAGCAAAGGAAAGGCTGAATTGGCTCGTTCTTACCCTAAACCTAACACCTACTCTAAGCCAAACACGACCTTTCTAAAACTACCCCAAACTCGAACCAAAAATCCCCAAACACCCCAAATACCTTCACCCCAAACACGTTCACCCCAAATAGATCTACTAGAAAGTGCTTTAGATGTCAAGGAGGAGGACATATTGCTTCTGAGTGCCCTAACAAAAGAATTGTGACCCTAGTAGAGTACGAAACCCTAGAGGAGGCAGATGATGTAGTCATGGAGGTGTGTGATGATGAGGAGTATGGAGAAGAAGTTATTGGCCCTGATGAGGGTGAATGCTTGGTTGTTAGGAGAGCTTTGAGTGGCGTGATAGATGAAGAGAAGTCACAACAACGAGAAGCCATATTCCATACTAGATGCACTGTTGAGAACAAGGTGTGCACCTTGATTATTGATGGAGGGAGTTGTACCAATGTGGCGTCTCAAACTATGGTGGATAAGTTGAAGCTTTCAACTTCTCCTCATCCTAAGCCATATGTGATTCAATGGCTCAATCAAGGTAAAGGTATCCAAGTTACTCATCGTTTACTATTATCTTTTAGTATTGGTAGTAACTATAAAGAGGAGATTTGGTGTGATATTATTCCTATGGATGCTTGTCATGTGTTGTTAGGGCGTCCTTGGTTGTTTGATAGGAGAGTCATACATGATGGTTATAAGAACACATATTCATTCACTAAAGATGGAAAGAAAGTAACCCTAACCCCTATCATGTCTATCCCTACCTCTAAACAACATTCGACTAAAGAGAAATATCACTCACTCACCACCTTATTGAAATCTGATTATCATGAACTTAGTCCTTTTCGTGATTTGTTGTTGAATATAGATCAAAAGGAACAAGTTGATAGTAATCTAGATCACCCCTTACTTGTCCCATTGCTTGAAAACTACAAAGATGTCTTCCCACATGAAATACCCCACGGCCTACCCCAAAAAAGAGACATCCAACACAAAATTGACCTAATTCCTGGCGCCATGTTACCCAACAAACCTGCCTATAGAACCAACCCTAAAGAAACTGAAGAAATAAGGAGGCAAGTGAATGAATTGTTGTCCAAGGGCATGATTAGAGAGTCTTTGAGTCCTTGTGCAGTTCCAACTCTCTTAGTGCCAAAGAAGAATGGTGAGTGGCGTATGTGTGTGGATAGTAGGGCTATCAACAAGATCACTATCAAGTACAGATTTCCAATTCCAAGATTGAATGACTTGTTAGATGATCTCAATGGATCTAATGTGTTCTCTAAGATCGATTTGAGAAGTGGATACCATCAAATTCGCATTTGTGAAGGGGATGAATGGAAGACTGCCTTCAAGACAAAGGAGGGTTTGTATGAGTGGCTTGTTATGCCATTTGGATTGTCTAATGCTCCAAGTACTTTCATGCGCTTAATGAATCAAACCATGAAGCCTTTTTTGGGCAGATTTGTAGTAGTTTATTTTGATGATATACTTATCTATAGCATGAATGAATATGAGCATGCGAAACACTTAGATCAAGTGTTTAGTGTGTTGAGAGCCGAAAGCTTGTATGGGAACTTAGAAAAATGTCACTTCTTTTCTAGTCAAGTTGTATTTTTAGGTTTCATTATATCTAAAGATGGAATCAAGGCTGATGAGAAGAAGGTGCAAGCAATCAAGGAGTGGCCTACTCCTACTTCAATACAACAAGTTCGAAGCTTTCATGGACTAGCTTCCTTTTATAGGAGGTTTGTTCGAAATTTCAGTGCTATCATGACTCCAATTACCGAGATCACAAAGCTAAAGAAGTTTGAGTGGAGTGATCAAGCCAACAAGGCGTTTGAGGAGGTAAAAGCTCAATTGATTAGTGCTCCTATTCTAGCTTTACCTAACTTTAATGAAGTTTTTGAGGTTGAATGTGATGCATCTGGAGTGGGAATTGGAGCTGTGCTGTCTCAAAATGGAAGGCCTTTGGCCTACTTTAGTGAGAAATTAAACGAGGCAAAGAGAAAGTACTCGACCTATGACAAAGAATTCTATGCTTTGGTTCGTGCTTTGGACCATTGGAGACACTATCTCATTGCAAAGGAGTTTATTCTCCATTCAGATCATGAGGCACTTAAGTACCTCCAAAGCCAACAGAAATTGCAGCCTAGACATGCTAAATGGGTGGAATACCTTCAAACATTCCATTTTACTATTAAGCATAAAGCAGGGAAGATGAACAAAGGTGCTGATGCCTTATCTAGGAGGTACTTGTTGCTTTCTACCTTACGCCCTAAGGTGATGGGGCTTGAGTTGTTGAAAGAATGTTATGTAGAGGACAAGGACTTTGGTGTTTTGTTTGAAAAGTGCCATAATCGACCAAGTGGTGATTATTATCTCTTAAAGGGGTTTCTTTTTAAAGGAAATCGCCTTTGTATTCCTAGGCACAGTATGAGAGTGTCCTTAGTCAAGGATTTTCATGAAGGTGGGCTTGCTGGCCACTTTGGAATAGAAAAGACTATTATGCTTGTGATTGAGTATTTCTTTTGGCCTAGATTGGCAAGAGATGTAGAGTTCTTGATTAAGAGGTGCTTGATATGCCAAAAGGCTAAGGGACATTTACTACCTCAAGGGTTGTTTATGCCTCTTCCTGTTCCTCAAGCACCATGGGAAGATGTGAGCTTGGATTTCATTACAGGATTACCTAGAACCCAACGCCAAAAAGATTCAATCATGGTGGTGGTTGATAGGGATTCCAAGATGGCACACTTTGTGGCGTGCCATACTACTAACGATGCTGTTTCTTGTGCTAACTTGTATTTCAGGGACATTGTTAGGTTGCATGGAGTACCAAAGACGATGGTTAGTGATCGAGACCCAAAGTTCTTAAGTCACTTTTGGCTTACACTTTGGAAGAAGATGGGAACGAAGCTGAAATTTAGTACCTCTAGCCATCCTCAAACTGATGGTCAAACAGAGGTCACCAATAGAACCCTAGGAACCCTAATTCGAGCCCTAGCTACAAAAAGCCCTAAACAATGGGAGGAGATGCTACCTCACGCTAAGTTTGCCTACAATCGAGTTCCTAGCAAGACTACTGGCCTTAGTCCATTCTTTGTGGTCTATGGTCAAAACCCTTGCACCCCTATTGACTTAGCCCCTTTCCCTACCACCACAAAATATAGCCATGAAGCCGAAAATAGAGTGAAAGAGATCCAAAAGCTACATGAATACGTGAGAGGAAAGATTGAGAAAGTCAATGAGAGAACCAAGGAGAGGATTGATAAGAAAAAGAGAGATGTCCAATTCAAAGAGGGTGACATGGTTTGGATTCATCTAAGGAAGGAACGTTTCCCTTCTAAACGAAAATCCAAACTTAGTCCTCGAGCTGATGGTCCATTTAGAGTGATTGAGAAGGTCAACAACAATGCCTACAAGATCGAGTTGCCTGGAGACTATGGAGTTTCAGCCACTTTCAACGTTGCTGATTTGAGCCCGTTCTATGATGATGAAGAAGAGCTACCAAGTTTGAGGTCAAACTCCTCCAAAGAAGGAGAGGATGATGGAGGTCCATCTAGCTCCATTGATTCCAAGACCAAGAACATGGTTGCTTGTGTGTTAAGGGATGTTCTGAATTCCCTTAAGAGTATTGAGTCCTTTAAGTCCCTTGAAAATGTCCTTAGCTTAGTTAATTAATTATTGACTAAGTTACTATCTTTATTGCTTTATTAGGAGTCTAGTTAATAAAATGTACTCTTAGTTAATTTAATGATATATTAGATTAACTAGGAAAGTCTTAGTTGAGTTGTAATTTCCATTTCTAGAAAGTAGAAAGTCAACTAGGGTTACAAAGGAAGGCATGGACGGATGAAGCAAGGATAACATATCAGAAAATGGCGCCTAGGGTTTACTAAAGATAAGATAGAAATTCCCTTCTATCTTCTACACAAAATGGGCGCCCAAAGCCTATCTTTTACACAAAATGGGCGGCCAAGCTACAAGGATCAAGGAAAAGGAATCATTTTCCCTCCAAAGCTTATCTTAGGCGCCTAACCTAATCAGATTAGGGTTTGGTGTCCTACTTTGAAGGGATAAGTGAGAATATCAAGGAAAATGGTCCAAGATGGCGTCACAAATGGAGGGGAGTGAAGTGGATCGATTTCAACCCTAGTTAGGATAGGTTTTATCTTAATTAGTTTAATTATTTCTTTTTATTTTCAGTAATTATCTTTTAGAGAGTCAAGGACATGTATTTAAAGGGCTTGAGTCATTAATAAACATTATTAGACGTTTATACACATTGAACTTTCGAGTTTCTTTTGCTTTGATTAACTCATCATTAATCCAAGCGCCTATGCTAGCTTGATTTTGAGCTTGAATCAAGTGGTGTTCTTAGGACCTTAATATTGACTTAGTGGTGATTTCTGTATCTAAGTTAAATTAAGTAAAGCTTAACTATCAATTAAATTCATAATCAAACCTATTCTGCCTAGAGCATAGCCAGAATATAACACTTCCGCTTCAAACGAACTTTTTTACATGTTACCTATTACAAAGTTGTTAGCTTAGGTGACTTGTCGTGTCTTGTTCCAATTCGTTCCAATTAATTAATTATTTTTAATTTTATATCTCTTCCTTTTTTTTCTTTCTCTCTCCTCTTCCTTCCCTCCACAACCATGACCACCACCACCCTCCTTGCCACAACCACCACTGTATACAGTGTACCCACCCAACTCAACGACTTGCTTCCCTCTCTTTTTCTTTCTGCTTCTCTACCACCTATTTCACCCGAAATCACTCGCCTATCCTCTGAGAGCAACCCTCTCCCTCCACTCAAAATCCATCCATTGCCACCCTTTCTTGCCCCCTCTCGCTTTCTTTCTCCCACCACTTGAAACTAGAGGTGATAAATATTGACATGACAACCCGACTCGAAATTAGCGGGTTTGGATAAAGCCTTTTGACACGTTTAACTAAATGGGTTCACTCGACACGACAGGTTTATTAAACGGGTTGGGTCAGAGTCGAACTATTTGACACGAAAACGACACGACAACCCGTTTATCTACACATATTTTAAAGTTTTCATCTTACCTTTATTTATTTGTTTTTGAATTTAGTTTATTTTGTATTACTTTTACACACTATTAGATGATATTTTAACTACCGCACAAAATTTAATAAGTTCCAGACCAAAAATATATGAATTGCGAACATCAAGTATATATGAAACGTTAAACGGGTCAACCCGAACTCGACACGTTTAATTAACCTGCCGGGTTAGAGTCGAGGATCTTGACACATTTAAGTAAACGGGTCGGATTAGGGTTAGGGACATAGTTGTTAGAATCCCGATTCGAATCGTAGAATCGTAAGATTCTACGATTCTACGATTCAACTTTAGTCATCCGATTCTATCTACGATTCTAGTAATTACTTATTACTTACTACTTCCGAGGACTTTGGAATTATTAATCAAACTAAATCATGAAAATAAAGGTATTAATCAATATATATTGTCATTTATTGCCTACTTATAGTGTAAACATCTATATTCTTTAATTAATTTCTTTATAAACTTATGATATGACCATGTTCTAATAGCAGTTGACTATAATATCTTGACTCCGCATGTTTGTAGAATCGTACGGTTCTACGTTCCGATCTTACGATTCGATTCTAAGAGCCTCTTTCCGATTCAAAGTAGAATCCCGATTCTAATAACATTGGTTAGGGCCAACTCGTAAACCTGACACGAACTTGACACGACACGACTCGTTTACCACCTCTACTCGAAAGCACTCCGTCGACAATCACCAGCACCATCACAATGACAACCACCACCGCCATCTCTCACGACCTTTATTTCTCTTTATCCCGCCATCTCCCTGGGGCATTCCACCTCTAAGAAATTCATGAACTCAACTACCAACATACCCACAAATCCCGTCGTTCTTTCTTCTTTCTTCACCGACAACCACCACTACTACTCTATTTGTCCTTCGATGTCCTTCTTTCTCTTTCCTCTTCTTCATTCTACTTAGGAATTCAACAACCACCACAAATCTCTCCTTTTTCATGTGTTTTTTTTTTTTGGAAAATTCCCAATGGTGGCCCTTAGGTCTAAGGAATTCCCAGTGGCGGAAATTCCAAAAAAAAATTCCCGTTGGTAGCCCTACTTTACAAATTATTCCCAAACATAACCTTAATGAAGAATATTCCGTTAATAATAAAGCATATTCCGATAGTTAATAGTTAAGGCGGTCACTCGCAAATAAAACGAGGCATTTTGGGTCGTTTTTTTGCCAATTTCGACCTCAAAATCAACTCTTAAGAGCTAGAACTTACCCACTAAAATAATCCCTTAAGGGCAAAAAACGACCCAAAATACCTCGTTTATGTGCGAGTAACTACTTTAACTATTAACTAATATAATATGCTTTATTATTAATGAAATATTCTTCATTAAGGTTATGTTTGGGAATAATTTGTAAAGCAGGGTTACTAGCGGGAAAGTTTTTTTTGAAATTTACACCACTGAGAATTCTTGAAACCTAAGGGCCACCATTGGGAATTTCCCTTTTTTTTGTGAAATTTTTGATTTTAATAGGTTAATGGGTTTAGGGTTTAGGGTGGTGGTTCGAATTGGTTTTTCGGTGGTTCATTTGAATTGGGGGTTCGTATTGACTTTTTCGGTTGTTTGACAATGTCTGAGGTGGACCGGGTAATTAGAAATAGAGGGAGTGGCAGGGCAGTTGGTGATGGTTTTTTTAGAGTGGGGATGGATTTTAGCTGTTGCTAACTTGCTATAGTGATGGTTTTTTGGGGTTAACCGTGAGGATGGTTTTGAGTGTGACTGAGTGTGGTTGGTGTAGGCGTGTGTGGGGGTGGCGTAATTGTCTGATTTTGGGGTGGGGGAGGAGGGAGAATTTTTTTCTTTTTAAAATGTTCAATAGAGGAGTGACATGTCTTACTTTAAAGTTTAACCTATTAAACATATTATTAAGATGTGAAAGCCGGTTTTGACTTGTTAAAAGCGTAGGGGTATACAAGTTTACTTATTCCTGGAATAACTTTAGCTTGACTTGTCAAAAGCGGTCAACGCAAATCTTAACTTATCCTTCACAATTGTTCTTATCATTAATTTTACTTTTTATTTAGAAAATAAACTAAAAATATTACACTAGATTAGTTGTAAATTGAAAGAAAAATATGAAAATCCCCTACTCATTGTCAACCCAAGTTTATTTTTTTGTGAACGCTTTTTAATTAGTGTTAAATCATAAACCAATTAAGGATTCATCGAAACTAATTACATTTATAATGAAATTACAATTCATAAATTGTCGAAATTTGAAAATTAATGAATTAGGGTTATAAAATGGGGTCTTTGAAAAAAACAATGAAATCAAAGTTCGTGAAATTGGTGAAAATTGACGTAATTAGTTTTTATGAAATTGAGGGAATTCTGAAATTTCATGGAATTTTCAAACTCAACGATTTTTGCAGTGTTAATGTGTTAAATTGATTGAATAGATATATTAGGTACTTGTATTAAAAAAGTTTATGTTAAATAATTATTCTTAAAAAGTGATATTTGTTACTACCTCCATCCTATATTATTTGCTACATAGAAGTTTGACACAAAGATTTAGGTATAACATGTGGGAAGGTTGGGGCCCACTTTTTATTTATTAAAGTAACTCACAAAGTACGAATTTTAGTGGGTCAAGTGATTAATTGTGAAAAAAGATCAAAATAAAAGTAATAAGGTGACAAGTATACTGATGACTATAAGCGAAAAAATAAAATATAGCAAATAAAATGATACACTTATTTATAATATATGTAGGAAATAATTTTGGACGAAGGTAGTACTCCCTCCGTTCCCTTTTGATGTTCCCATTTTCTGTTTTAGGCCGTTTCTAAAAGTTGTTCCCATATTGAATCTTTTCTATTTTAAGAACATTTATTTCTCTATTTTACCGTTCAACAACCAAATATTTACAACACTATTTACTTTTTGTCTTACATATGGACTCACTTTAGAATAATTTCTTTCTCAATCACCCACTTTTTTTTTCTCTCTCTTACTTTTTCAAAAGCAAAAAGTATAAAATACATTTTATATAATATAAAATTCAAAAGATTCTCATCCATATCAATTTGTATCAGTTTTCCCCCATATTCGAACATCAAAAGGGAACGGAGAGAGTAGATGTTAATAAATTTGGGAAATAAAAACTAGTGGGAGAGAGTGTTGTTTATTGCTCCATAGGCGCCAAAAAAGACAAAGGGCTTAATAAGGAATCTAAGGCGGGAATACGTAGACGGCACTCAGTTGCTCATAACTCAATAAGTCATTAATGATGACTCACACAATCAGGTGACTCGAGTGGTCCAAGAACTAAGTCACACGAAAGCTTCTCACCTTTTTTGAGAATTTGCGTCTTGTATCATAAGTCTGGTAAAAATCTAAAAGTTAGTATTTTACTTATTGCTTGTGTGGGCATCTAATTTTTTATTTATTTAGAAATGTTTAAAGGGATGATGAAAAAAAAAATAGTGTTAGATATAGTAGCCTTATATATATTCAAGTGTATAAAAAAGTTGTACACTTTATCAGATACTCTTTCCGTCTCATATTAGATGATACACTTTGACTGACACAGAGTTTTAGAAGTGCTATTTAATTAACTTATTTTATTGAGAGTAGTTGATTATTGGTATTTCTTCCGTAACGAAAAGAATGCACCATTTAGCTTGGGCACGCATGCCAACATAAAACTTTAAAGATTAATTTCTCTAATTATGTATTTGTAAAAATTTTAAACATTAGATCATAAAAAACTACAAGTTGAGACGAATCCAACAAGACCCCACATGACTATATTTTCCCTTATGTATAAGTCACAAATTGTGATTAAATTTAAAACTGTGAATAGTGTCAAAAGTGTAAAAGGTGCATTTATTTTGTTACGGAGAATGTATTTATTTTAGTACAAAATACATGTTTTAGTGGGACATATTATAAAAATTTGAAGGTACATAAAATTATTAAATTAATTATATATGAGACTTATGAATATTAAAAAATAATAATATTTTTATTATACATCCATAAAAGTATATCAACTATTATAGGACTTACGAATAAAGGGGGGAGAGTAATAAAACTCCGTCACATTGTCTGTAGGATTATTTAGACTTTGAAGGCAACAACAGTCACCGCATGAGTGAGTGTGAGTGAACCCACAAATTCCTCATTTGTTTGTTGTCTCAGTACTTCACTCATTCTCCTTTTTTCTTCTTCTTTTTTTTTTTTTATCTGGGTTTTTCTATGATCATATTACCCATAAAAATGGCATGTGAATTAATGGAGTAACTAGAGTGAATAGAAGATTGAGGAAGGAGAAGATGAAGCTGAATGTTTTAGTGGGTCTTCCAGCAGCAATTCCGGTTGGGCCACTGTTACTTTCAGCCAAAAGGGTACTTTCAATTTCTAAAAATGCTTCGTTACATGTGTTTTTTTAGTGCATAAGGAGGTACGAAGGCGGGATTGAAAATCGATTCCAAAACGTCTTAGAATCGGGCGGGGGGGGGGAGAGGGGGAATGCTCTAACCAATTGGGCTATCACTTATTCTCAGCTTTATTACATGTTTGTTTGAAACATTTCTGTTGTTCAATTTGGCATTTTATGTTTGAAATTGAATGAAAGAGGAAAACTTGGTTGATTGATAGTTGATGCCTTCATGTTGTTTTTTGATTTTCTATGATGGAATTTGGCATTCTCTGTTTGCATTTGGGTGAAATAGTTTTCATAATTTAGAGGTGGGTTGTTGATTAATTTAGATTATTGGCAATTAAATCAGTTAAGTTTCACAAATTTTATCTAAAAGGGTTCGAATTGAAATGGCTACAAAAGAGAAAAGTTGCTTGTCATGCCAAGTACTTTGGAACTTGGTAGTGTCACCTGAATTATGATTTTTATCTTTTCTTTTTCTTTACATTCTTTTTGATATAATGTTTGAGGAGATGTTCTTGGAAACCTTGATTTTAGGGACTTGGATAGCCTGTGAATTTGGTTATTAATGTAGTGGCGGGCAAAATTTGGTGATAACTTTATCTGCATAAAGATGAAAGACTCACAAACAAGTGCTTGGATCAGTTGGTAAAGGGGGTTCTTCCAGCTTAATAAGAGGTCTCGGAATCGAGCCCTAAATGCAGCAAGCACTTGTTTGGAGAGCTTTCCTGTAGGAACTATGACTAGTAGAAAAATAAACTTAGCTGTAAATTACCGTGCCGTGATATGATCACTGTCCTAAAGTTGAAATTGCCCCGCTACGAACACACGGACTCCTGGCAAACCAACCTCCAGGTTTAACACGACAGTGACTCGCCGGTAAAGTACAGAGAGACAGTTTGAGAACGTTGTTAATATTGCCCAATAATAGAGAGTTTATTGGAGAGGAGGAGGAGAATTTCTGTGTATCAAAGTTGTGCCGTAAAGCAAGTATTTATAGAGACTGAACAACAGAATTGGAAAACTGACCAATCCTAAAATCGTGGAAAAAACGGTCATTAGTGGGGTAAGGGGGACGGTCCACTAACGGCTCAGTCAGGAGTGAAAAATGAATCGACTGATTCCTATAACAGTCATTAAAACTGTTCACAGATTTTTCTAATAAAAAATTAGTTAAGTTATTTCCCAAAGCCCACGGCCCACACCCCGACTCGAGATCAACGACAAAAGCCAACCATGTAACCAACTCAATAGGTACTAAGAACATAATCATTAATAAACCCATCACTCACCTCTTATTCTTCCTAAATGGGATCCCCAACCTTTCACATTCTTTTGAAACAACTTGAGTTTTTCTCTCACACTTAACAAAACTCCAACATTCCTCCCCCCCCATTTGGGCCTATCCTGGCTCGATCCCTAAGTAATTGGAGCCTAATAGGCTTTGGATTACATGATGATTTTCGCCAATAATGGAAAGGTGGATGAAGAACTGCATCTTATTGGTGTATCATTTGACTTGTTTTTGCACCATGCTGTAGTTAGTTTGCTCCTTCAATAAATCCACAAGAATCTGATATTTGTGAACTTATAAAGGCAAGTAAAATTCTTTAGACGAGATCAAAATGGGTTCATAACTGAAGTAAGATGGGTAACAATTACCTATTCGCAATTGTATCGGTATCTCAACTTAATGAAGGATTGTTTAGATGGATTTTTTTTTCGAAGTGGGGTTGGAATCTCAAACTTCCAAGCCTATTACAATATGACTGCTGAGTTCAGCACAAACTAATGAAAGGAACGGATATGCCTTAATGGGTAAAATTTATTGGAGGCCATCGATAGCGGCCTTACATTTTTGTATGAATTAGTGGAAAAGTGAATTTGAAAATGCGATGATTAATTAAATAAAAGCTTTATTACATTCTAAACATCAAGCCATATCCTCCTCCTCCCCCCCCCCCTAAGGCTTACAACAAATTAGGAGGCTGAAGTGAAGACCATAATGAGCATCCTAACTGGGAAATGAATTATTAAGAAAGATAAAAAGGTTTTGGGGGAAATGAACTAATTGGAGGTAGTTATTGTTAATTGTTTTCAATGGGTTATGATGGTTTAATATAGTGAGAACATGATAGTTAAACATTAACTATCGAGCTATCAACTATGCATGACGAAGATTTAACACCGTCAATCCTTAATCCACTGAAGCAGGAATTTTTTATGACCTCAGGGTACTAAAGGTGGAATATAAGGGTACTAAACTTGGACTAGGCTGAATCTCAGGGAGCTAAACTTGGAATCTTCCTGCCCTTTACATTGGTTTGTGCACATTGCTGTTGTGCAAACACACACCTTTTGACGACTTTGTTTCTTGTTGAAATGAACTTTCTTAATTAAGAAACACTCCCAGCATGAACTTTGGTTGTACATCAGATATAGTGCTTTTGCATATCTTTCATTTTGATTTCTATGTATTGTACACTCGTGCAATGTGAAATTATTGACCTTGCTTTTAAGCTCTGTAATGCATTGACTTAGGGGGAGGAGTGCTTTAGGAAATGCAATGAAGAAGTTAGGGAGTTAAAGGGGAAGACATTCTATAAATCGAGCACAATAGGGAGAGAGAGAGAGAGAGAGAGGGATTTATCCACAACATTGTTGAGAGTTTATTAATGTTAGTTGGGACAGGCCAAGCCTCTCGAAAACTTGTATTACCTTTGCTTTTCTGTAATTTCCTTTTAATCAATACAAATCCATATTTAGTCCTTAATCATTATTAATCCAGAATCAGGTATGGCAGTTCATTACGAGTTCCTAGTAAAATTCTGTAGATATGATATTCAATTGCATTTGGTCTTTCTTATTTTATGTAACTTTAATATACTTCCCGCGCAATTTAATCCTACTAACTATATTTACAGGGCTCAGGAAGCACTGGCTCATTCTTAACATCGTCATTCACACTGAATTGGAGTTCGAAAGATCTGATAATGAACAGTTCCTTGCATTCTAAATCAAAAGTTCACTCATCTCGAAGAGTAATTTTCATCTCTAGAGCCCAATTTCAAGAAACCAAATTAGTGCTCGTATAAATGTGATCACATGAATATTTCCTAATACAAGGAGGAAAGTTTGTGTGTAATTGTATGCATGTCTTAGGCTGTTAGCCTGTTACATAGGTTACGAGATTTAACTTTCCATCTGATATATAATTTCAATGTTAAATTATTCATCAATATCAGATTCATTTTTAAAATTTGATTACTGTTAGTTATGCAAATAGCTTGTAATTTGGCCTTTTCTTTGGAAGGTGAAGCACTGTTCTACCATCTCGGCTGTTGTGACTCATAATAACAAAACAATGGAAGCTACTGAAGTAGACGCAGAGAATTTGGGAATCCTACATGTGGATCCAACCTTAGAACCCTACAAAGATCATTTCAGATACAGATTGAAGAGATACGTGGATCAAACTCAGTTGATTGAGAAACACGAAGGTGGTATTGAGGAATTTGCTCAAGGTGAGATTTTTATTGGCACTGAAACAGTCCCACGAAAGTTCTTAACTATGTGAAGCACCACTTTTTGTGGTATCCGTGCTGTGATAAGGACAAAGTATTGAGTTAACTTGAGAACTATTAATTTTGTTAGATTCTTGTCTATAGCTTGGCTATGCTACTACTGTTACTGGAGTATTTCTTACAGATTCAGTTGTTTTTGCTGGATGTTTGCCTGCATAGGATACTTAAAATTTGGTTTCAACAGAGAAGAAGGGAGCATTGTGTATCGTGAATGGGCTCCAGCTGCTCAGTAAGTTTTTTTTAATTTGTGCGAATGATTTTAAACTGACTCTTGTCTGTAATTCTATTGTTTTTCAACCACTGATTTATCATCATTTTTCCCATTGATCTAGGGAGGCCCAACTTATTGGGGACTTCAATGGTTGGGATGGTTCCAACTACAAGATGGATAAGAATCAGTTTGGTGTTTGGAGCATTAGAGTTCCCGATTCTGGTGGAAAACCTGCTATTCCTCACAACACTAGAGTCAAGTTTCGGTTTAAGCATGGAAATGGAGTTTGGGTTGACCGAATTCCCGCATGGATCAGATATGCTACAGTAGACCCCACAAGATTTGCAGCACCATATGATGGTGTATATTGGGAGCCTCCTCCTGAGGAAAGGTACTAGTAGTATCCAAAAAGAATTGCACTTTCTTCAATCAAAGGAGTGAGATTTTGCTAACTCAGTTTTTTTATTGCTGATGCAAGCTACCAATTTAAGCATCCCCGTCCTTCAAAACCAAAGGCTCCTCGAATATACGAGGCCCATGTTGGAATGAGTAGTTCAGAGCCTCGTGTAAATTCATACCGGGAATTCGCAGATGAAGTTTTGCCTCACATTAAAGCAAACAATTATAACACAGTACAATTGATGGCAGTTATGGAGCATTCCTACTATGCTTCTTTTGGTTATCACGTGACGAACTTCTTTGCTGTGAGCAGTAGATCTGGAAACCCTGAGGACCTCAAATATCTAATTGACAAAGCTCACAGCTTAGGCTTACGAGTATTAATGGATGTTGTTCACAGCCATGCCAGCAACAATGTTACTGATGGT
Organism: Patellifolia procumbens; assembly: GCA_947645195.1. Taxonomy (NCBI): domain Eukaryota; kingdom Viridiplantae; phylum Streptophyta; class Magnoliopsida; order Caryophyllales; family Amaranthaceae; genus Patellifolia; species Patellifolia procumbens. The sequence continues at coordinate 74,701 of CANSGD010001495.1, read as the reverse complement.
TTGAATGGTTTCGATGTTGGGCAGAGCTCACAAGATTCCTACTTCCACACTGGAGACCGTGGTTATCATAAGCTATGGGATAGTAGGCTATTTAACTATGCAAACTGGGAAGTTCTCCGATTCCTCTTATCTAACGTAAGGTGGTGGCTCGAAGAGTACAGATTTGATGGCTTTCGTTTTGACGGAGTTACATCCATGTTATACCATCATCATGGAATTAACATGGGTTTTTCTGGGAATTATAATGAGTATTTCAGTGAGGCTACAGATGTTGATGCTGTGGTTTATTTGATGTTGGCCAATCGTTTGATACAGCATGTTTTGCCTGATGCTACGGTGATTGCAGAAGATGTTTCTGGTATGCCTGGATTATGCCGCCCTGTTTCTGAAGGGGGAGTCGGGTTTGACTATCGCTTGGCAATGGCTATTCCTGACAAGTGGATTGACTACTTGAAGAATAAGAAGGATGAAGAATGGTCCATGAATGAAATCATGTTTAGCCTGACCAATAGAAGATACACTGAGAAGTGTGTAGCTTATGCTGAAAGTCATGACCAGGTAGAAGTCCTTCCTTTTCAGTAGAATGTACTCCTCTTGGTAGTATTTTCTGTTTCTATTATTATTATCTTGGAATTGGAAGTTTCTGCTTACAATACCTTATTAATTTTTGGAATCAACTGCGGCGTATTAAAACCTTTTTTTTTATTACATACCATTACCTTTTGCTGAAAATTAAAATGTTGTAAATTGAGGATTTTCGATGCACGATCGAAATAACGGGAGGTAAAGCATTTAATATGGGGGAAATGTTTGTCATTGGCTGATTTGTTTTTCGGGCAAAAGATAGTGCAATTTAATAAAAAGGTTCATAATAGGTCGTGCTAACTGAAGAAGTTTTATTCGGTAGTTGATTTCAAAAGGTGACATACTGTAGGTAATTGTCAACAAATTTTCCTAACAATATTAGCATTTTTTAATGATACAGGAACTACAGCATTACTTGTTCAGAATCACTGAACAAGAGTAGTAATCATGTTTGTGTTTGTTGTAAAAGATTAAGTAATTTATCATATTGCTTTCTTTAAAAAACATTGTCTAATTATCTATGTTCCACGATTCTTACGCCTCGTTTCGCAGGCAATTGTGGGTGATAAGACTGTAGCATTTCTGCTAATGGACCAAGAAATGTATACTGGCATGTCCTGCCTGACAGAAGCTTCTCCTGTAGTTGAGAGAGGGATCGCACTTCACAAGGTTGCTTTGTTTAGTATATTTTCATTTGATTGAGGCCATTAATTTTCTTATGCTGAAGGCTGGATATTCTTTTTCATGATCCTGAATTTCTAATTGTCTAATTGTTCCACAGATGATTCATTTTATAACAATGTCTCTTGGAGGGGAAGGCTACCTTAACTTCATGGGTAATGAGGTAAGTAATTTTTGACCGATTGAGTTTTTTAGATAGCTGGTTCTACAGGGATCTTAGTAAAAGTAAGTTCCATTCTGTAAAAATAAGTTTAGTTCTTAGTACAAATAAGTTCACTTTAGTACAAATAAGTTCACTTTTAGTACAAATAAGTTCACTTCAGTAAAAATAAGGTTAAGTGGGTCTTAGTATTATTAAGTTTAATGTATCAGAATATGTTTGAGTTGTGATAGAGAAACATATTTGGAACGAAACCCTATCCCATTTGTATGCATCTATGTGATGGTTCCGTTTCCTTCTCCAATATTAATTTTACTTCCGTTGATGATTAGTTTGGCCATCCTGAATGGATTGACTTTCCTAGAGAAGGCAATGGTTGGAGTTACGAAATGTGCAGACGTCAATGGAGCCTGCTTGAAACAGATCATTTGAGATACAAGGTATGAAAACACAAAGCATAGGATATGATCATCTACTTTCTGTATCTATTGATTGTCATTGGTATTAAATAGACCTGGTTACTGGGCAGGTTTGGGCGGGTCAATAGCAGATCAAATCATTAGTGGATCACCTTGTTGCAGGCCGATAGTGTATCGAGCCATTCGGTTGTTTGGCTATTAGCGGTTAATAATGGGAGGACCAATAAATGAGCAAGGATATAGGGATAGGACTCATAGGAGAGAAAGAGAATGGAGCTCACATAAGCACTTAACCATACGTGAATTTTTTTGTACCATATCTTTTCTCTTGTACAGATATTTGACATAAAATCATGGCCCTGTATCGACCCTGTCCAGCATAGGGCTTATCCATTGGAGTCCCTACACAAGGAAAAACCCTTTTAACCTAAGCCAACTGTACACTCATGGGGCTAGCCTGTCCATTAACCAGGTTGAGCATCGTATGATTCATATCTTATTATTTTATTCACATTGTATCTTGTTTTCTACTGTTCAGTTCCTGAATGCATTTAATCGGGCCATGAATTTATTGGATGAGAAGTTTCCATTTCTCTCTTCATCAAAACAGATTATCAGCAGTGCAAATGAAGAAGACAAGGTACCAATACGAACTTCTAGCAATTCTTTTTTGAGCAGCCCTTGCGATTTTTTAGTTGAAGTCTACGCAAAACATCAATTTTACGTTGCACTGAAAAGTCGCAGTGAAAGAACTTGGATCTTTGTCATAATCTATGTTACTCGGACTCGGTTACTCATATCGAACACGAGTACTTGTGCAAGTGCGAAACTTGGCTATTTCATGAATGTTTTCTATGACTATGGCCCAAAATGAAGTGTCGAAGTGTCAGAACTCATGTCGGAGCGTAAAGCGAAGAGTTCGATAACATAAGTGATAAGACTCATAAAGATGATAATAGTTTACTTTTATCTATATCCATTTTACAGGTTATTGTATTTGAGAGAGGTGATTTGGTGTTTGTCTTCAACTTCCATCCAGAGAATACATATGACGGGTAAATTGATGTTTTGTGGCCTCATATCTTGAACAAATTTTCAACCTTTTTATCTTACGCAAGATATATATTTCGTCGTTTGTTTTTTTTAATATTTTGATGATTTATTCAAAAGTTTGCCTTTCGTAGCATTTGTTTGTTGCAATTTTAAGTTATCATATGCAGCTACAAAGTTGGGTGCGACCTGCCTGGAAAGTATCGTGTTGCACTTGATAGTGATGCATTGGACTTCGGGGGAAGAGGACGGGTAAGGACATAGGATCAAAAAAACTGTTTAAGTTGAACTCCATACTGTATAAGGTTTTCAAACAAGACCACTTAGTATACTTATCATTCAAAATTACAATTTGACCTTTGCTTGCCCAATAATAACCAATTGTAGGTGGGTCATGATGCCGATCATTTCACAAGTCCTGAAGGAATACCAGGTGTTCCCGAGACGAATTTCAACAACCGTCCCAATTCTTTTAGAGTACTAGCACCAGCTCGTACATGCGTGGTATGTGTGTACTTCTTTTACCCTCAAGCATTGGAAGATAAGAAACATGTTCCATTCTGCTTGTTTACCGCTCCACCAGAAAAGAACACCCCACCGTTCAATAATATGCGACTGATCTATAAGTCATAAAAACATCAAAAACTAGTTGCTTATAGATGAAATCTTATTCGCCAGATTGATGGCCGGTTGCTGTGTTGTTCAAACAAGTTCTGAAGGCCAAAAGCAGAGTTTGGGAATAAAAATAATTTGATTTTGTAATTATTAAAAGGAGTAATCATAATATTCTATGCAACCGATGTATATCCTACATGATGCAACCAATTCCTTGTTAACCAGTGGAATGGCTTTAGTATGCTTTTAGTTTATTGCCAAGTTACACTGTGGAGCCCTTGTATAGAAAATCTTCAATGATGAACTGGTATCTCGTGCTTCCTTTCCTGGTTTTGTTGAGTTGGAAATTATTATGTTCATTCCACAAAGTATGACCATTTTCTTACCATTTAAGTATATTGGTTTGATAGGCATATTACAGAGTAGAAGACGATCTAGAAGAGAGTGTCTCATCCTCTATAATCGTTGCCAATAGTCTAGAAGAAGAAGAAGAGGCAGAAGATAGCTCCGAGCTCGAAGAACCAGCTCCTCTAGAAGAAACTGCCGGTCCAAGCATAGAGGATGCTCCATCAACAGAAGAGGAGGTCGATATCGGGCTCCCGGATGCCACAGAAATTAAACCCTTCACAGCATGCAACTATAAAGTCAATATACCTCTTCTGCCATCCATGCACTATCCATTCGTTCGCGGTTACCTTTTCTCAGCGTAATTGAGTAAGTTGTTACATGCCAATGTAAATTGAAGTTCCGTTATGTAATCATGGAATGAATAATTCAAATCTAAGAATTTTGTTACCAATATGCAATTCTGAAATGTATCACAAATAATGTAGAGCATCAGGAGGTTCTCATGCAATGAGTGAGGTTGGAAATATTACATCCCAAAAGTTTGATGTATCTTCTCAGACTTGAAGGGTGTGTCGAACATTATAGTGTAATGAGTCTAGTTTTCCTATGTGGTTATACTAGAAGATATTTAGTGTACACAATTTCAGAGGCCTCCCAACAGGAACTCATCACTAGTCGCGAGTCAGATTGCGAACCGTGACCGGCTTGGTCGCGACAAGATTCTGCTTCGTTGCGTGTTATTTTATGTGAACGAAATCTGTCCGTTGAGTTATGGACGGTTGCCTTCTAATGGCGCTTGGATGGTTCTTAATCCATGTTTAGAGGGTGACGCTCGTGATAACTACTACGAAATTAAGGGGTTATTAAAAACAACCTTGCCTCACACATCAATGGATAAGAAAACACAAACTTGCTTGCTTGAGGAAAAGTTGCTGTCATTTTTTTGAGTGTTCACCCATAAACTCTAAATACAGTACATAGGTTCTTGTTTCATCTTTGAAGATTATCAACGTGTGTTGTTCTCCCCATTGTATATCACGGGTTATTTCGTGTTAACCCGGTGATTATAGAGAGGCAAAATTAAACTAATAGGAAAGCGTAGTTTTCGTGTCTTGGTGGTGTATTTGGTTCCCTTGTCCATCTTACATTTAACAATCTATTAGTTTAAATTTATGTTTTCACTCAAAGACATGACTTTCAACTTCCAAAAGCTGGACAAGTTCAAGTAGTCCGTTTTTGGTGCACCTGGGTGCATGGAGCACCGTCCACTTGGTATTGATGTCAGCATTTCAGACCTCACATCATCACTGCTACACAAGCAGGGCGTACAAAAAAGAAAACTCAAAAACTATCAGAAAGAACATATGGTGAACATTAGGAGAACAAAACACGAATAACATTTACTTGAAACAAAAAGAACAAAATACGAATTTCAAAAGAACAACATACTTTTTTAAAAGAGAAGGTATTGGGTCAGACGCGTCCGACCATAACATTTGGTCGGACGACTTTCAGTTGGTTTCAATATTTTTTCAGTTGGTTTCAATTTTGTTTCAGTTGGTTTCAATTTTGTTTCAGTTGATCTTTTTTCTTTCAGTTGGATGTCTTTTAAGTTCAGTTACTTATCTTCTTGTTTCATTTACATGTTTTAGTCTAACTGAAAAGAAAACTTAAGTAAATGAAACAAAATAAGTTATAAATGAAAGCAAATTAGAAGCAAATGAAAAAAAAGATGTAACTAAAACATACCTTCATCAATAACTAACCAACTGAACTATTAAAACAAAGCAACTGAATGTATTTTCACTTCATATCATCTTCTCCAAGTACTGGCCAAGAAGCCCTGCAACAACCAAGTATTGGCCTTCGGTGGAAAGGATATCATCTTCTCCAAGTGTACTCGGTTCATATCATCTTCTCCAACTGAGAAGCACCGCACTCGACTCGTGAAGAAGGAGAACTCACTGGCTGTCTGCGGCGGCGGCGGAGGAAGAAGATGAAGAAGAAGCGGCGCCGTTCTCGCGGCTTCGTCCGACGAAACATATTGGGTCAGACCGTCTGACCTAATAGTTTCACTTTTAAAAAGAACAACATATGAAACCAACATACTTTTTTTTGTAAAGAACAAAATAGGAAATTTCAAAAAACATAAAAAATAAAAATAAAACTCCGACAATTTTAAAAGAACATTTACTCAAAATAAAAAGAACAAAATACGAAATTTCAAAGAACAAAATACTTTCTTATAAAGAAAAAAGACGAAATTTCAAATGTAACATTTCGCTACAAAAAAAAATTTAAAAACTGTAAATTTTAAAAGAACATTTCCTTGAAATGTAAAGAACAAAGTATGAAAAATCGAAAAACAAAATATTTTTTCATCAAAAGAACATTATGCATTAACTAAAGGAACATTAAAAAGTAAAAAGTAGGTGTCAATTGAAAAGAACATATAGGAATAACTAAAAAAAAACATACGAAAATAAGCCAAAAAAGATAACAAAAAATATTTATAAGAACAAAATGTATGACCAAGAAGAACATTTGTTGGAGCACAGGAAACGTAGGAGTGAGGAGGAGAGAGAGTAGAGAAACGCCGATGAAGGTTGCCCGAGACGCCAGTCTCCGGCGAACGTGGCCTGACGGACAACGACCCTAGCCGCCGGTTTGCTTTGCCCTAGCACCGCCGACCGTTTTACCCTAGTCTTGGTGTACGAAAAATGTCACTAGGCCGAGGGTGGGTTATCATCGATGGCAAAAGAATATACATTTCTATTTAACAACTTTGAATGTGGTTTACGTGCTCACAACACCCATGCCAGTAATGTCACGAGACGGATATCGTTGGGAGACTAAAATAGGAGGACGAAGTGGGAGAATGATGACTACATTTGTTGGGGTCACATCCTTAACGCTACTTCTGAGGCTTTGTTATCAGGTAATTATAACTTTCATGTAGTCATCTATGTAAGTGTAACATTTTTTCAATTAATTTTAATACTAAGAATTAATATATCACCATTAGATGTAATGATAACAAAAGTAAACCTATAGAAAATAAAATACTAAAAGTATGGGTCAAATCAAGTTTGGGTTACTTATGGGTTCAAGTGAGCATCGGTTCGGGTCGATTCGCTTCAAGGTAACTTCGGTTGTCGGGTAAACATTGGGTCAAACTAGCTAATTTTGGATCGTGTTTAAATCAGTTTTGTTTGATCGGATTTCACAACCGTTTTCAGGAGTGAAATTGGGTCATTTGGTTCGAGTCATTCAGATGGGATCATTATTGCCAAGTCTAGTTAGAAGGAGGTACATGAATAGGCCAGTGTAAATACAAAGTGTTATATATAAATTAGGAGGGAGTAACCAAAAATTATGAAGTAAAATTTGTAAATACTCCTAAGACAGTCTAATACATTTATCCTATACCTATATACAAAAGGAGGAAATGGTCAACTAAGTCAATTTTTTGTAGTAATTTTTGTTATTCCAATTTTACCCTCCATATAACAATTAGAAGGTGGTGAAGTATCAACTTATATTGTAGTGATTTTAACTATTTTCATTTTACCCCCTATTAAAAATTATCCTATATCCATATAAAAAAGAAGGAGGTGGTTAAATGTTAAGTAATAACTTTTTGTAGTGATTTTTATAAATCCTATATTACTCCTTCTTACAATATTAATTTAGAATTTTGGCGTTTTTCATATTAGTAATTTTTATAAGGGAAATCATATGAGGTAACCTGTGTTTTAGATATACTCTTACGTTTGCAGGTGTATCTCCACTCTCAAGTAACACTCAACTTTGTAAAAATTTAAAAAACTTAACGAATTTAGAGATAACTTTATAGAGATTTGTGTAACCCACATTTTCTTTTCAAAATTTCATGTACATAAAAAGACTTTTCGTCTATGACAATTCTTTCGAGAAATTTTAAATTTTAATACAAGGTCATACAAATGCAAATTTTGAAAGGAAATATGAGGCACAGATTTTTACCTATGTAACATCATCTCCACGTTCTTTAATTTTTAAAGTTCTATAATTTAGAAGTTACTTGAGATAGACATACAAACGCGATGGTTACATTAGAAATATGACTTAAACATAGGGCGACCTCATATAATTCCCTTTTATAATTCCCATATTATTCCTTATAGTAATATTAGTTCGGAATACTGGCCTTATATACATTGTTTGCTTTTATTTGTATTGTTGTTTCATTGAGTTCCTAACTTAACTTTATCAGAGAGAGGGAATATTTTGTTAACAACTTATATTAATTAGGCTACATTTACGGAAGCTTATTATTCAATAAATTGTGATTGATGGTGTTATAACGTTATTGTCCTCTTTTTCCTTTCCCTGTATGTATATAGAATCATAGGTTTCTATCTCATAGAATTCTCTTTTTCCTTTGCTTGTATATATATAGATTGAATGTCAATAACGTCTATATTTTTTCTATTTCTTATGTCATATTTCCAATACCTTTTTTAAAAGCATAAGTGTATAAACTCATTTTATAATATTGAACTACATAGAAACCATGTGCAACGCACGTGCCATTTACTAGTTTTGAAAAAAAAAGGAGTATTGTAGTGGCATGTAAATTATATATAGTGTTATTCTCCCTCCATCACATTTAATTTGCTAGATATTGATTTTTTTAGCATAATTCATATTGCAACTTTGTTTGGCTATGAGTTTATATACGTAATGAAAAACATATTCGTGTGAGATTTTGTTTAATTTGTCTCAATGTGTATTTTCAAATATCTAACTTTCTAATTTTTTTCCTATACCTAATTTGAGATCTTAGTTTTTGAAATCACATATCTCGAAAACTTTGTAAAAACAAATGTAGATTATAAATTGAGTCTATTTACTTGGGAATCTTATTTTCCTTACAAATAATCCTATCTTATTGGGCTTGACATAAAATATCTACACTTTAAGAAACAATCTAGAAAATCATATGGAATAACCCTTGTAGATTTGCTTATTGTAAAATAGAGTGGTTTTAAAAGATCAACATTATTAATGATTCCAGTTCACAATGGGGCTTATTGAATAGGAAAAATTGGCAATAAATACCTAGGTTTAACCTCTTTTTTGAAATAAATATCTAAGTCCTTTATTATTCTATATAAATAACACACTTGCTTTATTTTTTTTTCATGGAATCAATACCAACTAACGGTTTTGTCCAAAAACTTAATAGAATTTAACCTAACTGAACATATATTCATTTCATAGGACCCACTTTTAATTTTTCCTCCATTAATTCAATACATAAAATCTCTTCATTAGCCCTTCACCGTCCACAATACACTTCTTTCTCCTCCCTCAATTACTCATTTGATTGTTAGTCATCTTCTCCATTTTCGATTTTTTTTCCACCATTTTTAGTGCTGCTATTTCTTATCTCTCTCTGTCACACTCTAATCTTCCAAAATCCTTGGTAATTAGAGTGTGTTAATTGCTTTTTAGTTTAATCTAGTACATTTTGAGGAGTAACTTTAGTTGCGCAAATGGAAAACAAGAAGGGTATTCATGGCAAATCTCTAGCAATTGACGAATCAGCCAGGTAAACATCAGAAAACTTGTAACAATAAAACCTCCTTTCCAGGTTAGCAGTAGTGTCAGACTTGAGTAATTTCGCTTGAACGCAACACTTGCATTTTACAACCATCCTATGGAAAAGAAATTGACAAACTTTAATCACCTCAAAATGTAATTCAAACGCAATTGCAATAAAGAAAAACCCTACCGACTTAAAATTTCACAAAAAAACTGAAACCTTTTATGTAAATTTGCCCTAATCAAACCACTTCCATAAACCCTAAACCAACAAATAAAAAACCCTAATCAGCGAAAAAAGATGAACAATTTAAAAATTGGAGAAGATTTACCTTCAAAGCTTCAAATTTTGAGCCAATTTGCTTTTACTTCACCTTCGATTTTAGCTCTGACATGGGAGGAAGATGAACTGAACATGAGAGTTGGAGAAATGAATGAGATTAAGGGTAGTTATATCTAATTGATGTTGTGGGACACTTTAAAAAAATTAACAATAAATCTCTGTTAAGTTAGGCCAAACTCCGATACGTTTTTTGGCAAACCGTTAGTTGGTATTGATTTCAAAAAAATGAAGAAAATGTATATTTATATAAAATTAAAAAAAAAAGATTTTTTTCAAAATAGAGGTTAACTTAGGTATTTATTGCAAATATTTCCTTTTTACTACTATCCGATCCCTTACTCTAGCTTGATAACCCAATGGTACACTCCAAGACTATTTTTTTGCTCAAATAGCCTTAGGTGTACTATAAGCATCAGAACATGATACTTCCAAGACTATTTTGGCTCAAATAATTTTAGGTGTACTTTTAATATATCCAAATATATAAAATACATGATAACCTATCAAATCAACGGATCGGACAATTGAAGATCACCTCCTTTAAAAGAAGATTTGCATACTCTAATACCAACATGGTAATTCGGGCAGTGATTGCATTACCCATTCCGACTTCCACCCGTGCCAAAACTCATTCTGAATAAGAAAAATTCCCGTCAAAAATACAAAAATAGTTAAAATAATCTGAAGCCGTCGGATTAATTTGACCGTTACACACGCTCCTGCTCCTTTAAAAATTCGAACAGCCGCCCGTTATCACTGTAATACAATACAATACAATACTATAGAGTATAGACTATAGTTTTATTATTACTCCCATTCATTTCATATCACCAACAACATCAAACCATATCAAAAACCCTAACACAAGAATCAGTAAAACTGATTATATTTCTCAAGGTAAATAATCATCCCTCTTTTTTTGCTCTTCAATCAATTTTTAATTTTCAATCTTAAATTTTGATTAATTTCTTCCCATTTCTTGTTGGGTTTGCAGGATGAAAACTGATCGGAAACCACCGCTTGCAAAATCTCCGATGAGGCTTCGTGGTCGTCGGAATTTGCGACCACCCACCACAAATACCCCTCTTCGTACACCTGGTATTTTTCTTGATAAACCCTTTAATTATTTGCAAGATTTTATTTTGGTAGGTTTATGGTATTGTTTATATTTGTCAATTTGAGACTTTGGAATAAACCCAATAGTATAGAACTATAGATTATCTTGTATTTCCTCTCTTTTGAGATTATCTTGCAAATGTTGAAAATAATATGTTTTTGAGTTCCTGTGTGTTGTTAATCAGAAGTGAGGCTGTAAATTTCTTGGAATTTCTCTCTCTCTTTTATTTTTATCTTGTGGGTTATAATTATCTTGAAAATGAAATGCTAAAGTGATAGATTCAGTAAAATAGTATTAGGGTATAGTATTATGGATTGCTTATTTGAGTTGCACAATCAGAAATTAGTTCAATAGTTTAATTTGGGGGTTTCGACATTCGAGTGATGCCGCTTGTCTCAATATAGGTCCCCAATACGATCTTTGTACTCAGTTCATCTTTATTTAACTTGTATTTACGGAATGCTTATCTGAGTAGCAGAATCGAAATTTAGTTCATTAGCTTCAATATTTAGATGTGCGATGAAGAGGGGAGTATAGGATTATTGTAATTTGAGGGTATCTAGTAACGCCGTTTGTCTCAATGTAGGTCCATAGTACGTCTTTGAACTCCGTTCATCTTGTTTTTTTTTTTCCAGTGTTATTATAGCGTTAATGACGAAACTCCATATGAAAAAATGGAACTTAAGCTGGTGTACTGATATTAAAATGCTAGAAAATCCTAGGCACTAATTATTTTCCCAAGTTAATTAGAATTGGATTTGTAAATTCCCTAGAAAATGTCTTGTAATGGGTGCATTTTTGTTTTCCAATGTTATTGCAGCAACCAAACTTCAGATGAAGGAATCAGAGATTAGGCCAGAATACCACACAGTTTCTTGTGAAATGAGGGCTTTAGCAAAGATTGTTCAAGACGAACTTGGCGCAATGAATGCTAAAAACACTGAATTTGTGAGTTATGGATCATCAATTAGTGGTAGTAATCTGTTTGAAAGGGGTCGACTTTACGAGGTTTATTCAGAGAGAAGGAATGAAAGGCTAAGGAAAAAATTGAGTGAAACAGGGGATGATGAGCCAAAAACTGCTTATAATTTGGGTGTTAAAGTTGATTCTTCCAAGAAAAAAGATTCAAAAAAGAAGTCCGAGAGCTTGAAAAAGTCGATGATGGCAGCGACATACTCTGTCGATCGAAGCCAGCATCCGAGGTACGCGTTGAGGAGTACCACCAAGAAGCCTCCTCTTCCAGTATCAATGAGTTTCGAAGAGAAGCCAACAACGCGAAAGACCCCTAGTTTAAGAACTAGGAGAAAGTGAGCGACAGGAGGTTATAATTTGTCATGTTAAATTTGACGATGAGAGGAAAAATTACGGACAATGATGTTTGTAGTCCATCAATGGTGGACATTTTTTTTTTTTTTTTGAAGTATTGAGCAAATTATATAACTTGATGGAAAATTGATGACATTTTTTTTTTTTAAATTCTCCGCCATGATGAATGATGATGCAAAATTTGAGTTAAAATCACAAGCACTTAAACTTTTGGATTTTTCACCAATAAGGACATGTTAACTTTTTTTTTCATCATTTGGGACTTCATCTCCCTTTTTAGGTCAAACTTTTACCATTGTGAGTTAAGAAGTTGGGTCCTTGAGTTAAACGATGAATAAAAATATTTTTTTATCTTCACAAATTAATAATCGAATAAAATTTTCATTTTTAACTTTTTAGCCAAATTAAACTTTTTTTGCTCCTAAATGCAATCAATATCTTCACTGAATACATCTCAACAATTCAATAGCATGTATAGTACATGAAAACATACTTCATTGCAAAAATCACACCCCAAAATACCCAAAATTTAATAAAAATCAACCCATAACTCCCGAAATAAATTGTATGCAAAAATTTACAACAACAATCAACCAAAAAGGAAATCATACTTTACATCTATTCTCAAATTTTGATTTCACAAAAATTTCAAATTCACTATATTCCATTTAAGAAATCTTATAATCAAGTAAGAATTTTTTCAGATATATTAGAGAGTAAAAGGGAAATCATACTTTACACATCTAGTCTCAAATTTTGATTTCACAAAAATTTCAAATTCACAATATTTGATTTAAGAAATCTTATAATCAAGTAAGAATTTTTTCAGATATATTAGAGAGTAAAAGGAATCTTTTATATTGTTTTTATTTGCGATTCTCTCTATGTGTTTGTGTTTGTAGGAATTAGCTAGCAATAGTGATTTTGAGTTTCTGAACTTTTCCCGATCAATAGTTGTTTTGTGTTCGTGATGGTAGGAATGATCTTATGGTGGTAGATGCTACAAATTGTAAATGAGGGAAATAAAACTTTGATGAGAGTAGATAGTGGAGGGAGAAAGACAAAAGAGGTGAAAATTAGAGGAGAGAAAAAATTACAAGTAACTACAAATGGGTAATTAAATATGCAAAAGAAAAGGAAAAAGAAAGTTCTTAACCGTAGGGAGTTAGAGCAGGGTTACTTGGCCGAATTTTCAACAAAGGGTCCTTAAATGTGGAAAGAAAGTTACAGGTCTTAACCGGTGAAAAACCCAAAAGTTTGGATCCTAGTTGTATGGTTACCTCCAACGGCTCCAAGTAATTTGATGGAATTAGATCGTGTTTCCGTACAGGGCTAATTGCATTTTCACCGCCCTAAAAAAACCAAGCGCCACCTTGCTTGCACATAATTGCCCCTTTTATTGAACAAATTATGCATCGCACTGTTTTCTTAGTTTTTTTATAAAAAAATATGAAATCAATCATTTAAAAAAAATCTATTTTGTGATATAAATTAACACTCTTTAAAGAAATTTTAACTTTTAAATAAATACAAGGAGCATGTGAAAGACATGTCGTCACCTATATGGAGGTGTGTTTTCTACATGCCTTAACTTAGGTAAATGCGTGTTTTCTACATGCCTCCGTCTAGGTGAAGGCATGTAGAAACCATGTCCCTGCCTAGGTAGAGGCATATAGAAAACATGTCTCGTGTATTTTTTTTTCATTCTAAAAGAAGGTAATTATGAACAAAATAAATTTATCTTATAAAATGGCTACTTTCATATAATTTTTAAATTAAAATCTAAAAAAGTTTTAAATTTATCTTTTTACGAATAATAAATGTACTTGTGAATTTAAAATTTATTTAAATATAAAGGTATTTAGGGAAGTTGGGTAAAACGTAGCGCGATACCGGGTATTTCAGAGCGAATGTTTAGTCGTTCGGCGAGTTTTGATCTGTATCAAAAGACTTGTCTTTGTTAGAAACTTTCTAAAAATGGGGATACTAGTTAAGAAGAATTGTTAACCACTACCTAATAAATTCTCACTTTTTTTAGAAGAACACTTTTCATATCATGCATACCACAAGAAAGCATACACCTTCTGATATCACCGGTTTCACTAGGCTTTACTACAGAGCTAATTTTTTCCTCATCACTCATAACACAGTTGAAATCCCCCATTATAATCCAAGGGGTAACACAACCTGTAGCACAACTTTCTAAATCCTTTCTTAATAGTTGTCTACTTTGAGCATCATTAAAAGCGTAGATAATTGTATAGTAAAAGACTTGATACGTGTTGTTACGCCATGAAATTTATGTAGCTACTGGTGCAGGTTAAAAATCATTGCAGCTATGAACTCCCAGCTTGAGACCTCCAGCTAAGAAAATCCAGCTTGAAGTTCACCAGCTAAGGAGAATCAGCTAAATACCACCCAACTAAGGGAACACAGCTCTGATTAGGAAGACGTTACAAATCAAGACATCAAAGCCTGAAGATCCGCATAAGAATAAAAGCCATAATTACAAAGGCAATAAAGAGCAAGGATCGTTCTCAGCAGCATTAATGGCAGATATAAATAAGGATTTGAGAGCTGTTTCAAGACATGGCTGGGTTCAAACGTATACATTCTTCTTAGTTATATATACACTTGAAATGATTGTATAGAGCCACAAGTTCATACGCTTTAGCAATTATATATCAAAATACGAGCATTGTTCTATTAGCTTACAAATTACGAATTGCTTAGTTACAAAGGCACTAGGGCTGTAATCAAAAGTATAGTGGATTGGTGGACTCAAAGCCACCCGCGGTTTTTCCCTTATTCCACGGGTTTCCGCGTCACCATCTCTGGTGTCTTGTCTCTGTCTTTATTTTACTTTACTTGTTCATCCTAGCTGTACTTAGCAGCTTCCAGTAACCTGGTAGAATCCTAGCTGTAGCTCCCAGCTAAGTTTTCCTTAGCAGAATTTGGCATAAACAGTTTGGCGCCCACCGTGGGGCCTACAGCTAGATTTCATATCTAATCTTTCATAATCAATCCCTTCTCAAAAAGAAAAACACCCAACTTCAAATGGCCGAATTCACTCCCGAGCAAATGAGAGAAGCTCTAGCATCTCTGCAAGAGGCTCAGACGAAATCCAATGAGATCATTGGAAACTTACAAAAAGAACTAGAATCAGTTAAGAGCAACGCTAAGAAGTCCTCACGACGACCTCCTGGTATGGCACCTCGAATTTTGGAGCTGGATGACTCAGAAGCTAGTGCTGATGAAGACGCTGAGGAAATACCAGAGCAACCCCACCAGGAGGAGTTGGATCCCACAGCTTCGAAGCTGGCTCTCCCTCAAATCCCAGAATCTGAAAATGATGCGAATGCTAGCAAAGATGCTAGGGGCACCTACACCCGTAGCTGAGGAGACCCCTGATGGCTTTACCAAGTCACCTTTCGTGGAAGAGATAGCAAGAGCCATGATTCCAAAGAAGCTGCACCTAGGCCCGTTTGGTAAGCTGTATGATGGAACCACAGATCCATACGATCACGTGAACCAGTACAAGCAGAAGATGTGGACCCTTCCTATCCCAGAAGGCCTCCTTGAAGCTACAATGTGCAAATCCTTTGGCGCCACCTTAGGTGGACCTGCCCTACAATGGCTTATAACCCTCAGGGCTGGTACTATCCCTAACTTCTCTGTTCTTATTAACAAGTTTTATCAGCAGTTTGCTAGCAGCAGGGTGCTGGAGAAACATACAGGCGACTTGTACCGCATTAAACAGAAAATAGGTGAAGCTGTTCGCCAGTATCTGGACAGGTTTAACAGGGAAATGATTTCTGTTAAGAACCTGGACATCCCCACAGCTATCGAAGCGTTCCGGAGAGGTTTGATACCTAAAACCCGCTTGTATTATGAACTAACCAGGTATCCTTGTAGTACCTTTGAGGAAGTCAGGGCTAGAGCTATGGCTGAGATCCGCGTAGAAGAAGATGATGCATCCAGGTATGGAGGAGAATCTAGCTACGAAAGGAAAACTCAGAGTAACAACAACAACAAAAGAAACGATTGGCGTCATCAGCCATACCAGAAGCGTGATCAAGCTAGCAGCGTAGCTAGAGAAACTCCCCCGCAAACTTAACAACGCGGATTTTCCTCCTTTATCTTCCTATTGCTTTAATGTTGATGCAGGAGGTGTGGTGAACGCGTTGGAGAAGCTAGGCTCAGCAGCTAGGTGGCCCAGGAAGGCTGACAAACCTGATGGGCGAAAAGACAGTTCTCAGTGGTGCAGCTACCATGGAGACCATGGCCATCTAACTGAAGACTGCAAGGCCCTCAGGAAAGAAGTAGCTTGGCTACTGAAGAAAGGCTACCTGGAACATCTGATGGGGAAGAAGGGTCAGAGAGATGAACCTAGCAAGGATGGCAACAGCAAACCAACTGGGCCACCACCTGATCCAACACATGACAAGGTGGTCAACTTTATCTCAGGAGGCTCAGAAATTTGTGGACTAACCTATTCTGCAGCTAAGCGGTTCGCTAGGGAAGGTCCCAAATCCGCTCCTATCCAGCATAGGATCAAGGACGAACAAGAGCTTTGCAGCATGACCATCAGCTTCGAAGAAGAAGAGGAAGCTGAGGAAGCTGATCATCACGATGGACTAGTCATTTCCCTCACAATCAACAACTGCTTGATCAAGACAGTGTTGGTGGATAATGGAAGCTCAGCTAACATCATATTCAAGAATGCCATACAAAGCATGGGGCTACGTGACGAAGATATCATCAGAAAGTCAACAGTCCTGTACGGCTTCAACGGAGAACCAACCATCACCATTGGTCAAATCACACTGCCAACCTACGCGAAAGGAGTCAATCTGCAAACCAGGTTTAGTGTCTTTGATTGTCCTTCAACTTACAATGTTATTATGGGTACATCTTGGATTCACAGGATGAAAGGTGTGCCATCCACCTATCATCAAACCATCAAATTTCCTACCCAATGGGGAGTACAAGAGATCAAGGGGGACAGGAAGGTAGCTAGGGAATGTTACAGCATTTCTCTCAAACCCAAGAAGGAGGACATCTAGCAATTACAGCAGCATCCTGCACCCAGCAGACCCGAAGAACAGGATATAGAGGAAGTGGTGCTGGATCCTGCAAAGCCAGAACAGACGAAACAGGTTGGAGCATCCCTACCACCAGAGGAGAAAGCCAGGATCATCAAGTTCCTCAAGGAAAACATCACCTCCTTCGCATGGACGCATGAAGACATGGTTGGAATTGACCCTTCTATTTGCACCCACAAGCTGAATGTGGATCCCCACCACAAATCTATCAAGCAAAAAAGAAGGAAATTCGCACCTGAACGCAACCTGATCATTAACGAGAAAGTGGAAAAATTGCTGCAAGCAGGTAAGATTAGGGAAGTAAAATATCCTGATTGGCTAGCTAACGTGGTTGTGGTAGGAAAGAAGAATGGCAAATGGCGAGTCTGCATTGATTTCACCGATTTAAACAAAGCTTGCCCCAAAGATCCATTCCCCCTACCTCACATTGACGCCCTGGTAGACGCCACAGCTGGCCATGAAAAGGCTCACGTTCCTAGATGCTTACTCAGGTTACAACCAGATTTTGATGGACCCAGAAGATCAAGAGAAAACGACTTTCATGACTGAAAGAGGTATATATTGCTATAAGGTTATGCCATTTGGTCTAAAAAATGCAGGTGCTACCTATCAGCGCCTAGTAAACAAGATGTTCGAAAAGCAGCTTGGGGACACAATGGAGGTCTATATCGATGATATGCGGGTCAAGTCCAAGCAAGCTGGGGATCATGTATCTCACCTGCAAGACACCTTTGATGTCCTGAAAAAGTACAACATGAAGCTGAACCCAACGAAATGCTCGTTCAGAGTACCAGCTGGCAAGTTCCTAGGTTACATAGTAACACAAAGAGGAATTGAAGCTAGCCCAGATCAAATCAGAGCACTCATCAATATCCAGTCTCCTAAGAACCTGAAAGAAGTTTAGAAGCTGACAGGAAGAGTAGTAGCGCTCAATCGCTTCATCTCCAGATCATCAGATAAGTGTCATCTTTTTTATCATGTGCTTAAGAAAAATAAAGGTTTTGATTGGACTGCAGAACACGAAGCTGCTTTACAACAGCTTAAAGCGTACCTAGCTACACCACCCGTACTTTCCAAACCAAAGCCAGGTGAGACTTTACAGCTTTATCTAGCTGTGAGTAGCACAGCTGTTATCGCGGTACTAGCTAGGGAAGCTGACAACCAGCAGCTACCCGTGTATTATATCAGTAAATCTTTACTTGATGCAGAAACCAGGTACACTTCTCTGGAAAAATTAGTATTAGCTTTATATACAGCTTCGAGGAAACTCCGACACTATTTCGAAACTTATCCTATATGTGTTATGACTAATTATCCTATAAAAGCTGTGTTACGCAAACCTGAATACACTGGCAGGATTAGCAAATGGGCTATATCACTTAGTGCTTATGACATCAGGTAGCAACCGCGAACGACTATAAAATCACAAGCCCTAGCCGATTTTGTGGCAGATTTTAGTCCTAACCTAACTGCTTCAGCAGATGAGGAAGTACGGCATATTAATCAGGTAACCCCTACAGGTAGTTGGAAGCTATTTGTAGATTGTTCTTCCAACTTTAGAGGAGCTGGACTAGGTATAGTCCTAAAATCGCCACAAGGGGACATGATAGTACGATCTATTTGTTGTGATTTTAAAGCTACTAACAATGAAGCCGAGTACGAGGCTTTGATTGCAGGTATGACTGTGGCTCAAGATCTGGGGGTAACCAGGTTGCAAGTATATAGTGACTCTTTGCTTATAGTTAGCCAGGTAAAAGGAGAGTATGCAGCTAAGGATTCAAAGATGTCTCTATACCTGGAGCTGGTCAAATCAAAGATGTTGCTCTTTCAAGAGTTTACAATACAACAGGTACCAAGGGATCAGAATACGAAAGCTGATGCACTAGCTAACCTGGGTTCCGCACTTAGGAATTGCAGCTTCAGCAATGTCCCTATCGCTCACTTAGCTGCGCCAGCTATTAACAAAGAGGCAAGCAGTATACTTAGCATTGGTAACGAGACAGGTGCTGATAGCTGGACAAAGCCACTATTGAATTACCTAGAAAGAGACATACTACCAGATGACAAGCTGGAATCAAGAAAGATACGCATGAAAGCTAGCAGGTACCAGGTAATAGCTGGAGTCTTGTTTAAATGTGCAGCTAAGCAGGACATTTTGCAGAGATGCTTGGAGAAAGAACAGTGGGAAGCTACCCTCAAAGAATTTCATGAGGGAGAATGCGGCTCACATACAGCAGGAAGGAGCTTGTCTAACAAGATCTTATCCTACGGTTATTATTGGCCAACTATGCGTAGGGACGCCAAGAGGTACATAGCTAGTGTGAAAGTTGTCAAAAGCACGCAGATATGGTACATAAACCTTCCGAACCATTACACCCCACGTTGACACCCTGGCCATTCATGAGGTGGGGCATGGACATAGTGGAAAAGCTGCCAGCTGCGCCAGGTCAAAAAGTATATATGTTGGCCTTGACTGACTACTTTTCTAAGTGGATCGAAGCTGGTGCGTTCCAGCAGGTAAGAGATAAAGAAGTGATTGCCTTTATACATACTAACATCATTTACAGGTTTGGAGTACCTAGTGAAATTGTATGCGACAATGGGTCACAGTTTATAAGTGATAAAACAAGGCAATTTTTTCACGAATGGAACATCAACCTGGTAACATCAACACCCAGGTAACCTCAAGCTAATGGACAAGCTGAGTCCAGCAACAAGGTAATCATCAACGGCATCAAAAGGAGGTTAAAAGCCAAAAAAGGTAAATGGGTGGAAGAGCTGCCTAGAGTCCTCTAGGACAACAGGACAACACTTAGAGGAGCAACAGGACGGACCCCTTTCTCATTAGTCTATGGTTGTGAAGCTGTATTACCAGCAGAAGTAGCTGTACCTACTGCCAGGTATGGGCTCTTAACCTCTGAGCTAAATGACTCTGAATTATCTTATGATTTAGATACCATAGAAGAGCTGCGAGACAGCGCACTGGTCAGGATGGCTGCTCAGCAACAGATTGTGGACCGCAGCTTCAACAAAAACGTGAAAGCAAAAATTTTCAAGCAAGGAGACTGGGTGTTAAGGAAATTCTTCCAAAATACCCAGGAATTGAATGCAGGAAAGCTAGGTGCTAGCTGGGAAGGCCCCTACTCGATTGAACAGGTAGTAGGCAAAGGAGCGTATCGACTAGCTACGGTAGAAGGGAAAGCTGTACCTAGAAGCTGGAACGCTTCACACCTTAAACTGTACCATTTCTAAAGAAGTTAGGTAGTCAACTTATGTACATAAGACATCAAGTGCAAAGCAGTCACACCAGGTAAGGAAAGACTACTAAGCAAAGCCAAGGAACACCAGGTTAGGCCATCCTCCTTGCGTCTTCTACCTTTAAAGATTTTTTCTAGAGTCTATACTGACTTAGGCATCGGAGAGTCGTTGGCTATGCCAACGACTATCCTGGCCTAGCCAACACACGCAGGTACCGCAAGACTAGCTACCAGTGAAGCACTACCTAGCTTCCTAAGTTATCTAAAGGCACAAGAACACCTAGACACCTTGAAGGACAGCTACCAAAAAATCAAGCTACCAAGGTTGCATCAGCTAAAGGCTACACGCCTAGGTAACAGGGCCCATCACACAAGTCATTGGCATCACAAAACGCCAGGTAAAAACGTAAAGCAGCTAGCTCATTTGTACCAAAGATCTAAGAATATGCATATATATATCAAGGTTAAATTGTTCAAAAAAAAACGCACCAGCCCCTTGGCTGGCGGTAAAAATTATACAAAGCATAAGAAATTAAAATTGTTTGACGATAAACAAAAAACAACGAATTCAAAGAAGGGAACTAAGCTGCATCTTTGGCTGGGGCTTCCTCAGCTGTAGGCGTTGGCTTGGGCATCTCAGTTGCTGGGGCAGAACTGCTAGAAGGTTCAGCTGTAGCATCAACCGCAACCTTTGCTGAAGGTTCAGCTAGGTCTTTAGCCGATGAATCAGCTGTAGAAACTTCTTGCCCAGGAGGAATCAAACCAAGGCCATAGCTTCAAGATCTGCGATGCTCCCCATAGTAGCTAGGAAAGCATCGGTGTATTTGTGCAGCTCCTTAGTCCCCAGGTTCTTGAAAAGCATCAGGTATGCTAGCTTGGCAGGTTCGACAATCTGGACCTCCACCATCTTATCTAGATGGATATCCTGCTGATGTGCCAGCTGAGCATCCAGAGCATCCCTCTCCTTCACCATCTCCACCAGCTTGCAGGTAGCCACCTTAGCTTCCTCCCTAGCAGCAGCAATTTCAGCTTCAGCTGAAGCTGCGAAGAGCTTTTTTGCATCCCTCTCTTTCTCCAAGAGCAGCGTCTCAATCTTACGATGCTCCTCAGCTATAGCCTGCCCCCTCTTGGCCTTCTCCAGCTCCTCCTTTAGGGCCGCCACCTCAGCTTGGGAAGCCTTAAGTTGAGATGACATCGTAGCAACAGCCCTCAAGCTGGAGCGTGCTGCTAGACAGTTCCGTAGGGCCTAGAATAAAAACATTAAACGTATAAGGGGGGTGAATAGCAAAGAGTGCTGAAACCAAAAGGACGAAGGGAAGAATAGGAGTCATACCTGCAGAGAGTATTGAACTGCGTGGTTCACAATCACCTCAGGATCCTCAGACCTGAGACGCTTAGCTGCTGCAGGAAAGAACAACCTCTCAGCATGTGGCCATATGCCATTATTTAACCCATCCTCAGATAGGAAATTCGCTGGCATCGACAGATTGACCGTTGAGGTGCTAGGAGGAGGAGGAGGGTCTAAATCCAGTTTAATTCTGGGAGGCAGCATGCTAGGAGTAGAAGTGGCCACCTTGGCGGGGGTAGCTGGCTTAGGTTGGTTGGAACTAGTAGGAACTCCAGATCTCTTTCTTTTAACCGAGCCACAGCATCGGCTTGAGACAACGTACTACCTTTGACTACACAAGAGCAGTAAAAACGTAATTAAAAGTTTTATACCTAGAAAAACCTAAAAATAAAGCAGAATAGTGAGATTGCCCTACCTGAAGTCATGGATTCCGTTCCGGAGGTGGCAGGGGTCAAAGATGAAATAGGAATTGCTTTAAAAGGAGGAGTGTAAGTCCTTTTTTCCAGGGAGATGCTGAGGAATACCTTAGCTCTTTCGTCCCGGTCTTCTAAGGTCTCCACAGCTTCAGACGAACCTGAGTAAAAGCAAGGTTAAGGTTATAGTTAATAGAATATTCTAAAGAAAGAAAGAGAAAAACAGTAGAATACCTCCAGCAGGCCAGCCAGAGGGGAGAAGCACCCCAGCTTCGCCAAGAGAATCCTTGGCGACGAAGAAAAAACGAGTCTTCCAAAAAGACTCAGAGGCGCCAGTCCCTTCTACAGGGCTGGGATACTTAGGTTTTTGCTTTAAAGTGACCTTGTTGGGGTTGATGTTTTCAAGCTGTAGAGGGTGAGTAGATCTTCTAGGGTAAAGGAGGGCTCCAATCCCTAGTAGCAGACTCTAAGGTAAAATAAATTTTCCAGAAACCTGGCATTAACTGACCAGGGGACAAGTTTAAAACTTCCACGAAGGAACGCAATAGAGGTGTGAAACTGAAGCTATAACCTAGAAGGAAGGGGGTACTCGTAGAAATAAACTAGATCGTCAGGGGTGTTTTCCGGCCGATCGAATTCTTCAAGGACCACAAACTCTGTACTCTCAGGAAAGCTACCTCTAACCCTAATATTTTCAATGTCTTCCCAAGTAATGGAAGAAGCTACATCGTCCTTAGCCTTCCCCATTGATGCAGGTTTAGGGATAAAAACCTTCTTTCTAGCGGATTGCTTAAAAGGCATGCAAAGGGGCAAAAGAGGAAAGGAAGAGAGGAAGAGAGAAAGAGAGTAAACTTACCAAAGAGAGAAGACAGTAAACGGAAATGAAGATCCTCACGCAATCTCTTGACTTTTAAACCTACTCTGACATACAAACGACTAGTATTTATTACTTGAATTAAATGAATTTAAGTGCATGATTAAACTCAGTTCATTAAAGCTACAGTGTGTTTTATTTAATATCTGCGCCTTTTGAGAAACCTACCTTTATGACAAACGTTATGCTAACATGTTATTAACTTGCAGCTTCTCTACGCAAGGCCGGCATCATAAGCTACAAGTTAGGGGCAATTGTTATGCCATGAAATTTATGTAGCTACTGATGCAGGTTAAAAATCATTGCAGCTATGAACTCCCAGCTTGAGACCTCCAGCTAAGGAAATCCAGCTTGAAGTTCACCAGCTAAGGAGAATCAGCTAAATACCACCCAACTAAGGGAACACAGCTCTGATTAGGAAGACGTTACAAATCAAGACATCAAAGCCTGAAGATCCGCATAAGAATAAAAGCCATAATTACAAAGGCAATAAAGAGCAAGGATCGTGCTCAGCAGCATTAATGGCAGATTTAAATAAGGAATTGAGAGCTGTTTCAAGACGTGGCTGGGTTCAAACGGATACATTCTTCTTAGTTATATATACACTTGAAATAAAAATCCGAAAGTTCTTCTTTGTGGTGATAATGCCAAAAAATCAAGTCGGCTCATTCGTCTTTCTCTTGATTGTTACTACGGGCCTCTTGAATATTCTCTTTTCCTTTTTTTCTTTGATTTGTTCTTTTTTTATTTGTGTATAATGCGGCTTTTTGCTTTTTTTTATCATTGATAGGAATTTCTCTTGTTAAGACCCTATGAATCGCTTGAACCCCAGATTCATACTAGAACCACGATGATTCAATAAAACCCTAAAGCTGGTTTAGAGTCAGCCAGTCCGCTATCTTACGCTATCACCTTCCTGACTTCTACAAGGCATTTGTATAGAGCCACAAGTTCATACGCTTTAGCAATTACATATCAAAATACGAGCATTGTTCTATTAGCTTACAAATTACGAATTGCTTAGTTACAAAGGCACTAGGGCTGTAATCAAAAGTATAGTGGATTGGTGGACGCAAAGCCACCTGCGGTTTTTCCCTTATTCCACGGGTTTCCGCGTTACCATCTCTGGTGTCTTGTCTCTGTCTTTATTTTACTTTACTTGTTCATCCTAGCTGTACTTAGCAGCTTCCAGTAACCTGGTAGAATCCTAGCTGTAGCTCCCAGCTAAGTTTTGCCTTAGCAGAATTTGGCATAAACACGTGTCTTCACTTCAACTTTGATTGTAGTATTCTCTATAAAGGAAAAATTGCTTCTAATAATACAACCTTTTATCCGTTCGCAAATAATAATGCAACCTAAAAATTATTCTGGAATAATGTAACCTTATTTATTTTAAAGGAAAAATTGACAGGAAAAATCCCACATTTGGCCGGTCTTCCACCACTGGTACCACCTTTAATTAATCCAGGTATAATCTCACCTTTAACCCTCATATTCTCTCAATGGTACCATATACCTACAACCTGTGAAACCGGTAAACAAAAGTGTTTACCAGTTATTTTCCCCCCAAATCCACTCATCCATCCTATCTCCCTCCCCTCTCAGACCACCAAACCCATTGTTCTCTTAGAGCATAAATGTGTGGCGAGCTAAATGCATGTATGGCTTGGACAGTTCGACTCGATGTAGATTAGGTGACCTGCAAGTAAATGATCCAGACATAAATGCTCTAAGACATAAATTTCAATTCCCTCCCTCTTAGACCACCAAACCCATTGATCCAGACATCTCCCCATCCTCCCAAACCCACGCACAACAAGTCATTTCCCAGATCAATTATCTTTCACCCTCCTCCACCACTCTACGCGCAATCTCAGTTCAAGCCGATGTTTCTAACGAAGCCCAAGTCATAAACCTCTTCAAAATCACCGAGCAAACCTTCAACACTCAACCCCACATTGTGGTCACCTCTGCTGGGGTAATGCACCCTAAATTCTCCTCAATTTTCGACATTGGAACCTCAGAGTTCGACCCTATATTATTGATTATCTGCAACCAAAAATACTTCCCCAATCTATTTTAATTGCACTCTGTTATTCTGATGTTGCAATTAAACTAGTAATTTTGTTTTATCACATTCTTCTACTGAGTATGTCGATTTTCGTTGTTCTTTTATTGAAATGGCAGTTTCGAGGTTGCGGAGATAGAGGTCTGCAACAGAAGTTTAGATGAGGAGAGAGAGTGAGTGAGGTAGATGAGAGCTGGACAGGGATGGGTTTGCCGGTGGAGAGGGGTGGGGGTGGGGGGAAGTTTTGTTTTTTAAGTTAATTTATAAATTATACTTAAGTAGTTGTTAATTAAGAATTTAGGTTTAAATTATATTTAATTTAATGTTAGTTACATAATTAGAGGAGTTTACGTATAATTATAAGTCACCAACAGGTTATGTACCAGTGAGAGAATATGAGGGTCAAAGGTGGGATTATAGCTGGATTAATTGAAGGTGGTACCAGTGGTGAAAGACCGGCCAAAGGTGGGATTTTTCCTGTCAATCTTTCCTATTTTAAATAGGTCAGATGACCCGTTAACTGAATAACGGGTAATATTAAATAAACTAAAAAAAAGTAAACTAAACCCATCCACTGCCCCCCTCCACCACTGCCACAAACTCACCCACCCAAAAACCCAGAAACCCACCCATCTCGAACCGCCCTTCATGCTCGCTGGAAACACCACCCAAAATCGCCCTTTAGCCACCATTAAAACCACCAACGCAACCCCTTCTCTCTTCGCAGCCACCACAACCACGAATCAACTACTTCTGCCTCTGTCTTCGCACCACCACCGCAACCACCCGCACCACCTCTATCCCCTTCGCAGCCACCACAAAAACGCAGCCTGCATCACCCTGCTCTCTTCGCAGCCGCCACTTCTTTTCTCTATGTTCCCTTCGCTCTCTGTGCCCAACCCGTGCAAAACCTCAATGTCGGCAGGTGAACCACTGCCATCGCCGGGATTTATGTCTTTTTGGGGTGGGGGTAGAGGAGAGAGAGGAAAGGGAGTGGGGTACGGTGTGTGGGGTGGGTGGGAGGTTTATGTTTTTTTATTTATCTTTTTGTTTTATTTTTTAAAAAATTATTTATTGGAACCAATTATTAGGTGACACATGTCCCATTTTACCCATTTTTCAAGTTGCAATCGATTTCAGCCTACTCAAAATAAATGGGGTATAAAGGTTGTATTATTCCAAAATAATCTTTAGCTTGCATTATTATTTGCGAGCGCGCAAAAGATTTCATTATTAAAAACATTTTTTCCTTCTCTTTATCACGCACATAACATAACTTTCATCAACAAGCATTGTCAATGCTCTAGGAACAACCTTATATAATGATTCTTGCATACAGAAAACTTGTAAACCTTGTTAGTTGATTACTTTACTTTGTCATAATTAAAACCATATTGGGTCAACAAGAATAATGGAAACAAAACTTGAATTAGTAGTACTTGGATGATGGATAAATCAAATCTTCAATGAATACACAATTCAATCTTCCAAAAATAACCAAAAGCAATATTTCTAGGACTAGAACTAAGTGGTTGTTTGGTTGACATGAGAAATCATGGGAAATGAAAATTCTTAGGAATTGGAAATATGGTGAGTTGTTTGGTTGACAACAAAATAGCAAAATGCAGGAATTAGAAATTCCTAAGAATTTTGAGTTCCCACCAAATGGAAGAAATTATTAAATTCCAATGAATTAGATGTAGGCATTTATTTCATATGAATTGCAATTTCATGGGAATTTTAACTTCCCATGTATACCAAACGACCACTAATAATAATGATGATAAAGTTGGAATTATCAACAAAGAAAAGCGTCTGATAAGTATTTATATTATTCGCAAAACTAAACTAAGAACTTTCCAGCTCACATCTACCGCGATCCGCGGGCCACACAACAAGTTATGCCAAGCACCGCGAGTCTCAGGCCTGATCACGAGTCGCGCCATTTCTTCGACACTTGTTCGTGAGTTGTTTCTAAATACGTGAGTAGTTTTTTTCCTGCTACCTTCTTCTTACTTAAGTTCTCCGAATGAGTCAGCCATTGTGCTCTTTGGACCTTGCGAGAGGCTTATAGACTCTCGACTCCATCCAAAAGGACCATGATTCATAAATGTTGCTCTCAGGTTTCTTTAAAGTCCTAAAAACCTCAATCTTCACAAACTAGGCACAGGTCCACTAAAACTAGCATCAATATCAAATTCTCCTTGAAAATATGCCTACTAAAGTATAAGATACAGGCTCAAAAGCTCTGCAAATTCTGACTCTTGAATTGTCGGCTATATCATACAAATTCAGCTGTTAAGATAATAGAGACAACTTCGTATAAAACGAAAGCCATTACTCCCTTTAATGTTGAAGCCACGAACTTAAAGAATGGTCTACTTAAAGCAAGACAGATGCAAGTCAATAACTTTATTATCAAACGAGACAATCTCATAGTCATCTACAAATTGAAAGGTCTATATAATACTCCTTGGAGCATTCAAACAATTATCAATAATGTTGTGAGACGGAGAATTGTCTCGTAAATTTGAAGGGTAGATGAGTAATTCATGAAGACTTTTATACGCAATGGCCTAGTCCGCCTTCCTAACCTGCACAAAGAAAACCGACCGAGGAGGTTTTTGTGTAGTTCCTTCTCTAAAGTTTAAGTCAAGTAAGTAGAGAGATAACGTAGAGAGCGAAAGTGTGAGGTAATAGAAAAGCAATGACTCTTTTTTTTCTACGAGAGAGATTCTACCTGGCTTGATGCTACATCAAAATATTTATAGTAGGAAAAGATTGAGAATGTTCCTTTCCACATGCCTTATAATAGAATCTATGATTAGTTGGCTAATGCAAAATTCCCATATGGTAGGAACTTTTTGGCATTCAATCTACTGCTGCCTTTTTAGGACTTGGGCCTTTTAAAATAGACCAATATCACCAAGTCTGATTCTTAGGCCTTGGTGACCTCTCCTTAATCTCATAGGGCAAAGCCACACTTGTCCTCTTTGTAGGGTAGACATGTGTAATCTCCCCCTAGAGAGTGATACCTGTCAACCTTATGATAGAACACTTGTCAATTTGTGAGAGACCATTTTTTATGCTACAACAAATTACATGGAAGACTTTTGAAATTTTTGCGAATTTTCCGGTTACGCATAACGATTGAGAAGCTAAACATGTAGCTGCTTATCTTTCCAAATTGTGGCATCATCTTTAACAAAGTCACTCATATAAGAACTTTAGTTTGAAATATAGATGTTAGGGGTGTTCATACATATACGATCCAATCGATCCTATCCCAAATATCGGTTATTCGATTCGAAATTTAACATTTTGGATCAGATTTAGATCAACCTTTTATAATATTCGAATATATCCAAAATGTGGAAAAATCGGTTATGTTCCGATATCCGGATCAATATCCGGGAAACCGATCCTAAATCTTTGATTATCCGTTCTTTTTCATAAATTAAAATTATTTTTGAAGATTTCCATTCATTCGATCTGAAATTTCGAAAATCGGATGTTTTCAGATCGAATTCGGATCACCTATTTCCTAATTCGAAATTTTGAAACGCATCGAATAAATAATAATCTATGATGAATACCCCTACCCATTGTTTATCATTTTTTTTACCAAAGACTTCATCTGTTTTTAGATGTAACACTTTCTATTGCAAAAAGTTCTTAATTAGGGCATGCTTGGGATGATGATAATGTATTAAGGGGTAATAAAAGTCAAACATAGGAAAACTAAGACATTTGGATGTGATGATAAATGGGATAAAGTGGTGGTAGGAATGATAAGGTGGTATTCGTAGGAAGAAAATGGAAGAAAGAGGGAACTATTACCCCATTTTACTCATCACCACCCCTAGGTAACTATTACCCCCATAATGAGGACCATCTTTCTTTCATTTCTTTTTGCCATCAACACCACCTTAACCTCTCCACAACCCCTCTATCCCCTCTATCATCACCTCTAAATATCTTAGTTTTCATATGTTTGACTTTTACACTCATTAATAATTTACCCTCATCCCAAACATACCCTTAAATTCAACACTTTTTCTCTATCTCTTCCCTACCGCATGACCCCTCTTTTTTTCCTCAATATCTCTTACCTCACAAAAAATTACCAAAAATTACCTAGACGACCGTGAAAAAAGAAATAGTTAGAAGGTGCACTAGGGTGTACCTAGCAACGTACACCTTGTGCAAAAACTAAAGAAAAAAGAAAATGAAAATAGAAAATCAGTTTTATCTGACATTGAGAAAAGAGAGAGAAAAATAATTATTTAATTTATGGAGAGAAAATACGAAAATTAAGATTTTTTAAATTTTTTATTTGAAAATAGAAAAAAGATCTTACCAAAAATACAATATATGTAAACATTTATTTGTAAATATTCTTTTTAAAAATCGAAAAAAAATTCATAACAAAAAACTAATTTCATCTTCAATCTTACTCTACAAAATAGCAATTCTCTTTTGTTTTTTTCAATCTTCATCTTCGAAAACAACGCACAACCATATTGTTATTGTTCTTTTTTGGTTTCAGGTGTACATAATTTTCAAAAATAAACAATTAATATATTTGAAAATAACAATTGATATATTTGAAAAGAACAATTGATATGTCCGAAAAAACAATACAATAAGATGATACTATATAGAAAGAGCTAAAAACTCAAAATAACAATACAACATAACTATCACATATCCAAACGAACAATGCCAAATATATAAAAGAACAATTCATATAACGAACCATTGGAGAAGTATATGTTAACAAAAATTTACAATTTTTTTAAATAAAAAATCAGATTTTGTATTACAAAATTTACACGTTATTTATGAAGGTTTTTTTTTTGTTTTTTTGAATTAAAAACATTAAAAAGGATCACTTTCCTAATTTCTCTCTTAAGTTAAGTAACTTATTTTATCTCTCTTCCCTCATTTTCTTTTGTTTTTTCTATTTTCTATTGGCTGTGTTTGGCAATGAGAGGTTTGGGGTGTTTTTAGAGTTTTGGACCCCAAATAGAGTTTTTGACTGGTCAAAACTCTATTTGGGGTGTTTGGTAAAAAAGTTGATTTAATAGAGTTTTGGGGGTTGAAACTCTAATTTACAAAAAGCTGGAAAACCCAACTTTTTGGATAGAGGATTGCAAATTATATTGCAATATGACATGTTTACCCATAGTTTAGTTCTTATTTTTAAAAAGTTAAAGAAATATCACAAAAGACACATGCCCATAAATGTCATTTTACACAAATCAGCTTTTATCAATCAGCTAAGTGTTACCAAACACAATTACTCAAATAAGCAGTCAAATCTTCTAAACAAAAAGTTAAAACTCTAACAGCAAACTCTATACTCTAAACTCTATGCTCTATTTGCCAAACAGGGCCAATATCTTTTCTTATATTAAACTAATACTACGTAGTTTTGACAACTCGGTATACTTTGTTAAGTACATCCTGATTCACAGGGCTGAATATTAAAAAGAAAAGGAAAGAACAAAACAAGACGGAGGTGGTAAATTGTGTTTTTTCCTCCTAAAGAGTCAAAACCTATCCCACCTTCTTCAACTTAAATCGATTCACCTGCTGTTTGGAAAGCTTGGATATCAACAATGGAGGGATTAGTTCGTTGTTCAGCAAACTATGTTCCTCTCTCTCCAATCAGCTTCTTAGAGAGAGCTGCACTTGTATATGGTGACCGACTCTCTGTAGTGTATGGTAATCTCAGTTACACTTGGAAAGAGACTCTGGTTAGGTGCACTAAGCTCGCCTCTTCTCTCACCCACTTGGGTATTTCTTATGGTGATGTTGTAAGTTTCTTCCTTTTTTATTTATTTTATTTGTTTCTAATGGGTTTTGCTCTCTTTTTGTCATAATAATAAAAGATTCACTCTTTTTTGTTTGGTACCATGATTCCCTTTATTCTACTGTTTCTGAATATTTGTTTGAAATTTGCCCATTTATGTTTCTTATGATTAAGTACAAAAGGTGAGGTGCTGCCAAAGAAAAACAAAAGGTGGGGGACCCTTATTATAATTTTATGCTTGAGTATCAAATCAAAGTATAGTTATGTGAAATACTCCCATGATTAGTTATAGTTATAGTTATAGTGGCGGATCTTGGTCAAAATAATACGAAAGGTAAAGGTTTGAAATTTAGACATCCTATTCAATATTAAGGCTCTCAATTTATAAGTCATTACTTTATTTTAGTGTATAATTTAGCTTGTATAATTGGGACATTGCTATATGTACTTACAGGTAATAGAGGTATTATATGAATATATCAAAATTGACACTACTATCACTCTTTATTACACTCTCATTTAGTGGTGGGTATTTTTCGCGTATAATTGATAATTCAACTTTTTAAGCCTTTGCTTTACCGGGCTTAAAAAAATTGATTTATTTTGCTTTACCTATCAAGTAGTACTTGGTCTAGTGGAAAGGAGTGTACCCTTCCAACCTCAAAGTTGGGTTGGGGGTTCAATCCCCACTAGGGGTACTTCTCAGTAGGAATTTCCCTTACCCTTCCCCTCTAATCTCAAGTGCCGGCTCAATAGGACCCGAGCGGGTCCGGACCAATTCTTCGTACCCAAAAAAAAACCTTTGCTTTACCTTTTCTCCATCTTATTCCTTGGGGTGATGCATTATGAGATACCCTAGTGCGGAGGGTATCCTAATACCTACTCAAAAAAAAACTAAAAAAATGATTATTCAAAGAAACATGTCCCCGGCGGAAGATCATCCTTATTAGTCAATTGATTACATGTTTTCCTGCTAAAACTTTTTGGTGATCTTTTCATCAAAAGCAGGAAATGTGTGTGAATCTTTATCTTTTTGTATGATCCTCATTTCTTAGAAAGGATTACTATATTGCAGTATTAAAGATGTTATTAGAATTGCAAATTGACATACTCTTCCATGTTTATCAAGGTAATATATTTATTAAGAGAGAAAAAGAGTACAAGTGATAGAAGACAGGGAGTGATAGTATGTTGGGGAGGGATAGAGTAAGTTGAGATAGTGGGCCTCTTCAGAGAAGGAGTGACAGTGGGCCTCTATTAATAATTAAAGATAAAAACATTAAAAGTTATGCGTTGGCAAATGCGTAAGTCAAGTTGTATAGATTTAATAAGCTCATAAGGAGTGTTATTTTTTTTACGTCATTAGAGGCAAGGAAGAACTCATACTAGATATTGGAATCAAAAACCAGTCTACTACTGTACATTTTTTAATGGTACATTTAATAGGTGTAGCAGAGAGATCACAAATATGTAAGTATGGTTAATAGGTTATATGAAAGCCACAAAATAACCCAAAAATCCCTGTGATATGCAATAAAAGCATGTCATATTCTACTATTAATCAAGCCATGGTTTAGTGGTACTCTTTAAGACTTGTTACCATAGATGGTTGTGGTGCTATATATATTTGGCAATACTTCAAATCTTCAATTGGCTTTGGTGGTGGTACCTTAAGGGGTTTGTGGTGGTTGGACCGTTAGGTTGATCCCAGGATCATGGTGCTGTAACGTTTAGATCACTTCAGCAATGTTCTTGTATTCGTCAAATTGTTAAAATCTTTGTCTTAGTGAACTAGTTTTGAAGAGCAGCTTTGTATTAGTATCTCGCTCTGCTTGACCGGTTACTAGTTTACTACATGGTAACCAGAGGAAGTACAAAAACCAAAATTTTAGATACATTTGTGAGCTTTCACTAAATAGCTTTCCATCGAGACTCATGATCCATAGTTGCTTTTCCACTTTGTATGTTCTTTAGATATGTTGGAAGTGGTGCTAGATAAATTGCGTGGCGTACTCTTCCCTATCATAATGGGGTGTTATATTAGCAATTAGTGGGTATTGAAAGAAACGAAAGGTGCTCCAAGCTACGGGCTCAAAGGAACATATCTTACTTAATCTGATTGTTTTGCTGGTAGTTGAAGAATTCCTTAAGGGTCTCGCGCGGTTAGTTTGGATGTGATCATGGGGATGCAATGGGTTTAACTTTCCCCAACATTCCTTTCTT
This sequence comes from Patellifolia procumbens, assembly GCA_947645195.1. Classification (NCBI taxonomy): domain Eukaryota; kingdom Viridiplantae; phylum Streptophyta; class Magnoliopsida; order Caryophyllales; family Amaranthaceae; genus Patellifolia; species Patellifolia procumbens. The sequence goes on along the minus strand of CANSGD010001495.1, from coordinate 41,362 downwards.
AAATCAATCAATGAATTGAAAGCAAGGTCGACCAGGGTTTTTACCTCCTATTTCTCCTCCTTTTAGTATCATTTAATTTTCAATAAGGGGAATGCTCATATTTGATTTTAAATCACTCGTCCCTAAAATTTTAAACTATTAAAGTAAATGACCTTCCAAGCCTTCAATATCTTGGAATGCTTATGATAAATGGGCATCCAGATTGCATGTAGGTAATTCGTTCAAATTCGGTTCTAGTAAATAAAATTTCAAGCTTCTTTGAGATTGTAATGGACTGAATCAAATTCGGTTCTACTTAACTGATTCCTATTGTAGTTTAAGGGAAACAATATCTTGATACTGATACCACTGTACGAGTTTAGATGCTTAGAGCGGAATTTCAAGAATCATATTCTTTACATCTAACCCAAGAACAAATTGCATAAACTAACATGAATCAAATAATATATAATAATATATACCTTTGATGCGTGAATCCACAGAAGTACTAGCTTCCAAGTGAGATCTTGTAAGAACGTCAAGCGTCGTTCCTCTAGTGTTGGTCCACGAACAACGGATAGATCACCACGTATGCTAGTACGGAAAGAGGGAACTTTTCACTCCTTACTTTGTATGGTGTTTGGCCAAAAGATGATGTATTGTATATACTCTTTTGCAACCTCTACATCAATATATAGAGTGGTTACATTGGTGGTTTCATGAGGCTTAATTGACCACATAATGTCATACATTATGAGGCTTAATTAGGCACATAAAGCCACTCTTTATGAGTCATTCAATCACAAGAGTTACAACTCTTTTCCTACCATCCATATGACCATCCAAAATGAATTTGGATGAATATCTAACCTTTGTTACAATGTGTGACCTCATAGGACCCAATCAATATTAGTAGTTAGCCTAATCTCAATAGTCCAACAAACCGTAATTTAGCTTCTAGCAAAACGTTACGGTCTCCTAATATTATTGAATATATTATCTCTATAAACTTGTCCAAGTATACTTAGATTATTACACTTGATCGAAGGACAAAATCCTTCAGATACTTGCATCATTAGGGCTATATACATATTATCATCCTCCTCACCATCATAGGGCTGAAGACTTACGCAATTAATCTGTGGGAAGGGGTTGGTATTTCAAGTAAAACATATCTCATATATGTTTGTCCTGTAAGACCTATCCTGTATGTTGCTCCTGTCACATAGGCCTTTGTGTAAAAATGGTCTTTCTTGTTTCTGATGTACATGCATGCTATTGTGTAATATATATAAGAAAACATATTGATGAGCGTCATTAGCTCTGGTGGATGGCGTTATCAACTATCTAAGCTCTTAAATTGTTGCTTTACTTTTCTTTCTTTTTGGTGTTATTGTAGATCTGACACTCCTTATCTGTTTCATCTTTGTTTTTCTGAGGAACGCTCTTCTCGCATAAATCAGAATAAACTGTTCACGTTTACTAATGATACCTCTTCTCTCATGTTCCTTGACGTCCAACTACAGGTTGCTGCTCTGATCCCTAACGTACCAGCAATGTATGAGTTGCATTTTTCTGTTCCAATGGCTGGGGCAGTACTTTGCGCCTTTAATACCCGTCATGACTCTCAAATGGTGTCTGTCTTGCTCAAACATTCTAAGGCAAAAGCCATATTTGTAGACTATCAATTTTTTGATCTGGTATGTGGAGCACTGGATATTTTGTCCAAATCTAACTCAAGTCTTCCTCAAATTGTCTTAGTTCTCGATGAACAATCGATGCCAGTGGGAAATGCCGTGCCTCCTTCTAGAACCTTAGAATATGAGAGTCTTTTAGTGACAGGGAAACCTGAGTTTGTGATTCGAAGACCAAAAGATGAATGGGACCCAATTGCATTAAATTATACTTCGGGGACAACTTCGAGCCCTAAAGGTGTAGTTTACAGCCACAGAGGTGCATATCTGAATTCCTTGGCTACCGTTCTAGTGAATGAAATGCTTACTGGGCCTGTATATCTGTGGACTCTCCCTATGTTTCATTGCAATGGTTGGTGCTTTACATGGGGTGTAGCAGCTCAAGGTGGGACAAATATCTGTTTGCGCAATGTTATTGCAAAGGATATATTCAGTAGTATTGCTGAGCATAAAGTTACCCATATGTGTGGTGCACCAACCGTTCTAAACATGATCATAAATTCTTCGGATGAGGATAAGATGCCTCTTGCGAGCAAGGTGGTAGTTGTGACAGGCGGTGCCCCTCCGCCTCCACAAGTAATCTTCAAAATTGAAGAACTTGGGTTTGCAGTGACACATGGATATGGGCTGACAGAAGTCTACGGGCCCGCTACAGTTTGTGTTTGGAAGCCCGAGTGGGATACGCTACCTCCTAATGAGAGAGCAAAAATTAAGTCTCGGCAAGGAGTGCTTCACATTGGGCTTGACGAAGTTGATATAAAAGATCCTGAGACCATGAAAAGTGTGGCTGCTGATTCAAAGACAATGGGTGAGGTTATGCTTAGAGGAAATACCATAATGAATGGGTACTTGAGAGATCTAAAGGCTACTCAAGAGGCTTTTAAGGATGGATGGTTTCATAGCGGAGACTTAGGGGTCAAACACCCTGATGGTTATATCGAGCTAAAAGACCGGTCAAAGGATATAATAATTTCCGGGGGAGAGAACATAAGCACAATTGAGGTGGAATCTGTTTTATTTAGTCATCCGGGTGTTTTAGAAGCAGCTGTTGTGGGACGTCCTGATGATCACTGGGGGGAATCACCCTGTGCCTTTATAAAACTTAAGGATGGGTGTGGTGATGTCACTGCTGCAGATATAATCAAGTTCTGTAGAGATCGCTTACCTCATTATATGGCTCCTCGTACAGTTGTTTTCGAGGATTTACCCAAGACCTCAACTGGGAAGACGCAGAAGTTCATTCTCAGGGAAAAAGCCAAGGCTATGGGGAGTCTTTCTTACAAGAAAACCAGCAAACTATAAGATATTGATGACCTAATTACTTGGTTAACTCCTCTGATCGTAATTTCTTTCTCATGCGATCTATGCAAAATATTCATACCTTTTCTTTAATGGTACCAGTATATAACGTTCCTTGTGTTACCAGTATAAGTAATTAATAAATGATTCTATTCTTTTTGGACACCTCTATCTTTGTCAGTAGTTAAGTTTGTGAGAATTGGTTTCAAAGTAGAAGCTAGAGAGAGCATTAATCAAAGGAGATTACTGTAAGGAACTTGAGTTCGGTTAGAGAGAGTATTGTAATAGAGCTATTGCAACAATACAAGTGTTTAAGGATTAAGGTTTAACAAGGTTTCTCAATTTTATACTCCTTTGTCTTATTGATCAGTGTTCCTTGATTGCTTTCCGCAAGAAACTTTACAAAGAGTTACAAGCACAATTCACCCTGCTTGTACGTGTTCCTATTCAAGTATCATTTATGCAGAACAGCCCATTTACAAACACTAAGTTTCAACAGAATATATTAGGTTAGTACACTGCACTCAAAACAAAATTATACTTTTCTACTTAGATATCAATGCGAACTACTTCTTCCTTTTCCTTAATATAATATTGCAACAATTTGACTTGTATTATTGCCAATGTAAAACTTTGACATTATCTATTAGTGAATATAATTGAGTCAATATTTTGAAATAGTATATACACCGAGAAACCTTGAATATTTGTTTTTATATATTCACTGGAAAATATTGTCGAAGGAAAATCATGAATAATGCAAAAGGCAAAACTAATTTAAGAAAATGGAGCAAGTATTAATCTTACATGCAGTTTGTGGGTCGTTTGCGGCAACGCAAAAATCTTGGAGCTAGGTAGAATAAGTGGCATATGCTACATAGATAGTTATAGCTGTTATGTCCTAAAAATTTACATAGCTACATATGCAGGTTAAGTGATTGTTGCAACTTGGATTCTCTAGCTTAGGCTCTCCAGCTAAGGAATGAAGGTCTGTTTGGGTTCGCCAGCTATAAACAGCCAGCTTAGATCCCTCAGTTAAGGAATCTCAGCTTCAGTGACACGTTAGGGAGTGGTTATGGCCAAAGCCTAAGATCACACAAGACTAAGTCCAACTGCAGCAAAGATAAACGGATGAAGACTCATTCAAAGCCATTAACTGCGGACATGGGCAAGAATCTAGGACCAGTTACAAGCCGTTGTAAAAGCTGATTCAAATGGATACTTATCTTAGTATATATAGCACAATGATTATGTAATTTAGACAGAAGTTCCAGGCATTAAGCATTTTACATTCAAAAGGCAAAACACTGTTCTTAGCATACGAATTACATTGATACGCAAAAACTAGGGCTGTAACTGGGATTATAGTGGATTGGTGGACTCAAAGCCACTCGTGGTTTTTTCTTATTCCACGGGTTTCTGCGTCACCATCTCTGGTGTCCTGACTCTTTTCTTGCTTTCTTTTGTTCATCCTAGATGGATTCATTCACACCCAGCTACTTTACCACCTTCTAGTTGTAATTCCCAGCTTAGTTTTGTCCTATGCAGAATTTAGCCTAAACAATAGCAAATAAGGTTAAGGGCATGCTTGGGATGAAGGTAATATATTAAGGGGGTAATAAAAGTCAAACATAGGAACTAAGGTATTATAATGTGGTATTGGTAGGAAGGAAATGGAAGAAAGAGGGGACTATTACCCTCATATAAGTTGACTCTACCCAACACTTCTTCCCCTTCCCTGCTTTGCTGCGTGTGAAAGCTACAACTATGGAGACAAATAAAACTCTTAACACCGTCAAATTTCATCTTCTTACCAACAAAATCTCTGAGCAAAAATCATCAAAACTCCCACCATTAATGAACAATTTCCCATCCTGCAATCAACTATGACATCTCTGGTCGCAGGTGCTCCGACCCGGCCCTTGCTGCTCCTCCCTTGGTTGTCCTTCGTGAATCAAGGAGAGTATACATGATACACCCGGGTCATAAGCATGGTAACCCAAGGTTATTTGAGCAAAAAAAAGCATTGGGTGTACATGGTACACCCAAATCTATTTGAGTAAAAATAGTCTTGGGTATATCATGCACATGGTACAACATAGTACACCCGAGTGTATAATAAAAATTGTATGAACCAAGAGGAACATAGGTATACCTCTAATGTTATGATTTTAACCTTTAAGAATATATGCAATCAAAATCACATTTAAATTTATGTTCTCGTTGTAATTTACCATTTTGAATTATAACACAAAATTCTCTTAGTAAGCCCTAGTATTTAAAAAATTATTCTAGCAATATTTATGATCAAGTAATAAGTTTATTTATTTTTCCGATATGTTAACTTAAATTATTAATAAAGAATAATCTTGAAAACATAATAACATAAATTGAAAATCGAAAATTAAGCTAAATCATTAGATTAACGCTTTCAAGATACCAAGTGTGAAACTGCCTCTAACATATCCGATAAGGTTACTATTTTATGGGGACTCATTCTAAAAAGTTGAGAATTAATTAGCGTATTGTAGCTTAGTTTTGGGTGTGACAACTACTCGAAAGTTGTGTAGGTATATTTTAAGCTTTCAAGACAACTATCTCCCTTCTCCCTATTTTTGGATCCTATTACTATGCTTTGCTGTGCTTTACTGCTGTTGTTACATCCACTAGTAGAATTAACATCTTTAACGACAAACAAATCCGTCGTTAAAAGGGTAAAAATTCGTCGTTAAAGGTAATTAACGACGAACACGTTTCGTCGTTGTGGGCGTCGTTACTAGTCCCGTCGTTATTGGCATTAACGACGAAATCAACTTGTTCGTCGTCTAATTTTACACGACCATTATATTGTTCGTCGTTATAATAATAACGACAAACAAAGGCAACAACGACCAAAAATTTTGTCGCAGATGTTCTTTGCAACAACTAGAAAATACCTCTGATAACGACGAAAAAATTCGTCGTAAATGCTCTTTATAACAACTATAAAAATGTCTTTAGCAACGACGAACTTTTTGTTTGTCGTTATAAATAGCTACGTTTTATACCAAATTTACATTTTATAAATTTTGTCAATGACAACATTAGATTAGTCAAAATATAAATACACACATATAAAGATTAAATTATACTTTCTTTGATAAACTCAAGATAATCGTACAAAATGTTCTCATCTAACCAAAAGTACCAAAAATGTGAATCTAAAATCTACAGTTTTTTATATATCTAAGAATATACAAAAAGATGAAACAAAAAAATTACACAAAACAAGAGATTAAATTGTAAGCTCATTGCGTTTAATATCTTGTGGCGTCACCGAAAAGCTATCCAGGTTAACTTCACTCCCTTAAATTAAAGATCTGTCACATAAAAAAAAATTAAAATCAATAACAAGAAATTAGTGTTATTTGCTTTAAAAAAACTTACAAAGATGTGAATCAGAAAGAATTTGGCAACAAAATATGACAGGGTGACTGCACGTTATTCCTAGGAGCTACGAAAAAACAAACTTTTTGAACGTTATTCTATAAAAATAAAGATGTACATAACATACAAAACCCGATTTTGGCCCATAGCCCAAGTTTTTCACTCGTACAGAGCAATTACTCATTTTAAGGAACTCCAATGTTTCTTCCCTTTGTTTTCCAAAGCAAAACACACAAATTCGGAACATCAACCTTCATAACTTGTTGCTAGATGGTAGAGGGTTCTAAGTCAGGTCATCAAATGTGCATCATACACTTAACCTTTTGCGTGAAACATAAGCTAAAGCCAAGACTCGTCTGCCTGGTGTCACTGTTGCTGCTGCTCCTGCTTTCATAGTTGCTGCCATGCTGTGGGTTCGACGGCTGCATGGCCAATCTCCAGGTGGGAGGGAAGAGGGAAGTGGGGCCAACTACTCGAAAAGATACAAGGGGGGTGCCCTCTTTAAAACCAAAAACAAGGTGAATGTGTTTTGATAGACTTAATAAATCTAGGCAACTTCTCATCTTCCTTGTGAGTTTCTCGAAATTTGTCGAGAAAACTCGACTTCTTGCCATCTTTACCCCCCTTCGTATTTAAAGGTTAAGAAATCAATATTGAGAGTCATCCACTAGTGTAAAGTCAGATAAATTTGGAAAAACATAAGAAAAGAGAATTTAAGGCCAAAAACTTACGAGATCCTCCCATATAACTTGCATCGTTGCCTCTGTTTTAAGAGTTTTTTGCTATGTTACTCAGACACGGATTGAGTGTCTACTCGGATACAGGTGTCCAAGTGTCCGACTCGGCTATTTTGTAGAAAAAAGTCAAGTTTTTAGTTTAAAATGAAGTATCCAAGTGAAGTGTCGTGTCGTGTCGGACACGACACGACACCCGATTTTTGAGGTAATTGAAGGTGTCGGAGTAACATAGGTTTTTTGCACCCTTTTTCCTAACAACCACATAAGAGCATATTAATAAATAACATATGAAGATAGAAAATGAATTAGTAACAATGAAAATATTTAGGACAACTTGGAGCGCAAGCATTTGAAAACTAAGGGGAGCAATTACAGTTATATAAAGAGGCGTTAGCAAGTTTAGAAGCTAATAGAAGCAAAAAGCATGGACAAGACCTCAAAGGAAACTCAGCATGATTCTGTTAGAGTATTGATAACATGGCATGTAGTCAGATATTGGAGGGAAGGGAATCTCAGAGCATCCAACGCAAGGGTGGGGTCAGAGAGAGTCAGAGAGAAGGCATTTAGAAATTGTGATCTCAATTCCCAAATACTTAAGTTGCAGGAGTAAACCCAGATGAGTGTCTAGGCAAATAGTGCGAGGATGCTGTGTTGTTGTCAGCATTTCAAAAATGAAGAACTCATACAAACACATTCAAGATACTGAGAGCGATGTTGCTTTAATATGAAAATTAGAGCGATGTTTCAGAAATTGTGATTGGCATGTGTCTTGCTGTTTTCCTGAAATTCGTTCATAAAGCCGATTCTAGAAGAGTTGCTGCATTTTATGAATAGGGAAGAAGCAATCTTGAATAAAGCATGCATCATTCCATGGAACCATCAAGCGAAGTTGTCAAAGATAAGGTAGCACGTGGAACGAAATATCTTTTGCATGTTTTGCAAAGTTCACTCATCAGACTATGTAAGTGTATGCTTAATTTCTCAGTACCAGTGACTTAAAATATTTGGGGAGAACTAATTAGATATAGAGAAGCAATGTCAGAAGGCAAAGATATGATAAACTCTGAATGAACTTGTTCTTTTGAAATTGATACAAGCTAAAGAGGTTACTACCGAGCTCATAGTAACATATAGAGTAATCAATAACAGTTGATGCATTTCAACAGTGGACCAACCTCTATTCTCACATAAAATAAAATAGAAAATAAAATTACCAAACACAAGTAGGAAGCGAGTCTTCACCCTTCAAGGTTCAAGCTCAATAGGTTATCAAATGGAGTCTTAAGATTCAAGAGTAAAAATTTCCATCAGACCTCTACATACTCCAGGTCTCCAACAACAAGCCTAGGTTACCGATAAGCTGGTTCAGAAATCAGAACAACGGAAACGAAAAGCCAAAAACTATATCCATATCCAACAATTCCTTGCATTGGCCCATCAAGCAATGAGCATTGAACAGAAACATGATCAGCCGCATAATTGCTAGTAAAATTAGATAGGCACATTAATCACCAACTAATCAACTCATCTCAAGCAACACCTTTATGACGAGACCATGCTTGTTTCGTTACATAATTATTCTGCAACTTGTCAAGAGTTGGTTCTCTTGTGCGCGTAAACTGACATGTAAGTAACCCCCCCTCCCTCACTCCTCCCCCTTTTGTTAAACTTCTAAGTCTTTTTATATTTTAATGATAAGTTTGTTCTTTATGTCTTTACTACTTGGTCGTTGAAAGTCTTAGTTTTAGTAATGAGAGGTTATCAACGTTATTTCCAACTATTGATGATATTACAGTTCATCAATCATCAATATCTTAAAATGGGACAAGATTGATAAAAAATAGGGGGCATGTTTTATAGTGGAGCAGCCCTTCATATGAAGTAATTTTGCATATCTTAGTGCTTCTTTGATTTTTTTGTAGATAATTAGGATCTTCCTTCTTTCACTTTACAGGATACTCTTCCTACAAAGTGAAGACATATACTAATACATGTAGCGGATAGATGCGCATCTGTTATATGTGTGACAATCAACGAGCAGAACACATCAACATCTTAATTCATGAAACACACATACATACATAAAATGTTATTGATCCCAAAAGGCATGCTACTGCAAGTCTTTTGCCTTTCTAGAGGTCTTATAAGCTGCAACTTAATCATTATCATTTTTTTCCCATTGAACTCTAACTAGTGCATTGCTATAGATAGATAAGCATAGAGCAAGATGCTCATTTTTAAAACATGATTATAGATACCTAAATGTAACCATCTTTTATTGACAAAAAAATGGCAAGAGGCTCTAAATCATCATCGTGACTGTTAAAATTATCATAAGCACATGTATATCTCTTATTCTTGAAACTCCAATAATTTTCCCTTCATAATTAAGTAGAATGAATGTCTCAAGTGTACAATACAAAAATTTAGGATTACCCTAGAGGATCCAAAATCTAGTTAAAAACATTTGACATAGACAGGTACCCTAAGAAAATTGAAAGGGAACCCTCATATCCCCAAATTTACATTTTATATAGTGCATGACATAAGCAAATTATAGAATGTTGCAGAAGATGAAGTAAACTTATCCAGAATTTCTCATTCAAGTTTAAAGAAAAGAAAGAAAATCTAGAAACAAATTCAACATATTCACAAAACATATAATGTTCATATTCATAAAAAGAGCTAAAATTGAAGGTCTGGTAGGTGAGCATGCCATCATATTCAGAATTCTAGGTAGTACAAGTAATAATTCAAAGGTTCTTATACAAGATAATAGAGATCAAAATGGGAAAACAAGGACAAGTAATAAATCAAAGTACAAATTATGATTGATTTACTTACCTTTGTCAGCAGCATCAAGCATTAACAAGTTAAGCACAATAACTTCAGCACAAGAGCTCAAACTCTTAGGGAGCTCCCCTGAAAACTTATTATTAGCTAAATTGATAGTTCTCAAAAGACTACATTGTCTAATAAAATCAGGAGGCATCACACCAGGCAAACTGTTGTTACTTAAATCATGTATCCGTAAATTTGAAAGCCTCGTTGATGCTAAGTCGAGGCATCTAGTGAGATTGGAAATAGTTTTTACAGTTCTGTCCAAAAAGAACTAGAGGTAGGGCCTAAGTATATCATGCATATAGTAGTTTCATGATTCATTAAGCTATCATCTTTAGTATTTTTAAGCTCCAATAAGTTCTGAAATTGCTTAGTACATAATAAGAAGTCAAGACATACCTTTTATTACTTTCTATTGTCAAGATTTTACACGAGCTGGCACGGTTTGGCATTGTGAGTTTGGCAAGCAGGACACTCAATATTTCTATCCCACACATTCAGGTCAGAAGAATTATGAGTAGCAAGCACTGGCCAACGGCAAGCTTATGAAAAACAGGCACAAGTAATTATTTCACGGGCCAAATAAGGTAAAAGAATTGGATGTCTTACCCCCATCTGTATCGATTTTATAGCAAACATTCCAGCAAGTGAATAGCCATCTAAACATAGACATTCAATGGGGAAATGTCAGAAACTCATGAACAAGTGATGAAAACTGCAATTTGAAATAATTATTTGGCTGGAACGGAAAATATCATAATAAACTAGTAATTACAAGTGATAATAACTGCAAATTCATATAGAATATGCTATGAAAAACCCTAATTAACGAAGAAGTGATTTCACAGCATAAAAAAACTCGAAATTCAAAACCCTAACCTGCAAACAATCGAAATCCTAACAACCACCAAAATCAACCCAGAAAAGATTCAACACCTAGAAAATCATGTAAAAGAACAATTGAACAAACGAAAAATTAGGAGTTTATTTCCTCCTTATACGATTGAGCGCAAAACTTGTGATTATATGATGAAAATAAATACTAATTAACCCTAAACAAAGAGGAATATTAAGAACTAACCTTAGTGGCTTTTATTGAGTAACTTGAAGCAGAGAGCACCGACTGGTGGATATTATTTTGCTGGTATGCTTTGACCATCCAATTCGCTAAGGTCTTCAAACCCTTTCTTCATGACCGACTGGTGGATATTATTTTGCTGGTTGCGAAGATATTGCAAAGGGAAGAGAGAGAAAGAGTGAAGGGGACCTGGCTGTGAGTATCAAGTATCAACGACGGCACGAAATGGCAAGTTAAGGCGGTTTAAGTTTTCACCCAAAATTCAAGATGTCCCGCGTTTCATTTTTACTAATTTTCCCCCTTTCATGTGCTTTTGCTACGACTATTTCTTAGTCATCGTTAAGTAATGGTTGTTAATACATTCGTTTCTAGAAGTGATCATTATCATTCTCTTATTGCTGAAATCTAGGCTATAACAACTTGGTATCAGAGCTGTACGATCCATGGTGGCCAGATTTAGCTGCTGATTTTCAGTTTGATAAAAAATATTTTTTTTAAAAAAAAATGGAGTTTGCTTTTAGTAATGGGGCAAATCCCATGAGCAGATGCATACAAGAGGACTTTGCATACATCTCACTCAAGAGAAATTATGGAGTTTCAAACCTTGAGGAAGAACGACACATCAGGCAAGAACTTCAACTCCCTGAATTCAATGAGGCAGATTGTGAAGAGTGGGTGTAATCCCCCGTAATTTTCTGAATTTTATAGATATATTTACAGTTTATTTATAATTAGTTTTCATGTTTATTTAATTAAATTATTTAAGTTTTGACTATTTTGAAAGTCAAACGATTATTTAAACGTTTTAAATAATCATCAATAATTAATTGGGTAGAACTTCTAAGTTATTAAATATTTGAATTGGGGTTTGGATCATGTTGCAAATGAGTTTAATATTGGGTTGAGGAACCTAAGATATTTACTTAGGCTTGGATGATCAACCTAATCCCAAATTAAGCCTAAACCTAATCACCATAGGTTTTTAGACAAACTTATAAGTGTCCCCAAACCCCAAATCTTTCACACTCTTATTTACTCTCTTTTTCCTCTCCTCTCACTCGTCCGCCTTCCCTCCCTGTCCCTCGTTTTTCGTGCCGTCCGGCCGGACCACCACCACCACACCCTCACTCGTTTCTCCAGCCACCGCACACCACTCGACACCCCATTGGTCTCTTGCATGCTGCCACGCAGCCCCTGCACCACTATTTCTCTTTTCATTCTTGGCTCACGCGAGCCAGTGCAGCAGCAGCAGCAGCCACAACCGCGAGTGACTGCCACGCGCCACCGTGCGTGTTTTCCTCTTCGTGTTTTCTTCCGGTTAAATCTTATACCTTTTTCCTCTATTTATATTTAATTATAATTTTGATTATTAAAGTTATGATTTTTATTGTTTCTATATGTTTTTAAAATAAAGTTGGAAACTTTATTGTTTGAGTAATTAAAATTCTGATTTTTATTATTTATGAATTTAAGTTATAATTTCAGATTCATAATTTTATATTTAAAGTTAGTTTTAAATATTAAAGTAAAGGTTTAAAGGTTTTTAAAGCCTAGCTTGTTAGTATTATATTAAAGGTTGATAAAGGTTGAAACTTTAGTGATTTTAAAGTACTCTAAAACGAGTTTCAAAGCGATTTAAAATAATTTATATTGTTGTGAATTAATTAGAGCATTAATTCAATGTTATTTTATTATTTGGTAGGTGGAGAATTTGCCTAAGTGACTTCTAGTGTTTCTTAAAGGGCCTATTCTTCCCAGCTTATTTTTAGTTCAGTTCAATTCAGTTCAGTTCAGTTCGATTCAGTTCAGTTCAGTTCAATTCAGTTCAGTTCAGTTTAGTTCAGCTCTCGACAATACTTTTACTCTCACATATCACTATTCATTTCAGTTCAGTTCAGTTCAGTTTAGTTCAATTCAGTTCAGTTCAGTTTAGCTGTTTTATGCCGAAGAGAACAGGTCCAAAGTGGCCTTTCATTTTGTCTTCACAAGGTACGTACATGTCCGTATGTGTTAGACTAGTATCATGTCCTAAGGTTAGGATTTTGTATAGTATCATGTATAGGGAATCCTTTTTATAGTTCATACGTGGCTATTGAATTGGAATTACGTGTTGTTCAACATGTTAATTGCTTATGATGTTTATTACATGATTGAATGCATATTTGATTCAATCATGTTTGGGAAGGGAAGTTTATTTGTTAATTCACATGATGAATTGATAATATTTATTATTTGATTATGAATTTTGGTATTGTTTCCCTTGTTATTATTTTATTACTTGTCAAAGGCCGAAGACTTTGTTGAGTAAGTTGATTTGTATTATTATTATTATTTTACTACTTCGCGAAGGCCGAGGGCTTTGTAGGGTATGTATATTTATTGTCTATAGACATTTCGATTGTTGATTTAAGTCAACAAATAAATTTCAAGATTAATTTCGATCTATTGGAATTCTTTGATCACGTTATATAATCCTAAGATAAAAGTGGAATATTTGTTGTATTCATGTTATGTGTTGGTTGTCTTGTTAGAGTCCAACATCGAATAACATGTTAATACTTAAAGTGGAAAGTGAATAGCAATAGTTTTAGACTTGTGCACGTCAAAAGTTTTTGGACTAGAATGAGTTGGAGTACATAGTGGTAGCCCATGACTTTTCTTGGGGCCGAATTGATCACCGTTCCCTATTTTTATTTAAAAGGTCCCTCGATATCGTTGGTCAAGGGCATTATAGTGTTGCGCCCGTATTTCGTCTTTTGAATTGAAGACAAGGTTTGGTTGGATAGCTCGGTCCATTGACTATCTAATTGACTAAATGATGTTGAGTCTTATCTTACGAGTTGATGTTTTAAGAGTATTGTTATGAATCATGTTTTATTACTTAGTAGTATCATGCTAGGTTTTGTGTGTTTTGGTACTATGTATGTACTCAACTTTGCTGATTACGTGCTTTTTGTGTGTCGATCATGGTTGTGCCTATTAATTCTAGTATGACCCTAAATTGCCGAGCAGTCCATCAATTGAGTATTTACCTACAGGTTTCAAGATGATGCATCCATACTCATTTGGGAATTTGAATATATTGATGAGAGATCATTTTCTCACTTAGGTTGCTTCGTTTATTTATATTTCTTTCGTTAAGTTACTTTATGGATTATTTATTTTAAGTTGTTTAAATTGGTTTAAAAATACGTTAGACTTTGGATAATATTTGACAATTATTATGGTTTAAGTATTTATTAAAGTTTTATCTAATGTTTTCCGATGCAAAATTCTGAGTAAGCCGATACGTTATTACACGGCGATAATACTTTAATAATTCTCTGTTGTTAGTTGGAAAATAAATGTTTTATAAAAGAGAGAATTGTCGGGATGTTACAGTGATATCTAGCAATGGAGGACATTTTTATTTTTTCTAGTTGAGTGAGACAGAGAGTGAAGGTCGTTATAATGTCTCTTGTTGGTGATGCGAGGCAGTGGTTTGAAGAGGAACAACAGCAACGACGATTCTTTGGGTGGTCAGAACTCAAGCTCCTTTTGATGCTGCGTTTTAGTTCATCACAGTGTCAGCAAGTTCAACAAACCCCTGCAAGTTCCGGCGATAAGGTGGAGCATCTCGAAGAGAGCAAACAGATAGAAAATGTGAGGAACCAAAATACGGTGGGAAACCTTCACACCACACCAGAGAGTGAGGAAGAGGTGGCATACGTCACTAACACCATTTTCCGACTTTTCGCTGGCGAGGAAAACAAGAGGGAGAAAATGTATATATATATAGACGACACCGACTTCAGAACTAAACTGCAAAAGTTTCAGAGATTCTAATGGAGAGCGACTTTTCGGTAATCAAGGTGGTGGTGCCGGAAATAGAAGGGGAAGAGAAGATGAACGGTTGTAGGTTTCGGGTCTGGTGGTGGCCTAGGTGGCAGTGAAGAAGTCGATGTTATCGGGACAGAGAAAGAGAAAGCTTTGTGAAGGGAGGATCTGGCGCTAGTCGGTCGGGTGGAGGACCCGGAAAAATCTTCGGAGGTTGTGCGGGAGAAGCGGCTGCATTTAATGTCGCCGGCGGAATTGACTAGGAGAAGAAACTTCACACTGCTAGTGATGGAGCTTACTGTCTTGAGGAGGAAGCCAATACCAAAAGATGCTAGTAAGGATAGGTTAGTAATTGTGCCTAGGATTTCCATCAGCACTGAGGTAGGGTTAAGAGTGCCATGTGATTTTAAGTCCCTCTTGCCTCCTAACACATCTACGAATCCATTAGAAGTATTGGGATCCGAGTTTAAATTTGCAAGGCCCCAATCTGTCTCAGATTTTAAGATCCAATTATTCTACAGCTAATCTATCTTCCACAGTCTTCCACTTTCACTTATTCAATTTTTAGGTCCAATCCTCTCACCCATTCACCCAAGCCCCCATCTCACTTTATTCCCTCAACACCCATTTTTCAAACCCAATTCCTACGGCCCAAACTCTCTTCTTTTCAATCCATAACGCATGCCTCTTTATTTTCTTATCAATCCAACCTATTTTCAAAGTCAAAGTGCACTCCCAACTCTCCTGTCCTAAACTTTTGACACGACATGACACGATACGAACCCGACTCGAAATTAGTGGGTTTGGATAAAAAATTTTGACACGTTTAAGTAAATGGGTTGACTCCACAACTCGACACGAACCCGACTCGAAATTTGCGGGTTAGGGTAAAAACTTTTGACACATTTAAGTAAATGGGTTGACTCCACAACTCTACACGAACCCGACTCGAAATTAGCGGGTTTAGGTAAAAACTTTTGACACGTTTAAGTAAATGGGTTGAGTCGATATGACACGTTTATTAAACGGGGGGGTTAGGGTCGAACTATTTGACACGAAAACGACACGAACAACCCGTTTATCTAACACATATTTTAAAATTTTTCTTATTACATCTTACCTTCAATCATTTATTTTTGAATTTATTTTATTTAGTACTACTTTTATACATTATTAGATGTTATTTTAACTACTACATGAAATTTAATAAGTTCCAAACAAAAAATATATGAATTGCGAACATCAAATATATATATGGAAAGTTAAACGGGTCAACCCGAACTCAACGCGATTAATTAACGTGTTGGGTTAGAGTTAAGGATCTTAACACGTTTAAGTAAACGGGTCGGGTTAGGGTTAGGGAAAGATAACCCGCCAACTCGTGAACCCGACACAAACTTGACACGACATGACTCGTTTACCGCCTCTAATCACAACATCATTAGAAACTCCCGCTCCATGACTTCTTCCTACAACCCCCAAGATCAGTTTACCATAGCTTTGTTAGCAAAGGAAGTTAGTGGCGTCATTAATGAAGAGCTGGAGCGCGAATGGAAACCAGGCATCAATCTTAAAGACATCTTTTCTAATTGCTATCAAGGTCGAAAAATCACTGCCAACTATTGTCCACCTTGTGGAATTTTAGGGGGACGATAGTGTAATGATTCAACCTAATGTAAGGAAATAAGAGTCAGGTGGGCTATATATAGAAGGTCACTATTTTGTGGGGACTCATACATAGAAGTTGAGAATTAATTAGTATATTTGGGAGTGACTACTACTGTGAATGAATTAGTGTATTGTAGCTTAGTTTTGGGAGTGACTACTACTCTAAAGTTGTATATGTATATTTAAAGCTTTCAATATAACAAAGTCCCTTCTTCCTATTTTTGGCATCCTATTCTGTTGTGCTTTGCTGAGTTTTACTACTGCTGTTATTACATCACTAACATTCTCTTATTGCTAAAATCTAGGTTATAACACCTTCTAATGAATTTGACTTTCATACCTTCTTTAACTCTTTCTAGAGTGTTTGGAATGACTTTAATCTTAAACAAGACATTCCCTGGCTAAAAATCTTTGGCAATGTGGTTTGGAATAAGTGGATTTCTAGGAATAAAAAATGTGTTTGCTATAAAAGTATTCCTCCCGTTTCCATTGTCAACAAAATATTTGTAGAAATTAACATTGCTAACTCCATTATGCAAACAAATCCTCTAGGCCGGGAAGGATTTTTGTGGTTCTACAAGATACCGAGCTCCTCCTCAGGAAGGATATAGCTGAACATTGATGGCTCTTGGGTCTCCATTGATAAAGCTAGTGGTGGAGGAGTAATTAGGAAGGCTAATGGTCTTCGGCACCTTGGGGTTCTCCTTGCATTTTGATGCTGCCAGCCCCATTGCGCCCCATTGCTGCTTAACTCCGGGATGTTAAGGAAGGTTTGATTATGGTTAATGAGCTGAGAATTGCAAAGCTAGAACTGAAAGAAAATGCTAAACCCCTAAAGTTTATGCCGGAAAGAGCTGAAGACTTTAGGCGCTATCATTTTTTATATTACCATCCTTCTCAAAGAAAGCTGGAGTGTTACTTTCTTGCATATTAAGAGAGATGTCAACAAGGTTGCTCATGATATGAATAATTTTGGACGGGAGATGCAAGGGTAGAGGCCGATTCACTTCGCTACAAGGAAGTCACAGGAAAGACCTTGATATTGTGATACCCAAAATCTCACCTCCCTGATTCCTTGTACTGGCTTATTTGTTGCTTTCTCTTACTGCTGTATTTTAACAACTTTGGTTACTAGTTTGTGTATACTTGGTGATGTTTAACCTAAACTTAGTTTGTGCAGAGCACATGATTATGGAGAATGCACCATACACCCGAATATATAGTGTATGCTCTGTAAGAAGTATGACTGGTAGATTACTAAACTTATCTGTGAAATTGCTGTGCCGTGATATGATCACTGCCCTAAAGTTGAAATTGCCCCGCTACGAACACACAGACTCGTGGCAAACCAACCTCTAGGGTTAACACAACACTGTCTCGCCGGTGAAGTACAGAGAGACAGTTTGAGAACGCTCTTAATATTGCCCAGTGTTTGAGAGAGATTAACAGAGAGAAGTATGAGAGGATAATTTTTTTGTATGTCAAAAACTGTGCCAGGAAGGGGGTATATATAGTGATCGAAGAAGGGAAAACTGACCCCTAAAACCGTGTTAAAAACGGTAATTAATGGGCAAAGGAAACTGCCCACTAACGGCTAGTGGAAGCAGTCAATAAGGAGTGGATTCAGGAATTGACTGATTCCATAACAGTCATATAAGGATGACAGCTTTTTCCAGTAAAAATTTAGTTAAGTTAAGTTATTTCCCAAAGCCCAAAGCCCAAGGCCCGGTCCGAGCGGGCGGCGGCGCGCGCGCGCGCGTGTGGACTAGCCCAATGAAGAGCCCAACCACAAAAGCCTACCAAGTCACCAACTCAATAGATACTAGGAACATAACTATTAATAAACTCACCACTCACCTCTTATTCTTCCTATATGGGATCCCCAACTCTTCATATTCTTTTGAAGCAACTCAAGAGTTTTTGTATTACTCTTCTCACAAACTCCAACAATCCCCCACATGATTCAAAAGAAGAGACAGAAAGAAACGGGGCTGAAAAAGAAGATTTGGGCAATAGATACTCAGTTTTGTAAGCATCAATGTCTTAGAGACTTGAATTGATACCCAGTGCATACAAGTATGTCATATTGTCGTATTAGGTAGATTTCTCTTTGAACCTTCTACGGAGTTCATAATCAATACTTGCGCACTAAACCTTTTTCAAAATAAGAAACGTTCTCGCGATATATATATAAGTGCCCCACAATACCTGGATTTTCATGAATGCTCTAGAGATCCTAAGCCTTAGGGATCTCATAGGGGATTGGGCGTAACCCCCACATTCACATAGGTAAGTTCATCAAGTTTGTACTGTTTCAAACCACCTTCTCAAGGCTATGAACTTATTAAGAGTATTTTACTCATCCTTACACATTTTACAGTAAAAAACAAATACTACATCACTTTTATTAATATAGGAATGGTAGTAGTATCTACTACTCGAGTTCTTTTATGACTTAGTTTGACCCTTGAACTTAGAAACTTTCTAAGAAGGGTTTCCATCATAATTCACTCCACAATAGGCTTTAAACCCATTCCTTGTGCCGACTCTAGCACCATTTTTCTACAAAGGCCTTTGGTGAGAGGATCTGCAATATTCCTCTCTGACTTTACAAACTCGAGTGAAATTACATTATTTCTAATTAGATTTCTAACTATAGCATGCCTCAAGCGAATATGCCTCCTCTTTCCATTATAGGCTTGATTATTCGCGACCCCAATTGCAGCTTGTGAGTCACACCGCATTGAAACTGATGGAGCTAGCTTCCCCCACATCAATAGAATATCAGCTAGCAAACTCCTTAACCATTCAGCTTCCTGTCCTGCCAATTCTAAAGCAATAAATTCAGATTCCATAGTAGATTTGGCAATACAAGTTTGCTTTGATGATTTCCATGATATAGCTCCACCAGCATAAGTAAAAACAAAGCCACTAGTAGATTGAATCTCATCATTATCAGACACCCAATTAGCATCACAATATCCTTCTAGAACACAAGGTGTTCTTTGATAATGCAAACCCCAATTGATAGTGCCTTTTAAATACTTCAACAATCTAATCAAAGCACCCCAATGCTCCTGATTAGGATTGTGAGTATACCTACTCAATCTACTAACAGCATAAGCTATATCCGGTCTAGTATAGTTCATCAAGAACATTACACTACCAATAATTTTAGCATATTGTTCTTGTGATATACTATCTCCTTTATTCTTTTTCAAATGAATACTAGAATCATATGGAGTTTTCATAGGAACACAATCATATTGATCAAACTTCTTTAAAATTTTCTCAATATAATGAGATTGATTTAAAGATATGCCATATGACGTTCTAGTAATCTTTATCCCAAGAATAACATCAGCCTCTCCTAAATCCTTCATTTCAAAACACGAATTTAGGAAACTTTTAGTTGCATTCACTATGTCTATATTGGTCCCAAAAATCAACATATCATCCACATATAGACATATGAAAACACAACCAATACCATCTGTTTTGGAATAAACACAAGCATCTGAATCATTTACTAAAAAACCATTTGAAGTAATGGTTTGATGAAATTTATCATACCATTGTTTTGGTGCTTGTTTTAAACCATACAAAGATCTAATGAGCTTGCATACCTTGTCCTCTTGACCAGGAACAACACATCCTTCAGGTTGCTTCATATAGATCTCTTCATTTAGCTCACCATTCAAAAAAGCAGTTTTCACATCCATTTGATGCACAACAAGATCATGAATGGATGCAAGTGCAATTAATGCTCTAATAGTTGCTACCTTGGTCACTGGTGAATAAGTGTCAAAAAGTCTAGACCTTTCTTTTGGTGATGTCCTCCAACTATAAGTCTAGCTTTATACTTGTCTAATGTCCCATCAGGCTTGCACTTCTTAGTAAAAATCCACTTACTACTCAAAGCCTTACAACCCCTAGGAAGGTCAGTCAAAATCCATGTGTTGCTCATAATAGACTCTATTTCACTGTTAATAGCCTCCATCCAAAAACTAGAGTCAACAGATCTCATGGCCTCCCCAAAAGTTCTAGGGTTCTCTTCCAATATAAAAGCACTTACTCTTTGCTCATCTAGAAATCTTTTTTCAGCTAGGAAAGAAGTAATGAAGTCAGGTCCATAACTAGTCTCAGTTCTAGTTCTTTTACTCCTTCTAGGTTCTAAAGTCTCACTAGATGATGCAATGTTATGATGCAAAGTAGAAGAAGATGCAACAGGCAAGCATGATTGTACACTAACTTTCATAGGAAAAATATGCTCAAAGAATTCTACATCCCTTGACTCTCCAATAGGACCAAAGCCAGAAGCATCCTAAGAATAAGTCTATATGCAGCACTGTTAGAAGCATACCCAATAAAGATTCCATCAACAGTCTTAGGTCCAATCTTACTCCTTTGAAAGTCAGGAAGTCCTATTTTTCCCAAGCACCCCCACACTTTAAGGTAACCCAAATTAGGTTTAAAACCTTTCCACAATTCATAGGGAGTCTTATCTAACTTCTTATGGGGAACTCGGTTAAGCACATAGCAAGCAGAAAGAATTGCCTCCCCACATGTTAGTAGGCATCCCTGAACTTATAAGCATAGCATTCATCATATCCCTAAGAGTCCTGTTTTTTCTCTCAGCTATTCCATTTTGTTCAGGTGTATAGGGAGCTGTAACCTCATGTATAATCCCATTAGATTCACAAAATTTCTTAAGTGGGAGTCCATCATATTCTCCACCCCTATCTGATCTCACTCTCTTTATCTTAAGGTCTAACTGGTTTTCTACTTCGGCTTTATAAATAAGAAATTTCTCTTCAGCCTCATCTTTCGTACTTAACAAGTAGACCTTAGTATAACGTGAGAAGTCATCAACAAAAGTAATATAATATCTCTTCCCTCCCCTACTCATAGAGTTCTTAAAGTCACCTAAGTCACTATGGACTAGTTCTAATAGGGTCGAGGAACGAGAAACACTCTTGTTGAATGCTTTCTTAGGGTGTTTGGCCTCTACACATACTTCACATTTGTCAAAAGAGGTATTGCTAAAGTCAGAAATAAGACTAAGTCGTTTTAGCCTTTTAATGGATGCAACATTCACATGACCTAGTCCAGAATGCCATAAAGAAACAGACTCAGCAATATAAACGGAAGCAGTAGAAATTTTATTATCAGAAATTACATCCAAAACAAAGAGTCCAGCATTACAAAATCCTTTACCCACAAAATCACCATTTCTGGTTAATACAAGTCTGTCAGATTCAAAAGTTAATTTAATTCCAGCCTTGTTTAAAAGTGCACCAGATATGAGGTTTCTGCGGATATCAGGAGCATGCAAGACATTTTGCAAAGCAATGGTTTTTCCAGAGGTTAACTTTAGAAAAACCTTTCCTTTGCCTAACACACTCACAGTGCTTGAGTTGCCCATGAAGACACATTCTCCTTCTGAAACTTTATCATAAGTCTGGAACATTTCCTTGCTTGAGCAGATGTGGCTGGTAGCTCCAGTGTCCACGACCCATTCAGAAATGTTGCTAATCAGGTTCACCTCGGACACCACAGCAGCAATAATGTCATCTTCAGCAAGGTTGACTTGTGCTTTATTGTCTTTTGGTTTGGTGACAGCAGCATTTGAAGAAGCCTGTTTGTTTCTACAATCCCTAGCAGCATGTCCAAATTTACCACAAACATAAGCAGTTACCCTGAAATTGCTTCTTACCCTTAAACCCATTACCATTCTGCCTTAGTTCCGTGAACATGGTTCTGACTTTACCCTTTTTCCCTTTTCAGGAAATTTTAGACTCAATAAGGTTGGCTAAAGTGGAAGAATGGTCAGTCTTTCCTTTAGTCTGAATTTGGTTTTGTTCCTCAACCTTAATGTGGGAAACTAATTCCTGAAGGGTAAAGTCTTTTTGCTTATGTTTCATAGAGTGAACATAGGTCTCCCAAGAGGGTGGCAGTTTCTCTAAAAGGCAATTAGCTTGAAATAAATCAGGAATAACCATACTTTCAGCAGCAAGTTCAGCACACAAATGTTCATAGTCATGGACTTGGTCTAAAACAGGTTTGTCATCAGTCATAATAAATTTTAACCAACGACTACAGACATATTTCTTAGTCCCAAAATCATCTAGTCCATACTTAACCTTAAGTGCATCCCAAATATCCTTTGCCTTTTTCGACTTACTATAAATCATATATAAAGGAGCAGTCATATAATGCAATAACATTTCCCCCTACATGTTTTATTATCTTTCTCCAAATCCCTAACTGCGTCAACAGGAGCAGCATCAATAGTTAAGCAGTAATCTACCCCAATTTGGCCTAAAAAGAATTCCATTTTATCAGACCACATAATATAATTTTTTCCATCCAAAGGGTCTAATTTCGACATATCAGGAACAAAGGGGGTTGACAGAATTAAGAGGAACAGCAACAGGAATACCAGCCATAATAACAGTATAAAAACGGAAAAAATTTCAACTTTAGATTGTAAGAAGTATGACTGGTAGATTACTAAACTTATCTGTGAAATTGCTGTGCCGTGATATGATCACTGCCCTAAAGTTGAAATTGCCCAGCTACGAACACACGGACTCGTGGCAAACCAACCTCTAGGGTTAACACAACACTGTCTCGCCGGTGAAGTACAGAGAGGCAGTTTGAGAACGCTCTTAATATTGCCCAGTGTTTGAGAGAGATTAACAGAGAGAAGTATGAGAGGATAATTTTTATGTGTGTCAAAAACCGTGCCAGGAAGGGGGTATATATAGTGATCGAAGAGGGGAAAAGCGACCCCTAAAACCGTGTTAAAAACGGTAATTAATGGGCAAAGGAAACTGCCCACTAACGGCTAGTGGAAGCAGTCAATAAGGAGTGGATTCAGGAATTGACTGATTCCATAACAGTCATATAAGGATGACAGATTTTTCCAGTAAAAATTTAGTTAAGTTAAGTTATTTCCCAAAGCCCAAGGCCCATGGCCCACGGCCCGGCCCGGTCCGGGCGGCGGGGCGCGCGCGTGTGGACTAGCCCAATCAAGAGCCCAACCACAAAAGCCTACCAAGTCACCAACTCAATAGATACTAGGAACATAACTATTAATAAACTCACCACTCACCTCTTATTCTTCCTATATGGGATCCCCAACTCTTCATATTCTTTTGAAGCAACTCAAGAGTTTTTGTATTACTCTTCTCACAAACTCCAACATGCTCTCCTATAGTTTGCAGAGACCATATATTTTTCCCCATATAAAAATTTATCTAAAGCACATGGTTGGAATACAATATTGTCATATTTTGACAGAATCGTATGTTAATCTGGTATAAATTTGTAACTTACGTAGAAACTTAGTTTGTGCAGAGCACATGATTATGGAGAATGCACCATACACCCGAATATATAGTGTATGCTCTCCTATAGTTTGCAGAGACCATATATTTTTCCCCACTATAAAAATTTATCTAAAGCACATGGTTGGAATACAATACTGTCATATTTTGACGGAATCATATGTAAATCTGGTATAAATTTGTAACTTACGTAGAAACTATATATACTATTGTCATTCACCGGTGCAAATATACGCTTTAATATATTACAAATGCTTCAGTTTTGTCAAACGCGGAGCATTTGTATTGTCCAAAATACGAAAAAAAATAAGAAGAGTTTCAAGGGATCCGATCAAGTAGAAAACGAAGCATTTGACATATAATTTTTCTAATTCCATTGAAAACCTAGAGCCGTTATTTTCAAATGTTCGGTTACAATATCTAATATGTCCTAACGTAAGCATAATTAGCACTTATTCCATACCCTATAATCTTGGTAAGAAAGCTTATGAGTCCCCGAGAGGGGGATCTGCAGCACTATAAAGATGAGTCATTTTTCTCCATCACCTTTGTAACCACAGTATTTAGTGAGATGATCCAAATGGAGTTTCGCAGGAATTAATTGACTTACCCCAGTTTCATTTAAAGTCTTCACAGCCTATAATAGAAAGAGAAAACATATATTAGTATACAAGTTGTTGGGAGCACAACTCAACACACTTTCATATGAACGAGGGAGAGGGTCATATATAATATAGCACATTTGCAGCATAACCAGCACCCAAATGCGCCATCTCAATTACAAGATAATCAAAGACTAACCTCTTTATAATCCTTCAGGAGCTGCTTGCACCGCCTATAACGCATACCTCCAGAATAATAGTTAGCATAGAATACGTCCTCAACCGCATCAATGCCAACCTCCTTAGTCAATATATCCATTGCCTCGTCCATGGAAACTCCAGTCTCCTGCTTTCCTAGCACAGCCAATAACTCGTCCGCATCACGAAGTCCCCGTGATATGGCAACTCTCTTGAGCATTTCATTGGTTGCTGACCAAAAATATGATAAAATCTTTAAGGTAAGATGAGTTTATTACAAGTAAACACAAACAGGAAGTTAATCCATCTTAATTCTTAAGTATTAATCAAGCTTATTCCATGAACTGAACATGTCTATGCCTGTGGGATTTTGAACTCAATGGATAGTATCAAGGAGATTACAAACAATTGCCCACTAAAAAAAAGCAAAGCAATAGATGTTTTGACTTACTTGAGGAATGCCCTCCGAAAATCCTGCTTCAACAGACCAATAAAACAAGGTTAGAATGGGAATTCAGCTGATATTAATATTTTAATGAAGCTCCAAACAGTTTCTAAGCATAAGTATTATAATTCCCTATACACTATTGGCTCAGCTATCCAACAATAATGTTGCCATCACCTTAATATGCTTTTAAAGCCAAAGTTTTCTAGCTTTAATTGTATAAAGTAATTTTTAGGAAAATGTGTGAAAAACCACCATAAATTTTGCACTTATTGAAAATAACCGCCAAATACTTTTTTTTTTTAAAAATTTAACCAATATAAGTTTTCTAAATTTTGTGAAGCACCACTATTTGACAGTTTCCGTTAAAGAATTCTGTTTGGGAGGCCCACCTACATCTATAAATTTAACTACTTTACCAATTCACTTCCTATTCTAATTATTGCTCACAGTCATATTAAATAACCCTAAAAATCTCTCTGAAATCATTCAAATTCTGAATTACCACAAACATTGAAGCTAATTCATCGGTTCATCGTGTAAATAAGGTATGTTACTCTCATTTTGAAAAAGTGATTTGTTTTTAGGGTTTTTGTTCTGAATTAAACATCAATTAGGGGTTTTCAATTTTAATGTGCAGAATGGTGAAAAAATGCAAATGTGGAATTCCCGTTAATATTTTAAGAGAATGGACCAATGACAACCCCGAAAGACATTTTTATGCCTGCAAAATTCTCTGATGTGCATAATGATAAGGAAGGTTGCCGTTTTTCATATGGTTTGATGAGAATATAGAGGAGTGCCAAAGGGTTGTCAACTTGTCACCAATGAGCGCGGAAGTTTCTAAGCCAAGTTTCTTTATTGAAGAGTGAAAATGTCCAAGCTTGAATCAGAGAATGAGATGTTAAAAAGAAAGTGACAATGGGGATAAAGAAGAAAGTGGTATATCTGGGCCCCAAACGGAATTCTTGACAGAAACCGTCAAATAGTGGTGTTTCACAAAAATTTAGAAAACTCATAGTGGTTAAATTAAAAAAAAAAGGTATTGGGTGGTTATTTTCAAAAGTGCAAAGTTTATGGTGGTTTTCACAAAAATTCCTAATATTTATATGAAAAAACTTAGTTATATAGATGGGTTTCAATGTGTATTTAGTTACGAATGGTTCAAGGATATAAAAAAATAATATAGATTTCGGCCACATCCAATTAGAAAATCCTGATTCCGCCGCCGGAAGAGAGGACCAAATAGTCGAAAGTCAAACAAACAGCCACCTAAACCCCCTAACAACAACATCAATTATGGTTTCTTATGAATTATCATGAGTTCAATTGGGACCATTTTTCTTTCTTCTAATTCCTATAATGCTAATCTCATAAGTCAGAATTTTACACATTCCCTAATTGTTTCAACCAACATACCAAATAATTTGACATTTCACAGAGCAGATTCACCAATTTTAAAATTGTTGGGTTAATTATAGCAATTACAACAACGGTAAAAAATATTTAAAAAATAAAAATAACCTCGGAAAAAGCGGTAGCGTGAAAGGCCACGAAAACCACCACCTCCGCCGCCGCCGCTGCCGCTGGCGCCTCCGCCTCCGCCTTTACCTCTGGCCATCAATCTCTTCTCCTGTTATGGCAGATAATAGAAGGCGCTACGTGAGAAAGAAAGCAGCATACTTAATTTCCTGAGTCTAGTTATAAGTGTGAATTGGGTGTGTTTCATGTTATGGGCCGTTCTAAATAATCCAACGGGTAACTGTTGACCCCCTTATATTCTCGGATATAGTATTTCATCTTTGAAAGAAAGATGAGAAGCAAATCCAATAATGAATTCTACCTAAATTTTTTAAGAATTTTTTTGAAAAACAAAAAGAACAACCACCCTCTATTAGTTCAACCACCGAAAACCCTTCCCACTACCACAACCACGCCACTGCAGGGTGGTTTTCGCCTTTCGGTGGGGGGTCGTTTTTCAAGTGGTTCCGGTGGTAAGGGTCTTTTTGGGTGGTTTCGTAAAGTGGGGTTCGTTTTTGGGTGGTTTCGTATGGTGGGATTTTTGTAGGGTGGTTTCGGTGGCAGTGAGTCGTTTTTGGGTGGTTTGGTGCTGGGAATCATTTCTGGGTAGTTTTTGGTGGTGGGGGTCGTATTTGGGTGCTCTCGAGTGGTGGGGGTCGTTTTAGGGTGTTTTCGGGTGGAGGGGGTTGTTTTGGGTGGTTTCTGGGGTGGTAGGTTTAATTCATGCTTCATGACCAATTGGTCAATAGATGACATAAAAAAGTACATGAGTGTGGTACATGTATATTTTTCTTTTCATCAACCATTTTTCATGACCAAATAGATCATGACTGTGAGTGCTCTAAGACGATAATACTTAAAAAAATGAGTATTTATTGCCCATATCATCTTCTTTCGACCCTGTTTCTTTCCGTTTTTTTCTTTTAAATCATGTGGGGGGAGTTGGAGTCTATAAAGCTGTGGTTAGAAACTCTTTGTGTTGCTTCAAAAGAATGCAAAAAATCCTAAATCCCACATAGGAAGTCTACAAGAGAAGAGTAATGTTTACGAGATTATGACAATTACACTTCCTCTACCTATTGGCTATTGAGTAGGTATGGCAACGAGTGGGATTTGGGTCTGATGAAGCATCACCCGGTTTACCCAACACCCGAAATTCATCCATCACCACCGGGTGATTCGGGTGGGTCGGGTGATTAACGGGTGAAAAAAATTTAAATATCATATTTAGATTATAGCTATTATATTAACATAATGATGTTGAGGAGATTGGTTACCAAACGGCGGAACCTAGCATTATTTTAACAAAAGTTTTTCTTTTTGAGATCACTAATAACATTGGAATTCATGTGAATGATAAATAGGTTTTGCTAATGAAGAATAAAACATACTTCCTCCGTTTTTTTACTTGCATCATTTCCATTTTGTAAGTTGCAAATTACTTGCATCATTTCCTTTTATGGAAATATTTTCTCTCTACCTCTCTCCAATCACATGGGTCCCATTTTTTTCCTCTCTCATCTCCTTAAATCATGTGCACATGCTCAATGATGCGAGTATAAAAACGGAGGAAGTAGGTAAGTAGGTTATTTGATTGTTTAGTAATATGGGGCGAGTTGCTTAAGCAAGCAAATACAACATAATGTGTGAAACCAATTTCAACACAGAGGATTTACAAATGAAATACGTAAAACATGACACACCAACCAATTCAATTGAACATTAAGAAGAATGTTCAAGGTAGCTCATCTAATCCATGAAACTAATCGAGTGAGCAACAGAGGATTTTCCATCCAATAGTCTGAGCAACAAAGGAGGTGTTCAAGCAATTCTACACGTACATTTTTGATTCTAGAATCAGAGTGACCTCAAGCAAGGAGCAGGATACAAATCTTTCAAGAAAAGGCTTGTGGAACACGAAAAAACTAACCACTGATTCAAATTATCCTAGAATCATACAAACTTGTCGATTTATCCTAGAATAGCCACGAATAGACTCCGGCGAGTGAGGAATATCGATGAATGGACTCCGACGAGTGAGAAAAGCAATGAACGGACTCAAGCAAATGAATTCGCCGAGTGGGGTGAGAGTGATGTTGTCGACGAAAGGTTTGTGGGAGACAGGGAGTTTTGGAGGTGTTTGGGAGGCTGGAATAGAATTAGGGAAGAGAGGTTTAGGTTTAAATTTTAATATAACCAAAAATTACCTAGAGTTATTCGTAAATGAGACATTAACCTTATAGGCTATAACCACTAATTATTTTAGAATCTTGCTTATTTTATTTATTGTGTTATCGACGCACACATTTTTGGTAAGAAGAAGTGGCCCGGACCCCGCTTGTGTCCTATTGGGCCAGGCACTTGAGAAGGGGAAGGGTAAGGAAAATCCCTACCCTCAAAGTGCCCCTAGTGGGGATTGAACCCCCAACCTTGAGGTTGGAAGGGTACACTCCTTTCCACTAGACCAAATACTACTTGGTTGACGCACACATAGATACTTACAGTCACATAAGGATTAAAAATTGTACGATCCAATACTCGATTCAAATATGCTTGCACTAACACTTGCAATCGAAGTTCACCTTATTAAATTAACCAAAAAATATATATTAACGTACATATATTAATTCAATACATTAACCATCAGAATATTTACAAAGGCTTATTCCTCTACCTTAGAGGACAATGCGCAACGCGGACGGCCCACAACTAATATATATAAAAGTGACTCACCCATTAATAGTTATAATTTAACTTTGATATTTTAAAATCAAGTACTAAGTATAAAAACCCAAAAACCCTAAACCAAAAACTCTTTGTCTCTTCCAACCTCCCAAGTCCCAGATACCCAAACACTCCGAGGTTCCCACAAACTTCCCCGTCGACATTAGCGGTACAACACTTGCCGGATTCACTCGTGGTTATTCCTCACTCGCCGGTTGTTAGTCAACGTTAGTTTCTTTCCGTTACTCCTAGAAGTGATGTTATATCAGCTGATTGTTACTCCCTTCGTTTGCTTTTAATTGTTACAGTTTACATTGGGGGATAACCAAAGAAATTTATAAAATTTATCCAATGATTATTAGGGGAATAGATAAAGTATGAGAAAAAATATTATAAAAGGAAAAAGTATGAGGTGGTTGGGTGTTAATGAAAAAACAAAAGGACAAATGGGCCTCAAAAGTGTGGGAAATTGGAATATTAAGTTGTGAAAGTTTATCAAAAATAGTAAAGGAAAGTGCAACAATTAAAAATAAACGTTCTATAAAGGAAAGTGTAACAATTAAAAACAAACGGATAGAGTATAATATAATTGAAATCATATCTCAATCACTATAATTTATAATTAGCTGAGCAGTTTCTTGTTGATTGTAAAACTACATACAAACTAAAGCAAATGAAACTTTAGTGTGTGGAAAATATAGTTCAAATGAACTTAAGTACTTATATTCTCACCAGTTAACAATTGATATATATATATATATATATATATATATATATATATATATATATATATATATATATATATATATATATATATATATATATATATAAAAGTGAATACCTATTAAAAGTTATAATATAACTTTGATATTTAATTTCTTTTTACTATTTAATGTTTGTGATTTTTTAATAGTTATAACCTAAATTTGGCATTTAGATTTTTTCACCCGTTAATCACCCTACCCACCGAATCACGCGGTTGTGATGGATGGATGGATTTCGGCTGATGGGTAAAAGGGTGATGGATGGATGGATGGGTGAAATCGGTCTAACCGGGGGATGGATGCGGGTGATAGCTCACCCGACCTAAATCCCACCTGTTGCCCGTCCCTAAACTCGCGTGATAACCTTTGGTCCCAGACTCATTGGTTTTAAAAGTTGGACCCCAAGCCTAATGGGTCGGACAGGCCCGTTCCTATGGCAAGGCAGGCGGGGCGTCCGCCCGACCCAAGGAAAGAAGGCTCGTTATCACGTTTTCGCATGTTGTGTTAATATAAATAAAATGCTCGACCCAAGACGTAAGACCCGCCCAATCGGGCGGTTGTCGCCGAACCCATCGGGCGGTTTGCAAGATGCTGCCAGATCCTGATTTGAGGAAGAGTGATTCGCCCGACATCATCTGGCGGTTTATCCCGATCGGGCGGTTTGATTATTCTGATTTAATGACGCGCGCTTTGTTGCCCGTTGTTAATCCTTTTTCTCTAGTTTTTAGACTTAGTATAAATACAACACTTACTTAATTTTTAGGGACATCTTATTTTCATTTGTAATTTCATTAAGCCTAGCTTTAGAACTCTAGTTTTTCTCTCGCCATTGTTGAAGATTGGATCGTTGCTTTTGTTTTTAATATAATTCGTATTCAGACTCAATTTCTGTAATCTCTTTATTTTCGTTCATTCTTAGTTAGATTGTTTGTGATTGATTATTGATTTGATTGTCAAGTATGAATCTTTACTCAGAATTAGTTTTGTCTTTCCTAGCCACGAGTGAGTAATCCCCTTTTCTAGGGCTTTAGGGAGGAAAACCATGTTTATGCCATGATTGCTTTATGAATTGCTATAGTTTCTAGGTTTTGATTAGAGCGATTGTAATGTGATTTGTTCGTGAATTCATAATTTGTGTTAGTACCAATTTCATGAGTTATGTGTAACATCCCGTCTTTTAACAACAATAAAATAAAGGTAAAATGAAATAACAGAAATAAAACTAATAATTAAAGAGATCAGTGGCAGCGGAAATACCACTGAGACAGTAATGCTACTCTAAGGAGTAAATAAACTATATTATAAATAAACAATCTCAAACGTTAAGCATCCTCAAAATAAATAAGGGGATGAGGTCCCATACCCTCAACCCATAAATAATACTACAAATTCAAAACATCCAGACCCTTATTTAAAAATGGACTAAAAATCCATAGAAAAATAATCCATAAAATCCAATAAAAGCTACTTAAAACCGACTAAGGAAGAGGTCTTTATCGCTACATCAAAGTGTTCATTGACAAACACTATGACCATATCCTTGCTCACAAGGTCATGTCTCACAACCCCTGTCCAAATTGTAACAATCCTAAACTTTCACATCTGCAAAGATATACAACAAAAATCCACAATCAGTGGGGGTAAATAACAGCTCTCCAGTCCAATCAGGATTCAATTAACAATTTAAAGTATGAAGAATAAAGTAGGCACAAGAAATAATCATACAAAGACATATCAAAATCATAAAGCATGCAGAGTAGGAATAACAACTCGTTAATTAAAAATAAAAATAAACATCAATGATCATTCAAGGTAAAGAAGGAAAGAGTTCCATAAATAGATCGTCAAAAGAATTAAGAGGCCAAACTTTAATAAGAAATAAGTAAATAACTGAATAAATAAATAATTTAAATGAGGAGCTGAACGCTAGTGACCCGCAGCCCACTTCCTAAGAGTATGTCAAATCGCAACCTCCAGAACGGCTATGGGTTACGTTCCCTACCGTCTGTGTCTAAGAATGACCAAACTCCCGATGCGGGACATTACACGCGGTATTTCCCGACCTCTCGGACGACAACATATCCTAAGTTTCTCCAATGTAGGGTAGCACCCTGCTCAGTTCCCCTCACCTCTCGGAGTGCATGTTCAGTATCCTTAGGATAAAATAATCCTTTAAACTACTCAACTCAAAGTAAAACAATTAAAACAATAGAATTCTTCAAACATCAAATATTTATCAAATCATCAAATGTTCTTCAAATCATCAAACCTCAAATAATTATGATTCTTCATTAGAAATCATAATTCTTCAAAAGAAATACTTCAAAATAACTCTTCAAAATAATTCTTCAAAATAATTCTTCAAAATAATTCAAATAAAATAATTCGAATAAAAATATTCTTCATAAATTCAAGATTCCAAAATATAATCAAATTCCTTCAAAATTCCAATTAAAATAACTAATACGTCAAAGTCGTTATCTGAGTTTGGGTACGAACTCAATTATAATTTAATTATAAAATTTTCCCGTACATAACTCTTGGCGAAGTGATGCTAAGGGGCAGTATTATTCTCCCGAGCATTACGACGTCGATAACTCAAAATACATCAAAATACTTTCAAAAGGGTTTCACAAC
Source organism: Patellifolia procumbens (assembly GCA_947645195.1). NCBI lineage: Eukaryota > Viridiplantae > Streptophyta > Magnoliopsida > Caryophyllales > Amaranthaceae > Patellifolia > Patellifolia procumbens. The sequence continues at coordinate 8,581 of CANSGD010001495.1, read as the reverse complement.
AACACGAATTTATACCTCATTGCAATAGCTCAACAATTCGAAATTCAACAACCAAACATACTACCATAATTAATAAAGGACAAAACTGCATGAATATACTTATTAAAATAACATAAACAGTGTTGCTACACATTTAACAAAAAGGAACAGCAAGCAAAAGGGAAAGTGAGGGAACGAGACTGGGTCGCGGGGCGCGCAGCTCACTGCTCCTTGCCCGTTTTGTCCGTTCTATACCCAAATTAAATCAATTCAAAACATGCTCAAATGGTTCACAAAATTAAACATAAACTTTACCAACTTAAATAAGCATGCTCAAATTAGAGTAATTTCAACAAGATAATTAAAATAATTCACAAGTCCTTTAAATCGTGCAAAACTAATAACTTTAAAACATGCTAAAACATGATTAATAATTCAATGTAACCAAATCAAATTTCAAGAGATATTAATGATGATAATACCCTAAAAACATTAAAGAACAATCCTAAAGCATACTCATCATACTATAAAAATTAGGGCGTGGCTAGAAGTTATAAACCACTCAAATAAATTCATTTGCTCTATGAAAATAAATTCCAGCAATATAATACTCAAAATAAATCATTTAAAAACATTAAAGACAACCTCTAAAAGCATACACCATACTATAAAAATTAGGGCATGCTTAGAAGTTAAAACCACTCAAATAAATTCATTTGCTCTATAAAAATAAATTCCAGCAATATTAAAAATAATAAAAAGACCAATAGAACATCTAAATTCTTGCTAAATCATATTCCAAGTTAATAAAATAAATCCATCATCACACCAACCAAAATATTAAAATCGATACTTAACAAACTAAAATAATTCCAGCATTTAATAAATTAGTAAAAACATGAATTAAACATACTAATCAATAAAACAAACCAAAAGAGTAACAACCCTAACATGATACTAATCAATACTAACAATTTACTTCATAAATAATGGTTTTAAGTACTCTAGAACATACATTAACACAATAAAACAAAACCTAACATGAATTCTAATAATAATTGCATACCTAGATCTAATACTAAAATACATCCTAACATGATTCTAACATAATTAAATAATTAATTAAATACTAAAGTACTAGAAGGGGTGTTAGTTATAGATCTTAGATAGAAAAATAATACTATAATAGCAAAGAAAGAAGAGAAAAACATTGTCCCCAAAAATTCCAAGAAACCGAAATAACTCGTCTGTTGAAATGGAAACTGAAGCCACGACCTTCCTCTTCTTCACAAACAAATTATACCACGAGCAAGATCATTCCGAGTAGATGAATTTTGATTACTCACACGTCCAAATCCGATGATAAATGAATGAGATATAGAGCAGAACAAGTTAGGTGTGCCCAAATGGACGAAAATGGGGGAAAGAGAGAGAGTGAGAGAGAGTATGTGGAGAGTAAACAGTGGGGAAAAATGGTTGGCTTTCCTTCCATTGGACAGCAATAATCTCTATTATATAAGTAGAAGAGGTGGGGTGGACACCAAAAAAGAAAAAAAGAAAAATAAATAAAATAATCAATGAGGTTACAAGAATTATTTTTATTTTCAAATTTACCATCAGATTTTTTAATAAAAAGAGGCGAAAACTTCTAACAAATATCTAAAAATGACAGGAAAAACACTTAAAAAATATCACGATTATATTTTCTGAGATCTTTTTTTTGGAAGGTAATGTGGGCACCCCGGACAGATCTCAACTAGCACAGTTTCTTGATCTGGTGTTTGCGCCGATATTTGAGAAGAGGGAATTAGGAAGGGGATCCCCACTAATGCTTTAGTGGGATTTGATCCGCGACCTTCAATTATCATGAATCAAACCTTTACCACTAGACAAAGCCAAGCTGGTATTTTTAACGAGATCTATAGATAGACACCCACTTTGCTATATTTTTGTATACTTTTGGAAATTTTTATTTTGAAATACATGAGTAATTGATTGTTCATGAGTAGGCACATTTGATCAAATTGATCATGATAACGTAATTTAGATGAGTGAGAAACATGATAAGTATTTTCAAGTACTTTGAATATTTTATCATTTAAACGTACGAGTAAAATACCTTATCTGGTACTTATATAACAAAAATGGTAGTTGATGGTGGGGAGTGGGATGTTTAAAGAAATATGAGCAAAATGAATTTAGCTTAAAAACAAAATATGTTGCAGACCTTACATTTTATCATGTTACGCATTACACACACATCGATATCAAATAAAATTAGGATTTTTTCAAAACCACCTAAAATTTTCCGTTTTATATTCCCACCTTAATGAAATTTTCTTTTAAATTTCCAAATATCGTTCTCAATTTTATTAGAAACTCCCGCCACTTAATGATTTTTTGGTAAATTCCGTGACAAAACCGTTAGAGTGGGCCCCCCTATATGCATCGTGTTATAAGTTTACGCAAATTGAAGTCAATTTCATCAATTTTAGGACAAATCCTCAACAAATTTAGAGCAAATTTGGAACAACATTACAACTATTTGGAAAGAATTGCACTTCTTTCAAGTTCACTGTTAACAAAATGTATACGTGGACCAAGTGCTTTTATTGATGAAATTTGACAAAAACGTTAAGTGATAGGAGTTTTTAATAAAATTGTAAATGGTGTGGAATTTAAAAAAAAATCATTAAGGTGGAGTTTCAAAAAGATGAAAAGTTTAGGTGGTAAGATGTGTTTGTCCATTAAAATTATCTATCTACCAGATTATGAAATTTCATAATAAAATTATTGCGCACGCATCGCGTGCATAAAATCTAGTAATTAATTAGGTTAGGATTTAGGTGTTACAAATAAAGTAGGAGAATAAGGGTTGATTGGTTTGCAAAAGGGAAAGGATTTTGGCTACCAAAAATAACAAGATGCTCAAATAAATTCAAAATAAAATTCCCCCTTTTCCTCACAAAACCGGCCACCCTAGACCCCAAAACAAATTGGGTGGGCCACGAGCAAGGATTAAATTCTACGAGTTTGACCCAAAAACAGTAAACAAAGTTTACAACGTAAATAACTAAATAAATATAAACTATTACCTCTACTAAAACAAATAATAAAAAAAATAATAATAATAATAATAATAATAATAATAATAATAATAATAATAATACTAACTTTCATAATTGTAAACTCAAAAAAAATACACGAGCAATCAATACATTTATACATTTCCAAATAAAACATTTATACAACAACTTAAATACTTTCAAGCTTTCAAAAAAAACTAAACTATAAAATTTAAATTTCCGAATATAAATATATACTAAAATAGAATATATATAAATATAAATATAACCTATAATTTAATTAAATTAACACCCAAAAATTGGGTGTTACATTATGTTAACTAATAATCGTTCGACTGATTAGTCCACTTTAGAGGCTTAGAACATTAAATATGTGATATATTTTACCATACATATGTTGAATGACGAGCGTTGAGACCTGACCATAAGCTTAACACGTGCCTCTAATCGTTCGACTCTAAACCTAAGTGACTTTTAGTTATTTGAACCTCTTGAGTGGTATAAGCATAGTGGACCAAACATGGCATTAGACTTTTATTCCATAGTTAAATCTCGGCTTAATTCTTGTCTTCCTTAGTTTAATTATTAGTTAGTTCATCTTCTCTGATTTCATCTGAAGTAGTTAGTTGGTTGAATATTAATATAGAAACTTTGTCTCCCTCGTGATTCGACCACTGTCTTTGACCACCATAGTTAGAGGACTGAGAGGACTATTTTGAATAGGGATCTGATTTAGCCTTATCAAGCAATTGGAACATATTCAGCACATCCAAAAATTCTTAGATGGGAGATATTTGGTTCCTGACCCAAACCCAATTGTGATGGGGAGAACTTATGATGACTAGTTGGCCTCATGCATAGTGCTGCTGCATGTAATATCATGTCCCCAAGCAGAAATGGGAGCTTATATTTGCCATGAGCAATGGTCTAACGAATGAACTGATGCCGCTTAATAAATGACTACCGCAAGACCATTTTGTGTGTGAACATGCGCTACAAGATGTTCAACCTTATTTCAATTGACATGCAATAATTATAAAAGGCCACAGAAGTAACTTCACCAGATTGTCAAGACGAATAGTCGTGATGGGATAATGGAAAATGGGCCCATAATCTGATCAATTGGCAAGTAGTCTCGCAAACGCCAGGTTATGAGTTGAGTAACAATGATACATGTGACCGTCTAGTTGATGCAATACACTAAAACCATAAAATATCTAAATGGTCCACATGGTAGGTGTAATAGCCCACAAATATCTCCTTGTATACGCTCGAAGAAATTACTGGATTCATAATTTATCTCAATAAGATGGCCGAATAATAAACTTGCCTTGTGAGGCAAGCAGCACAAAGAATGACTTTCAAGAATCTGTTGGCTCCTCAAAGAATGTCTACATGAATTTTCAATGATTTTTCGCATCATCACAGAATGGGGATGGCCTAACCAGTCATGTCAAATTGTAAAGTCATCAGTAAACTTAAGGTTTAGTAGAATGTCTTCAATTGCACTTATCTTTGTGGAATACAACCAGTAGAGAATGCAATTTCTCTACAAAATTTTTGGTGCCTTAGGATATGCTTGTGATTCTGAAGATATTCATCATTCCCTCCATTTATTGTCTCAATATGATATCCGTTATGACGATGTCTTTAAGTTCATAAATTCCTTTTAAGACTTAGGGGAGTATAATGCATCTTGACACTCTCAAATTTTGTTCCCATAGGCATTAATATATTTTCTTACGGAGTCAATAATTTTTGTACTACCAAATATAGTCTCTACACTGATGCTTTTCATTATCAATTGAGAAAAATATCTCTTGCTTTTAAGCATAGTATGAGTAGTGGCACTGCTGCTAAGCACACATACTTCCCACCTGTCACTGCAATTGAGGTTGGTACTCATGATCTTTAAAGAAATTACAAAAAAAAAAATAAAAAACTAATAAAAAACTTATTGAGAAGTTTAAACCAAACAAAGTCCATAAAGTCATAACTGATGCCAAAATATGATGAGAGCCTATAATGCAAATAGTTTAATAAACGAAACTATTTGAGTTTTATTCTTAAAAGTTCAAAGTTCATGTCTATCAAATCTCAATTGTTCCCTTCGGGGTGGTGGAGAAAACCGCAACTTCAAGTGCGTTGCATTGTCATGATCAAAATCACCTTCACCATCCTCGAACACAAGATTTGGTTACCATCATGCTTTTTGCTTGAATGATTGCTAGTAGACTTCAATAAGATGTCTTTGGGGCACGACATTGCACGAGACCAGTGACCATTTCCTCCACAACGTTAGCACACATTGGTGGATTATCCTTCTCGTGTTTGTCCATTTCTATTGTCCCAATTTCTGGTGAGAATAAGAGTTCTTGGAGTAACCACTCGACCTCTTAGGTCCATAACCCCTCCTGACCTCACAAGGTCCACAACCTCGACCTCTAGCAAATTTATATCCTCTTCCACGGCCACGACCTCTACCACGGCCTCGACCACTGAATAATGGGCATGGTCTTTATTATTTATTGTCTTTCCATCATGGGATGCAGCATTCGATTCAGGGAATGGTGCAGAACCAGTAGGTCGTAACTCGTGGTTTTTTAATAATAACTCGTCATTTTGTTCAGCCACAAGTAGACAAGATATGAGTTCAAAAGTATTTCTTGAAACCCTTTTCATGATATTGTTTTGCCTAAGGAGATTATCTTTGTGAAAGGTGGTGTAAGTCTTTTCCAAACATTTCATCATCAGTTATCTTTTCCCACATAGTTTCAGTTAGAGGTTATTGAACATGACTGAGTTGTAATCACTAATAGATTTATAATCTTCAGTCATAAATTTAGCCATTTATAACGATCTGAGGGAAGTATCACAGTTTTCTGGTGGTCATATCTTTCCTTTAAATTACTCCAAAGCACCTCTGGGTCTTTTGCGTTAAATATTCATTCTTTAGAGCCTCATGAAGGTGATGGCGAAGGAATATCATAGCTTTGGCCTTATCTTTATCCGATTCATTATTTCAGGCCTTGATAGTATTACCAAGACCCTTTGCAGCCAAATGGATTTCAGCATCTAATACCCACTGACAAATAGTTCTTTCCAATATCATACACAGATTCAAATTTCGCGAGATTTGACATAATTCACTAACGATAATATTCCATCATTAGATTTAATAATACATAGTCATGTAAAAGCACGTTAAAAAAACCATAGTGAGGAACTAGAAATTTAACAAAAACTTCAATGGAAAGTACTTGCAATTATTTACATAGAGTTGTTGTTGAAACTCAGGACGAATTACCATGGACATAATAAATCGATGTAATATGATTGTGAAATAGCAACGTTAGTGAATCAAAATTTAAAGGGTCAAACAGACTCAATTCTAAAACCTGATATCGAACTTTCCAATTTACTAGTTAGATGGGGTCTACCTAACCGGACACTCCAATAATGACATCGCCACACTCCACGTCGTAGCTGCCTGGGTAGAACAGGTACCTCCTCGGGCAGACCGCTCCGGACATAGCCTCTAGGCTGGAGTTTAATGAAGGCCTCGTTTCACCTTGGCCACTTCCAGAGGCCCACTCACTTTACTAGGTCAGCTACGAGTCATGTCTCATATAAATACCCATGCCCATCCATGGGTAAGGCTTCAATCAAACACTCACAAAATACTTGCACTTGATACTCGTTTTCCTCTACTAGAGATCATGCGTTCACTTGGACTCACTTGCATCGGAGAGGCTATCCTCGGAACCACCCCGAGGTTTCTCCTTGTTTTAGATAGAACCACCACCACGAAGGACGTTTAGGGAGCCACGATTCCACCGAGTACCCACCACCACATTCACTGTTGCTGTCTTGGACAGAAACAATTTGGCGGCTTAAGGAGGGGAAGAGCAGAAAAGCCCAATCTACAACTTCGCAATGGTGGTTCCAACCTCAGAAAGCCTTCAGCCGACAGTTCAAGAGGGAGAAAGCAACTCTCCACTGAGGAGAAACAAACCCGAGATCAACAAGAAGGGGTAGTGCTGCTACCACAGATCAGGCAGGAGGGAAACACCATCACCCCCCGCCGTCTGAAACCAGGCAGACCACAGCCAAGCAACTTAGTGGTCAATGCCCATACAGGACAACTTCGAGCAGCCTGTCCAGAGTGCAGTCTGCTCAGCAGTTTATACACTGTTGAAGCCAACTTGTCAAAAAGAGAAAAAGAACTGGAACACACACTTCAAGTCAAAGGGACTATGGCTGGCTATCTGAAGAGGAGACAGCCACAGCAGGCCCTATGCGGGTACAATATGACGAACATCACACCCGCCCCGCGTTGGAGTATGGCTACTAGCCGCTCTGGACCGGGGTACATCAGGAGGGGCTGGTACGAAGCAGAGTGGGGATACGGAATAATGCAGAAAGATCATCCCAGTATGTTCAAGGAACCGAGCACCCACAGGGTATCTGGCAGCCTCAAGCCGGAGATCTGTCCACAGAGGAAACCCAGGCGTGGCCCAGAATGTCCAGCAAGGCCAAGAACCAAGCGCAACCTGAGGAGCTGAAGAGCCCCTGTATGCGCCTGGTGGCGGAACGGTCAGAAGGCATGTCACCGAGATTAGTAACAATACTGGTAGGAGGCTCGGGCGATAACGGAGCTCCTACAGACCTCAGAGGGGACCTCATAACCATAGAGTCAACTCTAGACCCATTGGGTCTCACCAGCATGAGGAGATCAGGATCTCCTTCCAAGTCTCCTTCACACCCGAAATCATTGCGGCCAGAGGCCGAAAGCGAAGCTCCGTCCAATCTCAAGTTCGAAGGAGGAGACAAAGAGCATGTGGCAACTTTCGAGACCCCATGGAACTAGGAAATTACAATGAGGCCAATGGTGCAGACACTTCCCCGCCACTCGACAGGGATAAGACAAACCACGTTCAGGACTATTCCACGGGAAATGCATTGCTAACTTTGAGGAACGAAGATAGATTCAAAGAGCATTTCGTTAGCGGGGTAGGAGGAACAAATCACACACGAGCTGCGATTACTGCGGACCAGAAAAGTAACTCATGATTTCAGAGAGGTTCAACAAAGAGCTGGGTGCACATCCCAGAGCTGGAGGCAGAAGTCGCTCTGCACGCTCCGAGGAACGCCCTACCCTACACCAGTAAATTCAGAGATGATCTTAATGGGTTATTATGAAAGAACTCAGCAGAGGCCCTGCCCAGGCCGTAAATACATAGCCGTCGAAGGTTTCAACAAAGCATCGACACACGAAGCGTAAAGGCAGACACATGATAGAGAGGATACCAGGCACAATGAGCACCCGTTCATGGAAGCAGACTAAATTTTGGAGGCCCTAGGCCCCATCAGAGCAGAGGAGAGAAAAACAAAAAGAAGCAGAGAGAGAAGCAGACCGGCTGAAGGCCAAAGAGATATAATACACTCCATAGCAACCTCAGCGCGAAGGCTGAGATCTTTCTGACCAACAGAGATGACAGCAGGTGGCACAGACC